>NC_059617.1:7357953-7490453 GCF_020424385.1 Procambarus clarkii
GCCCAAGTTCCCACATTTATGGAATCACGAATTCACACATTCAATAGTGCTCAAAGTTTAAGCGCGAGCCTCCGCGGACATTCTTGACAAACTTTCTCAATGGTGCACCTCTGGCCAGCTTGCTCCTGGGGGTCTATGGTGCCGCCGGCCGCCTCCCTCTCTAACCTCACCTAACCTAACCTACCCTAAACTCACCTAACCTCAGGTTATGCTGGCCCAAGGTCCACCCGACCCACTCACGCTCTCCTTATTTTCAACGAATACTGACTTGTAGCCCGAAGCGGTATTTTCTTAAATATAAATGTAGGGGGTACCACCTCTGGTTGAGTTAGTGAGGACCCCCAGCTTAAGAGAAAAGAATAAAAGGCACTCGACGGCGCCTTTTGTTTTCACGATCTCCCTCATGTTATGTTCCTGTGTATATAAGGTCTTCTCCGATTACCCTATTTTTTAGCTTTATTATATACAAAGGATTAGTTACAAAAAAATGTAAAACAGGCTGTATTCTTGGAGAGCTTTGGCTGTCGAGCAGGATCCAAGAATGCAGCCGGCATTTCCTCTCTGGATCGCCACACTAAGGCGCTAAAATGAGAAGCTGGCTGCCGTTGAGTCCCTTGTTGTTTCGATGAGCCTAAAACCCTAACCTTTGAAGAAGCTCTTGTTAATTTTTCCCTGCTTATGGATATTACAATCTCCCTTACACCTGCACTCTCCCTTACACCTGCACTCTCCCTTACACCTGCACTCTCCCTTACACCTGCACTCTCCCTTACACCTGCACTCTCACACACACGGGTGATACGGGTGGTACACGAACAAAGGAACACAGGTGGAAACTGAGTATTGAGAAACTGAATACTGCTGCACAATGACAGCCCCTTTCAAAGCTGGAGAAATTGCTAACCTGGAGAGCGTGCAGAGATCCTTTACTGCTAGAATCCGCTCAGTAGAGCATATATTGGGACCGACTAAAGAGCCTATATCTGTATTCTCTTGAGCGCAGGCGGGAGAGATACATAATAATTTACACGTGGAAAATAGAAGAGGGGCTGGTCCCAAACCTGCACACAGAAATAACATCACATGAAACCAGGAGGCATGGCAGGATGTGCAGAATACCCCCGTTGAAGAGCAGAGGTGCAACAGGTACTCTGAGAGAGAACTATCAACATCAGAGGCCCGAGACTGTTCAACACGCTTCCACTACACATAAGGGGCATAACTGGCCGACCCCTCACAGTGTTCAAGAGAGAACTTGACAAACATCTCCAAAGGATACCTGATCAACCAGACTTTGACTCATACGTCAGGCTGCGAACAGCCGTGTCCAACAGCCTGGTTGACAAGTCCAGCAATCAGGAAGCCTGGTCGACGATCGGGTCGCGGGGTCGCTGAGCCCCGAAATCACCTCAAGGTAACTTCAAGGTAGGGTAACCCATATGAGCCACAGAGACGTTAGAAAGAACTTTTTCAGTGTCAGAGTAGTTAACAGATGGAATGCATTAGGCAGTGATGTGGTGGAGGCTGACTCCATACACAGTTTCAAATGTAGATATGATAAAGAGCCCAGTAGGCTCAGGAATCTGTACATCAGTTGATTGAAAGTTGAGAGGCGGGACCAAAGAGCCAGAGCTCAACCCCCGCAAACACAAATAGATGAACACACACATACACATACACACACACACACACACACACACACACGCACACACACACACACACACACACACACACACACACACACACACACACACACACACACACCGTGTCAGCAAGGCGGACAGCCCGCCTGCTATCATAACTCATACTATGCATCCCAACTCTAAACTTTCACTTCGCCTGTGCCTCTTCAACATCCTTACTTCCGTCCAACCCATCCCTTCCCTTCCCCAAAAAAAGAATCACTCCCCCCCCCCCACCACCACACCGTCACTCCCACACCGCCGCCCGCCCGCCCACAGTGGTGACGGTAACCTACAGGAGGTCTACGGCCTTCTACAGGGCCTCCTACAGGACCTCCTACAGGGCCTCCTACAGGACCTCCTACAGGGCCTCCTACAGGGCCTCCTACAGGACCTCCTACAGGGCCTCCTACAGGGCCTCCTACAGGAGACCTGACCCCCTCCCATCCCTCCACCCTCCCACCCCCTCCTCCACAGGTGGCGGGACGCGGCAGCGATGACACACTACTAAGAAACTCAACAACACAGCTGAAACTTTAAGGCAGACTTGGATATATGGAACTACTTAGCGGGGATGGATGAGCGTGGCGCTCTCCAGGGCGACGCCGCCGCCGCCGCCGCCGCCGCCCTCCCTACCATACCACTTTTTTCGGGCGCTCAATTCCACAACGTGAAAAATGTGCTGTTTTTACCCGGAGCGCTGATTCCGTGTATTAATTTACCGTGCGCGACCACTTAGTCATGAGCGGCGCATGAGATTTTTATCCGGGGGGGGGGGAAAGGGGAGGGGGAAGGGGGGAGAGGGAAGGGGGGGAAGGGGGAGAGGGGGGAGGGGGGATGAGGAGGGGGAGATCATCACTCAGCTCGTGAGCTCAAGTTGCTGGTTCAAGCACTCCTAAGTCAGCGGGCGCCCGACATGCCAACCACACTTTTAAACAATCAAATTATTCCCTTCTGTCAATATTTAGCTTTAAATTTTTGTCCGTGTTTGAAGGTCGATTTCATTTTGAAATCGACAGGTAAAACACTGTGAGATTAGATGTTGGATATCGGGGTGAATAATAAAGAAAGAAATTGAATTGGATATCGGTAGTACAGATGCGTTAGTTCCTGACTCTCAATCGAAAATCCCGGATTCGAATTGCGATAGGAACAACCCCACAACAGTTAAGTCCGCTATTGCGGGGTGTCATCTTGGTGAGGGACAGTAGTTTCACCTTGAACCACTTGGGCCGGACGGTAAAGCGACGGTCTCGCTTCATGCAGGTCGGCGTTCAATCCCCGACCGTCCAATTGGTTGGACGGTCCGTTCCCGCATCCCTGTCCCATCCCAAAATCCTTATCCTAACCCCCCCTTCCAAGTGCTATATAGTCGTAATGACTTGGCCCTTTCCCCCGATAAAACCTAACCTAACCTTGACCTCGGGGAGACATTGATATAAGTCTAAATGTCAATATATATATACACAGACTGCCTCTTCCAGACAAAATGAATCATCAGTCTCCGTGGTGCAGTGGTAAGACACTCGCCTGGCGTTCCGCGAGCGCTTTGTCATGGGTTCGTATCCTGGCCGGGGAGGATTTACTGGGCGCAAATCCTTAACTGTAGCCTCTGTTTAACTCAACAGTAAAATGTGTACTTGGTTGTAACAACGATTCTTCGCGGCGGGGATCGTATTCCAGGGACCTGCCCGAAACACTACGCGCACTAGTGGCTCTACAAGATTGTAACAACTCTTGTATATATCTCAAAAAAAATATATATATGAACCTTCACAACTCATCCCATAACACGAGTCAACAGTGAGGTTGCCCTCAGCTCCGTCCAGCGTCCGCAACACCAACAGAACTGTACCAGTTCATCAGACTGGGCAACATCCCATCCTACAGGCGATGAGTCACAATAACGTGTACTGAAGTATGTTGACCAGACCACACACTAGAAGGCGAAGGGACGACGACGTTTCGGTCCGTCCTGGACCATTCTTAAGTCGACTTGAGAATGGTGGGAGTAACACAGTGGGAGTACACAGTGGGAGCACACAGCCTCTCAAGTCGACTTGAGAATGGTCCAGGACAGACGGACGGACGGACGTCGTCGTCCCTTCACCTTCTAGTGTGTGGTCAACCCCATCCTAGAGGCGAGGGTTTACCCCCCAGTCTTCCCAGTTATCTGTAGGATGAGGTGTGAGCATAAGCGCCAACACCTAGCACATGCTAATTTGTGTTCACTTTCCTTGAACACAAATTATTAGGTGGCTTCAACAGCTAATAATTCCGAAGGTGTTGAAGTTACGAGAAGCGCGTCCTTTACCGATAAGCATCAACACTGTAAACTGTACTTTGGAGTTATGTTTTAAACTTACCAAATAATGAACATTGGAAATGACGAGATTAGTGCTAGGATGATTAGTTAGTTTGTGTGTACTCACCTAGTTGTATTCACCTAGTTGTGCTTGCGGGGGTTAAGCTCTGCTCTTTCGGCCCGCCTCTCAACTGTTTCTACTACTACTATTTTTTTTCTCCACATCACACACACACACATCAGGAAGCAGCCTCTGAAGCTGACTAACTCCCAGGTACCTATTTACTGCTAGGCAACAGGGGCATAGGGTGAAAGAAACTCTGCCCATCGCTTCTCGCCGGCGCCCGGGATCGAACCTGACCACAGGATCACGTGTTAAGCGTGCTGTCCGCTCGGCCACTGGGTACTCACCTACCCTATCAATTCCCTTGAGAATCTTGAATGTGGTGATCATGTGTGTGTGTGTGTGTGTGTGTGTGTGTGTGTGTGTGTGTGTGTGTGTGTGTGTGTGTGTGTGTGTGTGTGTGTGCGCGCGTGCGCGCGCAGTGAGGGAAATGAGGGGGTGAACAATAAACCCTGTGCTTTGTCACGTCAGAACATTTTTTTAAGTTTAAGAGTTATTTCTGCTTATCCCGCAATATCCCCACCTTTAACCCCCCCCCCCTTCACCCACAAACACACACCCACCCACCCAATATATATATATATATATATATATATATATATACTCACCCACTCACACATACGTACCCACCCACCCACTCACACATACGTACCCACCCACCCACTCACACATACGTACCCACCCACCCACACACACCCACACACCCACATATATATATATACTCACCCACCCACACATACGTAAACCCACACACACCCACGCACCCACATATATATATACTCACCCACCCACACATACGTACCCACCCACCCACACACACCGACACACCCACCCACCCACATATATATATATACTCACCCACCCACACATACGTACCCACCCACACACCCACACACCCACCCAACACGCCTCCAAACCTGAAAGTCAGAAGAGGCGGCGAAACTAAAACCCAATTAAGCGCAGATGTATCAAGAATGTGAAGCCGGACAGTCGCCCCCAATATATATTCAATGCTCCAAGTCCGCAGTAGACGGGCGGCGGTAACCGCTGTACCTTGAGCGATACAGCAAAGTACAGCGTTAAGGCTGCTGTACCCCCCAGGCCACGTGTTGAACGCCTCCTTCCCTGGGGGATGGAGCGACAGAGTGAGCACAATTAACGCCAGGAATTATAAAGAGGAGAATGAGACTGAAAGAGAATTAAGAGGTGAAGAGTAGTCGCGGTCCCTAAGTCCAGCTGGCCATGTATCAGCCGGCTGGGATATTTATGTCCTGCACTGGAATGTTGATTATGCAAGCAGAACAAATGTAGTGTTGCTGCTACTGCTGCTACTCTTGTTCCTGTTGCTGCTACTGCTGCTACTCTTGTTCCTGTTGCTGCTACTGTTGTTCCTGTTGTTGCTGCTGCTGCTCTTGTTCCTGTTGCTGCTACTGCTACTCTTGTTCCTCTAATTGCTATTGATGCTGCTGCTGTCGTTCCTAATGATGCTCAATTGCTCTTCATCCTCCCCGATAATATTACCCTAATTAACCACCTCACCACTGTCAACCCCCCCCCTCAACCCCTCCCCCTTCACCCTCATCAACCCTCAACTCTTCCCGTCAAACATCTCAATTTCGCATTTCATTCACCTGGGTTGTATGGGACTCGAACCATGGACCCCACGCGTGTGAGGGAGACGCTCTATCGACTGGGCTATGAGTAGTCTTAAAAAGAAAAGTTTTCAGAATTTTAAGACTTCGCACAAGTTCAAGTTCAAGTATGTTTATTGAGATAAGCAATAAATACATCTCAAAGGGATAGAGTAGCTTAGGCTATTTCTTCCCCCCCTAAGACTTCGCACATGTCGACAATGTCCTCTCTCTCCTGCACCGCCCACGGGATGGGTATGGGGGGCATAATAAAGAAATTGAATTGAATCTTGTCTACATGTAATTTCCCCGTCTCCATCGCAAGAGGAAATGCAAGCAAATTAAATCATGCTTTGAAGGGCCTCTACTACCAGACCTCGCACGAATGAACGGTTACAAATTACACGAATGTTCACGAATAACGATAGTTAAATGTGGCACTTCCCCCTCGCCCCCCCCCCCTTTGCGACCGTCTTAATCAGCCTCCCTCATCCTCGTCACCTCCCCCCCCTCCCCTCCATAGCATATGGCTCAGGTATCTCAGTAAATCATATATAATGAAGTCATTCGTGCGGGTCCTAGACTGTGTCGTGCGGTAGTGAAGGACTTGGCAACACATACTGTGCCGGTGTCAACAAACGCGGGTTTGGTGGTGGTGGTGGTGATGAGTGGTGGTGGTGATGAGTGATGGTGGTGATGAGTGGTGGTGATTCTGAGTCGTGGTGAGTGGTGGTGATTGTGATGAGTGGTGGTGATTGTGATGAGTGGTGGTGATTGTGAATGGTGGTGATTGTGAGTGGTGGTAAGTGGTGGTGCTGGGTGGGTACTTACCTAATAGTAACTACAAGGAAGTGAGGTCTAGCCTTTATACCCGGCCTACTTACCTGTTGCATTATAATTTAACTTTTCTGACGTTCGAATTCTTTGTCTAATTTGGCCGTAAAGGTGCGCATGGAGGTGGCTTCCACCACTGTTGCTTTCAGTGCCTGCTACCTGTACACTACTTGTACACGGTACGAGTAATTCCTTACGTTTATTTTTCTCATTTGCGTTTTCGCTTTCTCCTGTGTCCTCTTGTCGTACTTGTTATCACTTTAAACAGGCTGTCCCTGTCTACCTTGTTAATGACCCCTCAGTATATCTTATGTTAAGATCATGTCCCCCCTATTTCTTCTCACCTCTAGGGTTGTCATATCTATTTCCCTTACGCCATCTTCATAGCTTGCCCCTCTTGGCTCTGGCAGTAATCTTGTCAGAAACATTTGTAATTTAAAATATTGGTTTTATTCTTCACAAGGTGTGATTCCAGGCGGGTGCTGCATATTCTGGTCTAACAAAAGGTGTGTAGATTGTCTTGGAAGAACCCCGATTTAGGTTTTTAAACGACGTTCTAATGTTTGCAAGCTTCTCGTATGCCGCCGATGTTACTCTGCTTACGTGTGCCTCTACCTACCTGCCTGCTGTCTACATGGTGTTGGCGACTAATCCAAAGAAAGAGGAACTTCACTGTCAAGTTCCATTTTGAACATCGTGAGGGGTCGGTTAGTTATGCCCTTAATGTGTAGAGGGAGAGTGTTGAAAAGTCTTGGCCCTTAATATTGACTGAAATCTGAATGGCCTTACAATACCTATTGCATCTCTGCTTTTCAACGGGAACTATTTTGCACTTCCCGCCATGTGCATATTTGGTACAGGTCACTCCAATATTTACCGTCTAAATTATTATGTATCTCTCTCAAGCCTGCGTTCTAGAGATTACAGAAGTAGACATTTTTATATTCCCAGTATTTTAGATGTTATATTGAATGGATTCCGGCAGTAAATGTTCTCTGCACGTCTTCCATGTCGGCAGCTCCTCCATCTTTGAACAGCGGCTTTTAGGCTGCAACAATATCCCGTCTTAGAGAGCACTAGTAGGCAGCCGTCAGTCTCAGGAGACTATGTGTGCTCTGGTTGTCGGTCTGGAGTGGCCTCTCCAGGGCGCAAAGGCAGGGATAGGTTGAAGCTGTCACCCATGCAGCAGGTCTCCCCTTCTCCAAGGCGCCGAAAGTCTCCAATGGAAAGGCAAACACCAGTACGATTGGTTCCAGTACACTAGTGTCTTAAAATATACCATCGTGTGTTTAGCCCCTCTTGCTTGAAAGGTCCTTGTTATCCAGACTGTCAATTTTCTTGCAGTTGAGACAGCTACTTTTAGTGTCATATTTTCTCTCTCCAGTTCCTGCAGTTGTCTTTCCTTTACGGTGTTGATAACTCCTGGTCTCCAATCTACCTTTTACATCTTCATTACCATACACTTGTTGGGTCTGAATTCTAGAAACCATCTGCCCACACCTTGAGTTTGTCAAGTTTATTGTGTATCTTTCTAGAGTCCTCGATTTTTACATTCTTCATTATTGTTGCCTGATCTGCAAACATTGACAAGTAAACAGGTAAGGGCTCACTCCCTCGGGCAGATCATTTACATAAATTAAGAACAGAAGAGGTCTTAGGACCGACCCTTGGGAAATGCCACTTCTTCTTATATTACTTTTTCCAGTACTCTACACGGAATACTTGTCAATAATTTAGTGACTCCCGTCTGTCTCCTTTTTTTAATATTGGGACAAAGTTTGCCCTTTTTTTCAGAATTCTTGGAGGTTTCCAGTCTCAAATGTTTTATTGAAAATTATAGTCCTCGGGTGACAAAGCACCTCTGTAGCCTCCTTCAAGCACCTCTGTAGCCTCCTTCAAGCACCTCCTGTAGTCTGGTCCTATTGATTTTGTTGCATGCAATTCCTCCAGGTATCTTTTTACCTCTTGTGCAGCGACTATCATGCAGTGTTACCTCTGGCCTCTCACCCGTGGCCTCCACTCTGGCTCTTTTGTAAAGCTTTCGTCGAGTTCTTCACATACCTCCTTGTCATTTCCCTTCATCATTCCACCGTGTCGCTTCAACCTGATCACATAGTCCCTTACTGTCGTTTCCCTCCTTAAATGGCTGTAGAACAGCTTTGATGGGTCTTTAGCCTTCACAGCAATGTCGTCTTCAAATTACTTTTCAGCTTTCCTTCTGAATCGCGTGTTTTAATGTCTGGCTCCCTTCAGTGCTTCTTTATTATCCTCTGCTCTTAGTCCTCTGTACTGTTTCCATGTTTTCCTGGTCGTCTCATTTGCTTCCCTGAAATGCCTATTGAACCACGGGGACTACTTTACTCATCCACGTCCCTGTGAGATGAACAGCTCTGTTGCAGATCCCCCTTTTCTGATCTTGGTGAGAGTTGATGGTGAGTGGTGATGGTGAGTGGTGATGGTGTGGTGGTGATGGTGGGTGTTGATGATGGTGGTGGTAGTGGGAGAGAGGGGAGAGTGGGAGGGGAAAGAGGGGGTAACTAGCAACAATTAAAGCCCAATGATCCTGGGAGCGCAGTTATAAGCGGGTGGTGGAGGCTGCCTGATGCAATTGATCACCCTCCCACCATTATTGCAGGGGATGGACGGATTGATTGCATCGTGCACAACATTCATTGTCGGAGGGAATAATTGTGATAGCGTTAAACAAGTTGCACAACACAGCGGCACGCGACGGACACGGACGGGTCGCGTCGCACCTCTGACTGTCCCCTGGCCGCCCGATGACCTCCAGTGACAGGCAGAGACGGGAGGAAGAGACGAAAGGAAGAGAAGAGATGGAAAAAGGTGAAGAAACGGAGGAAAAGGAGAACGAGGTGGAGGGGGAAGGAGAAAAAACGATAAAGAGGATAAAAATTCAGAAAGAGGATAACAGAAGGAAAGATAAGACGAGTGGAAGAAATAAAGTAAGAGAAGAAGTGTGATATGAAAAGGAATTTGAGGAAAACTATAATAAAGAATTCCAGGAAGAGGAGAAAGGGAAGGACAAATATAAAAGGAAAAGGAGAAAATGAAGAAAGAAGAGGAAAAGAACCCAGAGGAAAGAGAGAAGGGAAGGAAGAGAAGAAGACAAAAGTTGATAAAAAAAAGAATAATCAGTTACTGTGACAGATCACAGTAACTGGCTACGTGTATTATTAACACTGTGTTTACTATTTGGGCCTTCAGGATCAAGCAATTAGCTCTTGGGCCCCGCCTTGCTCACCGTCGGTTGTCTAATGTACTGACTCCCAACCTATTTTCCCCAGTCATATCTACTACATATATATATTTATTTTTTCTCTCTCTCTCTCTCACACACGCACGCACACACACACACACACACACACACACACACACACACACACACACACACACACACACACACTCACACTCACACTCACACACACACACGCACGCACGCACGCACCCACACACACACACACACACACACACACACGCACGCACACACACACACTCACACACACACACACACACACACACAACAGACCAATCCTGGAGTATGCGGCCCCAGCATGGAGCCCGTACCTTGTCAAGCACAAGACGAAGCTGGAAAAGTCCAAAGGTATGCCACTAGACTAGTCCCAGAACTAAGAGGCATGAGTTACGACGAAAGGCTGCGGGAAATGCACCTTACGACACTGGAAGACAGAAGAGTAAGGGGAGACATGATCACAACCTACAAAATCCTCAGAGGAATCGACCGGGTAAACAAAGATAAACTATTCAACACTGGTGGGACGCGAACAAGGGGACACAGGTGGAAACTGAGTACTCACATGAGCCACAGAGACGTTAGAAGGAACTTTTTTAGTGTCAGAGTAGTTAACGGATGGAATGCATTAGGCAGTGATGTGGTGGAGGCTGACTCCATACACAGTTTTAAATGTAGATATGATAGAGCCCAGTAGGCTCGGGAATCTGTACACCAGTTGATTGACAGTTGAGAGGCGGGACCAAAGAGCCAAAGCTCAACCCCCGCAAGCACAAATAGGTGAGTACAAATAGGTGAGTACACACACACACACACACACGCACGCACGCACGCACACACACACACACACACACGCACACACACACACACACACACACACACACACACACACACACACACACACACACACACACACACTCACACTCACACTCACACACACACACGCACGCACACACACACACACACACACGCACGCACGCACGCACACACACACACACACACACACACACACACACACACACACACACACACACACACACGACCTCAGGATGCAGTCTACAGTAGTTCATTACCTGGATATACCTGCAGTGGGTACTTATGAGAGTTGTTCTACTCCCCAAGCCCAGCTTGGGGGGCGGGGGCCAGGCTTTACATGTGACGAACTGGTCCTAAAGGCTGTTTAGCTCCCAGGCACCTACTTACTCCTAGGTAAACAGGGGCATCGGGTGAAAGAAACTGCCCATTTATTTCTGTCTGGGTTGGGCTCCCTAGGACTGCGCGCCCTCAGCGTTCTCCGCTCGGTCATTACGGGGTCGAAAGCGCTTTAGCATTCCCTTACCTTTCAATGTGGTTATTATTTTTAGATACAACAACCGCATATATATATATATATATATATATATATATATATATATATATATATATATATATATATATATATATATATATATATATATATATATATAATATGAAAGAGATGCATTTACTGAGAAGGGAAGGAAAAGAAACAGACAGGATGCGGAAGAATGACCACCTCGTACACTTTTTCTTCGTTCTCTGTCAGTTTCCTTCATATATTCTGCATTATTTAAGGTATGTACTAAAGCAGTGAACGCCCCTCACAGCACCTGGACCAGTGAAGGCCCCTCACAGCACCTGGACCAGTGAAGGCCCCGGCTCCCAGCACCTGGACCAGTGAAGGCCCCGGCTCCCAGCACCTGCACCTGGACCAGTGAAGGCCCCGGCTCCCAGCACCTGGACCAGTGAAGGCCCCGGCTCACAGCACCTGGACCAGTGAAGGCCCCGGCTCCCAGCACCTGGACCAGTGAAGGCCCCGGCTCCCAGCACCTGGACCAGTGAAGGCCCCGGCTCCCAGCACCTGGACCAGTGAAGGCCCCGGCTCCCAGCACCTGGGCCAGTGAAGGCCCTGGCTCCCAGCACCTGGACCAGTGAAGGCCCCGGCTCCCAGCACCTGGACCAGTGAAGGCCCCGGCTCCCAGCACCTGGGCCAGTGAAGGCCCCGGCTCCCAGCACCTGGGCCAGTGAAGGCCCCGGCTCCCAGCACCTGGACCAGTGAACGCCCCGACTCCCAGCACCTGGTCCAGTGAACGCCACGACTCCCAGCACCTAGACCAGTGAAGGCCCCGGCTCCCAGCACCTGGACCAGTGAAGGCCCCGGCTCCCAGCACCTGGACCAGTGAACGCCCCGGCTCCCAGCACCTGGACCAGTGAAGGCCCCGGCTCCCAGCACCTGGACCAGTGAACGCCCCGGCTCCCAGCATCTGGACCAGTGAAGGCCCCGGCTCCCAGCACCTGGGCCAGTGAAGGCCCCGGCTCCCAGCACCTGGACCAGTGAAGGCCCCGGCTCCCAGCACCTGGACCAGTGAACGCCCCGGCTCCCAGCACCTGGACCAGTGAAGGCCCCGGCTCCCAGCACCTGGGCCAGTGAAGGCCCCGGCTCCCAGCACCTGGACCAGTGAAGGCCCCGGCTCCCAGCACCAGCCAGGACTCTGCACTGCTCACTCCTAGCAACAGTCACAAGACTCCCCCCACCGTAGTAAATGGGTCACTGAACAATTTTGTCCTGCCTGCATACGCTTCCAAGAATGAAAACATAAAATTTACCAATATTCTTTTTTGCGTCCGTTCTGTCGCCATCACGCTGAAGTTGCTGACATTGGCTGACGTCACGGCTATGGATGACGACTGGCTGACATCCAGGCTATGGTTGACGACTGGCTGACATTTCTACAAATGCTACAGAGATTGATCTCGCAGACGAATGTTGCCGAAATGTTGTCCCAAAGGTTTTTGTAATTTTACTGTGTAGTCGCTGCCGACTGTGAACCCTTGGTTAACTGAGCCCTTAACGGGGTCCGGGACCCTCAAGAAGGGATGTGGCCCTTAACGAGGTATATTAGGCCCTTAACGAGGTATATTAGGCCCTTAACGAGGTATATTAGGCCCTTAACGAGGTATATTAGGCCCTTAACGAGGTATATTAGGCCCTTAACGAGGTATATTAGGCCCTTATCGGGGCATATAGTACTAACTTCACCGAACCCTATGGTCACTGCAGCCTATGGAAACGACAGGTTCGAATGATTCGTCTGTCCGTCACTATACTAAAGCCGCTGATAGAGCGTCAGTTCTTATTAGTATAGTGACTCCGCTGACTGTGCTGACGCCAGAGGCTGAGTATAGTCAGGAGGAGGCAGGGAACACGGAACACTTGTGCTGACTGACGCGCTGACACACTTGTGTGTCGCGCGCCTGCTTATCTTCTGGTGTCCGGGTGTCAGGCAAGTGTCTTAGTCCGGCAAGTGCCCAATTACTGCATATTAAGTGCCCAATAAGTGGATATTAATTGCCCAATAAGACCATATTAAGTGCCCAATAAGACCATATTAAGTGCCCAATAAGACCATATTAAGTGCCCAATAAGACCATATTAAGTGCCCAATAAGTGGATATTAAGTGCCCAATAAGTGCATATTAAGTTCCCAATATATATCCAGTAAGTGCCCAATAAGTGGATATTAAGTTCCCAATATATATCCAGTAAGTGCCCAATAAGTGGATATTAAGTGCCAAATATATATCCAGTAAGTGGCCAGTAAGTGTTATTTGAAGCGGTAAAAACGCCCTTTTAAATTTGCTTAGAAATTGTTAGATTAAATTCTACCAAGTGTCCCTCAAGTAGTGTCTTGTCCTTTGACACTTAGAACGCGTTTCTGAAGTGCACTTGGCACTAACAAGTACAAAGTCACAGAGAAGTGCGTCTTCAAGGAGACCATCAAGTGTGTCCACCTTCGACAGAGTGCGTTCACCAGGAGACACCATAAAGAGACTCCGCCAGTGTCTAAACTTCCCAACTACGGTCCACAATCACCTGCACACCCCTGGAGTCCCAGGTGGCCACGGGTACCCAGACGGGTACGGTCACCTGGTAGACAGGTAGGGTCACCTGGTAGACAGGTAGGGTCACCTGGTAGACAGGCAGAGTTACCTGGCATACAGGTAGGGTCACCTGGTAGACAGGCAGAGTTACCTGGCAGACAGGTAGGGTCACCTGGTAGACAGGTAGGGTCACCTGGTAGACAGGTAGAGTTACCTGGCAGACAGGTAGGGTCACCTGGTAGACAGGCAGAGTTACCTGGCATACAGGTAGGGTCACCTGGTAGACAGGCAGAGTTACCTGGCATACAGGTAGGGTCACCTGGTAGACAGATAGGGTCACCTGGTAGACAGGCAGAGTCACCTGGCATACAGGCAGAGTTACCTGGCAGACAGGTAGGGTCACCAGGTAGACAGGTAGGGTCACCAGGTAGACAGGTAGGGTCACCTGGTAGACAGGTAGGGTCACCTGGTAGACAGGTAGGGTCACCTGGCATACAGGTAGGGTCACCTGGTAGACAGGTAGGGTCACCTGGTAGACAGGTAGGGTCACCTGGCATACAGGCAGAGTTACCTGGCAGACAGGTAGGGTCACCTGGTAGACAGGTAGGGTCACCTGGTAAGACAGGTAGGATTATTTAGTGTGAAAGCCTCCCTACCGTCACTGTATCAGAAAGACCCGATACACAACTGACGGAGATATAAGCTCATCAACACACGGAACAGTAACCAACGTACCAAATACAACGAGTTGATGGAAAGTAGCTGCCCACAATAATCCTCGTTTTCTATACATCGGCTGGTCAGATTAGGTGGGTGGCTTGGGTTAGTGCGTTTCTGCTTGGGTCGTGTTTCTGTACGGATGTGACAACTGGAGAGAAACAGGTTCCGTTAATAGTGGGGGGGGGGGGGTAAATATAGTCTTGTATCTGCGTACGTCCACTCGAGCAGCGTATATATTGTAGATCTGGCGTATAAATTACCCCTACGGCCCTAAACTGGTGTACTAAAGCGTCTCGCAAAATGGACGTGTGATGTCACGTTTTCTATTGTTGGGTGGTAGGTTAGGTTCGGGTGGTTTGGTATACATCAGTTTAGTGGCGTTGTGAACGCTCGAGGGGACGGACGGCCCATTTGTCGTCGTTGTTATGAGGTGGTTCAGAGGATCACTTGCCTCCGCGGCCCGGTCTCTTACCAGGCCTCCTAGTTGGCGGTCTCGTCAACCAGGGCTTTAAAAAGTACAGTAAACCTCCCCCTAGTACATCACAGTTTCGAAAGAGTGCGTCATGAACCCGTAGAGTGGGTTACGGCCCGCAGAATGCGCCAGATAGCACTCCAGGTGCAAACCTCTGTGAGCAGGAACTGCGGCATGATCTCCCGCACTACATCACTGAATGTCGAGTTATTAGACCTTTCAGACCCGTTGGCATGAGGTACCTGGAGCTTTGCAATTACTTTATTCACTCTCGTGCTCTTGAAGATATCCTCACAGTGTACCCAAAATTTGCCAGTGCAGACTACTGAACATATGGCCCTGTATGACTAACCATCCTGTGTGATGGGGACTTTTAGTACCACTGCTGCCTTATTCACTCTTGTGATGATGATGATATCCTCATAATGCATCCACCATCCATCCCATGTTGGAGTTGGAAAACATGACTTTGTAGATCGATTGGCCAATGAGGCTTGCATGAAAGAAAACATTGATTATGACTTTGGACTATCTAATGCAATTATTAGAAATATACAAATTAAAGAAATTACTTCAGATTTAGAAGAACTAAGAAATACCCAAAGACCTGAAAGCTGCAGTATTAAAAGCTATGACAGGTTTTGTAATAATAGGTATTTGTATGGTCAGCACAGTAACCGGACCAGGCAATGTGATGTAGTCATTGTGGTAATTCGCCTTGGCTATAGACACATCTGGCAGGTTAGTGAGGCTGAGCCACTACCAGAATATTCAGATTGTAAACTCTGTGATAAACCTTAAATGCATTCACTAGAACACAATAATGTTGAATGTGAAACCGTAGAGGACTTTAGACCTCCTGGCCTCTTGTACCACCAACTGTGTAACTATTTCATTGACTCAGGTGTTCTGAACGACATCCTAACAATTTACCCAAAATTTGCTTGTTCATTTCAAAGAATGAAGAACAATTTTATTTATATTACTTCTAAGCTGCATCACTTATGAACCCATCCCTGCCCTTGTGTGGCAGTGCACAATAGAAAGTTATTTTCACATATTCATACATTAAAACATTGATTGTTACCATGATATATATATGTGCTTCAGCCTACAGTTTAGACCTATTGTCTTGTGTATGACCCTCTGTCCTGCGTGACAGTGAATACCAACATTATCCTCACTTTAATAAGAATTAATTGAAATCCTCAGATTAGGCAAAATTGTAATTAATTTTGTTAATAAAGATGTTAATAATAATAATAAGAGTCTGCCAGTGCGGACTATTTATCACATGCCTCTGTATGACTAACCATCCTGTGTGATGTTTTTTTTTAGCATCACGTAGCTAGCTTTTTGACACACTGTACTCCACTTCATATAATCTAGGGCAGCTGCACAAATGCAGATGTACCTAATACATTAATAATAATAAAAAAGTGTGCGCATCTGATATTGAAAGAGTGCGTCACGAACCCGTAGAGTGCTTTACATGCCACTTTTTTTTATATTAATACATTAGGTACATCTGCATTAGTGCAGCTACCCTAGACTATATGAAGTGGAGTACAGTGTGTCAAAAAAGCTAACTAGGTGATGCTAAAAAAAACATCACACAGGATGGTTAGTCATACAGAGGCATGTGATAGGCGGTCTGCACTGGCAGACTCCGGATGCATTTTAAGGATATCATCAACACAAGATTGAATTAGGCAGCAGTGATAATAAAAGTCCCCATCTCGCAGGATGGTTAGTCATACAGGGCCATATATTTAGTAGCCTGCACTAGCAAATTTTGGGTACACTGTGAGGATATCTTCAAGAATACGAGAGAATAAAATAATTGCAAAGCTCCAGGTACCTCATGCCAACTGGTCTGAAAGGTCTAATAACTAGGCATTCGGTGATGTAGTGTGGGAGATCATGCCGCAGTTCCTGCTCACAGAGTTTGCAACTGGAGTGCTCAGGATTGGGAGATCCGTCGCCTGAAGCCACCTGCCACAGGTAACGGTAACCCAACCTGATCCTTGCAACCACTGTGTCGCACAGTCTAGTGGACGTTTTGTGCTGCTCATAGATATAGGTTTCAGATCTGAACAAATCATAGCTTTTTATACTAGTACTTTCAGGTCGTTGGGAGTCAGTAATGCCACAGAATGCGTCAGATAGTGCGCGTCTGATATTGAAAGAGTGCGTCACGACCCCGTAGAGTACTAACCATCCTGTGTGATGGGAATTATTTAGCACACTGTACTCCACTTCATATAGTCTAGGGTAGCTGCAGAAATGCACATGTACGTACTGCATTAATAAAAAGAAAGCCTTTGCGACTTTTTAATATCATCGCTACCTTACTCACTGTTCATGTTCTTGATGATATCCTCATAATACAGCCAGAGTTTGCCAGTGCCAGACCACTGATCACATGCCTCTGTGTGACTGACCATCCTGTGTGATTGGGACTTTGAGCATCACTTAGCATTTGTGCAGCTGCCCGAGGGTAAGACACACTGTACTTCACCTTCGTATAGTGTACGGCAGCTGCACAAATGCACATGTACCTAAATATGTTAAAAAAAAATACTGAATGTCCAGTCACCGTTCAGATCTACCGGTACGAGGTACCTGGAGCTTTGCAATCACTGTATTTACTCTCGTGTTCTTGAGGATATCCTCAAAAAACTCTCATAATTCGCCGGTACGACGACTGATCACATACTCCCGCATTCTCTGCCCGTCCCGCCAGATGAGGACTTAGCCTCATGTCACAGCCTCACGTATCTCTTGACACAAACTTCGTAACCCTTCACATACGGTAGTTGGATATAATGCAAACCAGCGTAAGTACAGCATGTTAATAATACAAACAGATAACCGAAGAGCGCCATCACGAGTCCGTAGAGAGGTTGTACAGAGATCTGTGTACATAAAAACTGACAATTTGATAACAAGTATTACATTGGTAGGAGTCTTAATATGGTGGTACAAGTGCTAACAAGATGGTTAACGCCACCATACGAACACTTCCAGAACACGTGGAAGTGTTCGTATGCTCGCAGAAGTGTTCCCAAGTTTGTAGAAATGTTCGTATCGGTACTAGTGTTTGTAGATGAAAAACACATTGTGTTGATACGACATTCCGTGCATCAGTAAATGAAAAATACTTTCACCTGACTGTCTGTATCGACAGTGCATTTACTCTCGGGCGACCAGGGAACGATTGCAAGGAAATCTTGATGCACGTGCTTCAACTGGTCGGTACAACAACAGCTTCCCTTCTTGCAGGCCGGCGTTCGAGACCCCCCGACGGGCCAAGTAGTTAACCACCATTACTCCTCCTCTCTGTCCCCATACCTTGATGAGGTACCTCATACCCGTAGCTCCTTGTCCCCATATGGGCTCCATAGTCACACTGGCTTCGTGGTATGGTTCTCCCTGAAGCTATACAAGTAGTGACGGAGACCTGGGGCCGTGATGGAGATGTATCAATCAACTCTTCTCCAAGAACATGCACCAGTCACACACTGTGATACTTACTTAGTTACTTCTTTACACAATCTTACGTTTGCTTGGTTACTGATTAATACAATCTTAAATCTGTTTGGTTACTGATTAATACAATCTTAAATCTGCTTGGTTACTGATTAATACAATCTTAAATCTGCTTGGTTACTGATTAATACAATCTTAAATCTGCTTGGTTACTGATTAATACAATCTTAAATCTGCTTGGTTACTGATTAATACAATCTTAAATCTGCTTGGTTACTGATTAATACAATCTTAAATCTGCTTGGTTACTGATTAATACAATCTTAAATCTGCTTGGTTACTGATTAATACAATCTTAAATCTGCTTGGTTACTGATTAATACAATCTTAAATCTGTTTGGTTACTGATTAATACAATCTTAAATCTGTTTGGTTACTGATTAATACAATCTTAAATCTGCTTGGTTACTGATTAATACAATCTTAAATCTGCTTGGTTACTGATTAATACAATCTTAAATCTGCTTGGTTACTGATTAATACAATCTTAAATCTGCTTGGTTACTGATTAATACAATCTTAAATCTGCTTGGTTACTGATTAATACAATCTTAAATCTGTTTGGTTACTGATTAATACAATCTTAAATCTGCTTGGTTACTGATTAATACAATCTTAAATCTGCTTGGTTACTGATTAATACAATCTTAAATCTGTTTGGTTACTGATTAATACAATCTTAAATCTGTTTGGTTACTGATTAATACAATCTTAAATCTGTTTGGTTATTGATTAATACAATCTTAAATCTGTTTGGTTACTGATTAATACAATCTTATATTTGCTGGATTACTCATTACTTACTTTACAGTATTGAAACAAATGAATAACATCAGACTTCAAGTTACCAACGCAGAATGGCGCTGTATCTATTCCGAGCCAGCTGGACTTTCCCTAATGATCATTTAGGAAAAGCAGATCGAAAAAATAAACAAAACATTAACAATTATGAAACTCAAGCGGCTGTCCATGGATGCCAACCTTTTTCCCCGGAATAAACAGACCCGAACTGCCTATCCCTAATGATCATGTCTGCCAACGTTAGCTTTAATCGCTTCGGTGGTGCTAGTGGAGTCGAAAGAATTATTTTTTTGGCAAGCGATGGGGGAAAACAAAAAGTAGATGGACACGGCCTGAAATTATCATACGGGGCATCCATAAGAACTCTGATTAAAAATCATCCGGGCGCTCGAGGAGGTGAATGTCAACGGATATACCAATACTTTTGCAGTATAGCGGCTCTGGCGTTGAGGTCCATCTGACCTTTGAACCTTCCACTTCATAGCAATGCCGCGACCACAAAATTTTTTCCCCGGCCCTCTCTCACCCCTCTACCCTCACCCCTCTACCCTCACCCCTCTCCCCTCCCTCTTCTCTCCCCAAGGCACGCTCGAAAGAGGTTCATCAACTTGTTTGTTTTTTTGCAATGACATTTTTGGGCCTCAACATGGCTACGCCTGAGTGAAGAGAGCAGCGAGTGAAGACACGACGCAGTGCAACACCAAGGTGAGACAAGACATTACTGGACCTTATGTTGCGCCCGGCAGGTGTATCTCAGGTGTATCTCAGGTGTATCTCAGGGTAATACTCACACAGCAGCTGCTTATAAGGGGTAAGGATGCCCAGGTGCAGGAGTGAGGGCACATATGGAAGGAGTTAAACACTCATAGTTCATATGTAGCGAGGGGTGATGTTGACTTTGTTCAACGGCCATGTGTAGTGTAACTACACATTCCAGTATAGTATTCATTCTTAATCTAGTACAGATTTAGGCAGCGTCTGGGATCCTCTCGGACGTAGGTTCGAACCCTCGTTACGGCCCTTGTGGATTTGTTCATTAGTATAGTATTGAGAAATAGTTAATCGCTAGCAATTTTGTCATGCGGGCTGCATCGAGCAACAGCCTGTTGAACCAAATTGAGCTTGGGGAGGTAGAAAAACTCTCAGAACCTCCACCAGGTACAATAAAGGTATTAATAGCTAACTAGTCCGGTGTAACTATTAGGACTTGATAAAGCCCTTACAGGACTTGGTTCTCGATGCACAATCGGGAATCCCGGGTTCGATTCCAGGGCGGGACAGAAATGGTGGGGCACGTTTCCTTTCACCCAATGCCTCTCTTCACCTAGCAATAAATAGGTATCCGGAAGTTAGGTCAATGCTGAGGGATTGCATCCTTGGGAGAGTCAGCACTTCTTCCTTCAGGGAACATGTTGATACCAGCCTAATGTATTCACACAGGCTTCCTGTCACCGACAACAGGGAATTATTATGAAAGCTATCTCTGTACTTCGTGTTAATACATCATCTATACTTCTCTGTTCCCCCTGTTTCTCCTCCTTTCCCTTACTTCTCTCTTCTCCCCTCGTCTCTCCTGCTTCCTCTTCCCTCCCCTCTCTCCCTTCCTCCCGCTTCCCCTCAGATAAGAGGACACAGGGACCAGCTGTTATAATCAGTCACCGTCTGTTTCAGCCAGCTTATAATAAACCTACGCCCGTGCTCACCTCTTTCCCTCCTGTTACGTCACTGTTGTTCCCATAGGCCGTGCCTCCTGTTACGTCACTGTTGTTCCCATAGGCCGTGCCTCCTGTTACGTCACTGTTGTTCCCATAGGCCGTGCCTCCTGTTACGTCACTGTTGTCCCATAGGCCGTGCCTCCTGTTAGGTCACTGTTGTCCCATAGGCCGTGCCTCCTGTTACGTCACTGTTGTCCCATAGGCCGTGCCTCCTGTTAGGTCACTGTTGTCCCATAGGCCGTGCCTCCTGTTAGGTCACTGTTGTCCCATAGGCCGTGCAACCTGTTAGGTCACTGTTGTTCCCATAGGCCGTGCCTCCTGTTACGTCACTGTTGTTCCCATAGGCCGTGCCTCCTGTTACGTCACTGTTGTCCCATAGGCCGTGCCTCCTGTTAGGTCACTGTTGTTCCCATAGGCCGTGCCTCCTGTTACGTCACTGTTGTCCCATAGGCCGTGCCTCCTGTTAGGTCACTGTTGTCCCATAGGCCGTGCCTCCTGTTAGGTCACTGTTGTCCCATAGGCCGTGCCTCCTGTTAGGTCACTGTTGTCCCATAGGCCGTGCCTCCTGTTAGGTCACTGTTGTCCCATAGGCCGTGCCTCCTGTTACGTCACTGTTGTCCCATAGGCCGTGCCTCCTGTTAGGTCACTGTTGTCCCATAGGCCGTGCCTCCTGTTAGGTCACTGTTGTCCCATAGGCCGTGCCTCCTGTTAGGTCACTGTTGTCCCATAGGCCGGGCCTCCTGTTAGGTCACTGTTGTTCCCATAGGCCGTGCCTCCTGTTACGTCACTGTTGTTCCCATAGGCCGTGCCTCCTGTTAGGTCACTGTTGTCCCATAGGCCGGGCCTCCTGTTAGGTCACTGTTGTTCCCATAGGCCGTGCCTCCTGTTACGTCACTGTTGTTCCCATAGGCCGTGCCTCCTGTTACGTCACTGTTGTTCCCATAGGCCGTGCCTCCTGTTAGGTCACTGTTGTCCCATAGGCCGGGCCTCCTGTTACGTCACTGTTGTCCCATAGGCCGTGCCTCCTGTTAGGTCACTGTTGTTCCATAGGCCGTGCCTCCTGTTACGTCACTGTTGTCCCATAGGCGGTGCCTCCTGTTAGGTCACTGTTGTCCTACTCTGTGCTGTTTCTTTTCCGTCCCAAAGGTAATATAGACAGAGGCTGGCTACCTTATCTCTCTCTCACACACACAAGGACGTTGGCAGCTGAGTGGACAGCACGCTAGACACGTAATCATGTGGACCGGGGTTCGATTCCGGGCGACGGCGAGAAATAAAAATGGGCAGAGTTTCTTTCACCCCTGATGCTCCTGTTACCTAGCAGTAACAGGTACCTGGGAGTTAGACAGCTGGGGGGGGGGGAATTGATTGATTAATTGACAGTTGAGAGGCGGGCCGAAAGAGCCAGACCTCAACCCCCGCAAGCACAACTAGGTAAGTACAACTAGGTGAATACACACACACACACACACACACACACACACACACACACACACACAGATAGAGCCCAGTAGGCTCGGGAATCTGTACACCAGTTGATTGGCAGTTGAGAGGCGGGGACCAAAGAGCCAGAGCTCAACCCCCGCAAGCACAATTAGGTAAGCACACACACACACACACACACACACACACACACACACGCACACAAACACCTTTCTGTAGCAAACTAAACAGTTGAGATATTCTGCAATGTCTGTGCAATGATGCTTCAATCGCCTTTGATGTATTAATCTTTCATAGCATTTCTCGATTCATCTTCAGTCTCCCCCATCCCCCCTACCCGCCCCCCCCGCCTTCCCTCCCTCCCTCCCTCCCTCCCTCTTTCCTTCCCCGCCTCTTCCCATACAACGCACTCACTCCCTCCCTCTCTCAGCTCCCTCCAAACTCTTAATGACGAAATCAATCCCACCTCCTCCTCCTGATACGAATTGCGGAGACGTTATTAATCCCGGCTTTTCATTACGTCATAACTGCCTCATTTCACACTTTCGTTAATCACCCAGGCCGTCAGACGAAACAATTTTAAATATACGAAACAATAAGAGACGCCCTATTGATTAGCCGTATGACTAATGGGAGAAGACTGGCTAAAGTGGCTTTGTTCACTCTGACACACAATTCATCACTCGGCCAACATTTTTCACTCATCCCGTCAACGTCGTATAATATCGTATCATCAAATCGTGTTTAGAAGTCGAGATAGAACTTCTACGGAGTCTTACGAGTCTCCTTGGCTCGTGCACGAGTCTCCTTGGCTCGTGCACGTGCCTCACCACAGCCTCCTTGGCTCGTGTACGTGCCTCACCACAGCCTCCTTGGCTCGTGCACGAGTCTCCTTGGCTCGTGCACGTGCCTCACCACAGCCTCCTTGGCTTGTGCACGAGTCTCCTTGGCTCGTGCATGTGCCTCACCACAGCCTCCTTGGCTCGTGCACGTGCCTCACCACAGCCTCCTTGGCTCGTGCACGGGTCTCCTTGGCTCGTGCACGTGCAGATCGTCCTCGATCTGTATGCACCAACTACTGTAGTTACAGGTCTTCATGGTATACTCACTGCACTTAGTAAACAAAAATACCCTCCCCTGCCCCTCATTCATCCATCCTCTCTCTCTCTCTCTCTCTCTCTCTCTCTCTCTCTCTCTCTCTCTCTCTCTCTCTCTCTCTCTCTCTCTCTCTCTCTCTCTCTCTCTCTCTCTCTCTTTGAAAAACTGGAGTATTGTAACTAAGCAACTCCCAGCTGCTTGTACTCTTTTCATTGAAACTAGAACGTTATTTATTTGCAAAACAGATATATACAAAACCAACATTTGGTTGTAAAAAGCAAGTACACTATTAGAAGTGCGTGTGCCAAGAACGCAGGTTCGATCCCATCGACGGCCTCCTCTCATCATGGTCGCATTCTCGTGTACAATCAAGTACACTAGTCTTTGGTAAGACCATGGCAACACGTGGCATAATAAAGTCTTCTGTTTGTTAGTTTAAACGTGTTTTACTTTCCCCCGATAAATCCAGCAGGTTTGGCACATTATTTTATCAAATAAGTAGTCACCGATAACATCTGCCCCTTTTTATTACCGACACCGACGCCGCCGTTACCGCTATTGACGCCACCCGACGCCGCCGACGCCGCTATCGCCCGTACGCCAGCCGTACCACCTCGTCTACCACCACCACCACCACCACCAGTGAACATAACTGCTGGCTCACCATCTACCCCATTCTCTCCAGAGACACGAACGCCAACACGAATGCGCCGTCGCCCCCGACACGAATGCGCCGTCGCTCCCGTCACGAATGCGCCGTCGCCCCCGACACGAATGCGCCGTCGCTCCCGACACGAATGCGCCGTCGCCCCCGACACGAATGCGCCGTCGCCCCCAACACGAATGCGCCGTCGCCCCCGACACGAATGCGCCGTCGCCCCCAACACGAATGCTCCGTCGCCCCCGACACGAATGCGCCGTCGCCCCCGACACGAATGCGCCGTCGCCCCCGACACGAATGCGCCGTCGCCCCCAACACGAATGCGCCGTCGCTCTCAACACGAACGCGCCGTCGCTCCCAACACGAATGCGCCGTCACTCCCGACACAAATGCGCCGTCGCTCCCTACACGAATGCGCCGTCGCCCCCAACACGAATGCGCCGTCGCTCTCAACACGAACGCGCCGTCGCTCCCGACACGAACGCGCCGTCGCTCCCAACACGAATGTCTATTTGTTTACATCTCCCATTTCCCCGTCAAGGCCGCTCGGCGATGATTCATTTATACAGGAAGAAGAAAACCTCCAGTATAATTGACTTGTTACTGGGGACGCTGTTGCCGAGCACAGGGCCAATATAAACAAGTACTTTAATAGGTCACCCGGTAATGACTCAATGATCCATAAAACAAGACACGTGCGGGCGTGCAAGCGCATGTATTACTCGGCATAAATATGTCGGCCTGGAGAGTGTCCCTTTCATTCAGGTCGAGATGTCTACGACCAGCTCCCTCGGCGTGAAGGGCCGACACTCCTCCAACGGACGGCACTCAGCGCATGAAGCACTGACACTCCTCCAACGGACGGCACTCAGCGCATGAAGCACTGACACTCGCTACAACGGACGGCACTCAGCGCATGAAGCCCCGACACTCGCAATTACAGTACTTTATTCACTCTTGTGTTAATAATGTTATCCTCATAATACACGCAGAGTCTGTCAGTGCAGACTACTGATCACATGGCCCTGCACACACACTGTACTCCCCTTCATATAGTCTCGGGGCAGCTGCACATATGCACATGTACCAAAATGTGTTAATACAACAAATGTAATATATAAAAATAGAGGAACGGACTGTCATAGTGAGGGTCGAAGTCGGCCCCATAGTGAAACCTTTTGGTACCTTAATTGACCCAAACACAGGGTCGACCCCGGCACCGCCGGATACCCCATCTAGAATATGCATGGATGCACACACCACACACACAAACACACACACACATATAATATTGTGTGTATATGTATATAACAGGGCTTGATAGAAAACGTTAGTGAGCCCTCACTGTCTCATTGCCTGCAGAGGGGGGGGGGGATATCTTGTGGGGTTAAATACCCTGGAATTCCCACCTCTTTAGGGCTCTGAGTATGGTGTAGTGGATACGAGTGCGTAACTGCCATCTTGATGGTCAGGGTTCGAGTCTCCTGGTGGGTGTGTGTGTCTAAAAGTTATATTATATATATATATATATATATATATATATATATATATATATATATATATATATATATATATATATATATATATATATATATATATATATATATATATATATATATCCATAATACTTTCACATTCCATGAGGTGAATATACGAGCCAAATATAAGAAAAGATTTTTTCTTAGTGTGTGTGGGCCGGGCCATGGAAAATAAGCTGCTTCAGCCGTGATAAATGGCCACAGGATATCCTGCCATACCTAGTTGAAAATTTCGAACGGGGAAACTTTTTTTTAGTAGATTTGTCCCAAAACTTGCTCACTTCTACTGGGCGGAGGAGAAGTGGTGGGGGATACAGGTGGGGAGTAGGGAGAAGTGGTGGGGAGTAGTGGCAAGTACTCGAGTGAGTTGCGGGCGAGCAGTGGCGAGTAGTGATGGAGGAGAGCAGTGGTGGAGCCTCGCAACATGGTACAATGACATCTCTCATAGCAATACAAAATATACAAAAACATAACTTGAGACCTCAGAGTTACGCAATTATAGGCAGAAAGTGGCACGCCAGAATAAATATACGCCCCGTAGAAGGGATATGAGGACAAGGAGCTGAGATATGAGGACAAGGAGCTGAGATATGAGGACAAGGAGCCGGGATACGAGGATAGAGGGAAGAAACGGTGCCTATAACCTCTTGGACCATCGGGGATCGAACGCCGACACTGTAGACAGCTGTATCGAGCAGGTCAAGTGCCGCCACACTGGACTGGGAGCCAGATCTAAACTTGACCCGCTTATGCGTGTCCTCGACTGCCAAGTGGTCGCATTACCCAGGTCACCGGCAGTGTCAACTACGTGACCTTCCCTAAGTGTGAGGGCCCTTCAGGGGTCGAGGCTTAGGCAGACCCCCCCCCCTGGGGCTCTCACACTGGGGTAAGCCTTCCCCCCTGGGGCTCTCACACTGGGGTACGCCTTCACACTGGGGGTAAGCCTACCCCCTGGGGCTCTCACACTGGGGTAAGCCTACCCCCTGGGGCTCTCACACTGGGGTAAGCCTTCCCCCTGGGGCTCTCACACTGGGGTAAGCCTTCCCCCTGGGGCTCTCACACTGGGGTAAGCCTTCCCCCCTCCTGGGGGTTTTCTGTTAAGTTTTCTGTTAAGACACTCAGAATTTTAGGAGGAAGTTTTCAAGTTCAATTCACTACATACAAGTTTTAAATATCAAGAATTTCTTTTTCAGGTTTATTAAACAATAGAGATTTTATACAAAATTTGAAAATATCCGGAGTTACTTTAAAATTTATTGATATATTATAGTTTTGTTTTATTAGTTTTATAAAACTGTAATATCAATATAGCTATAGCTTAAGTACTAATTGTAATTAAGAAGCAATAAAATGATTGTCCTCATACGCTAAGAAGGTTAGGTTAGGTCGTGGTTTTCTATTCAGCTTTTCAGGTAAACTCAAATATTCACAATATATTTGACAGTACGGTTTAATACTAAGTGAAAATAAGTACAAATCTAAGTACAAATAAGTACAAGTTTAATACTAAGTGAAAAATAAGTACAAGTCCTTACTGCTATGAACAGTACATAATGGCACTTACTTGTGCCGTTACATTTACCTCCCCATTTTTGGAGGACGGACTGGCGTGTATGTTCCGAGGCTGTTCTAATGTGAATATATTCCAAGGATGTTCTAGTGGGTACATGGTCAAAGGTTGATGCACGCCTGTGTGTGTCAAGGCTGCCGCAGCTGGTGCCAGCAAGATAGCTGCCGCAGCTGGTGCCAGCAAGATAGCTGCCGCAGCTGGTGCCAGCAAGATAGCTGCCGCAGCTGGTGCCAGCAAGATAGCTGCCGCAGCTGGTGCCAGCAAGATAGCTGCCGCAGCTGGTGCCAGCAAGATAGCTGCCGCAGCTGGTGCCAGCAAGATAGCTGCCGCAGCTGGTGCCAGCAAGATAGCTGCCGCAGCTGGTGCCAGCAAGATAGCTGCCGCAGCTGGTGCCAGCAAGATAGCTGCCGCAGCTGCCGCAGCAAGATAGCTGCCGCAGCCATTATAACTGACACGCACAAACACAGGCAGAATACAAATGAACAGAGATATATACACGAACTTTCCTTTGTCTCTCAGTGCGTGTAGGAGCAGCATTCCTGTGAGCACATGTGGCCGGTGTGTGGCTCCAAACCTGTCAGAGGTGTCATACATGACGTCCAAGCGAATCACAGCCTCATACACCACGTCCAAAGGTGCCAGAGGTAACATACGTGGCGGCGGCCAGCACCGAGCCTGGGGGACAGGAGTCATCAAGCATTTACACGAAGACTTACGAAACCTCTACATCTTTCCTTACTCATAGCGGTTTTACGTATATTAAACAGTTGAGGAGCTTTTGAGACTTCACGACTTAAGGTATTACTGCTGTAAACAATTTTGTAGTGCTTAGCTCATACAACCGCTACGATTAAGAAAAAGATGAACCGGCTTCGCAAGTGGTTACATATCACTAAGTCGAAAACGTGACTTGAGTGATTTGGATGAAGCGCTCCCGGTAACGACCTTGCAAATTGCAGGTACACTGTGGTTACTGAAGCAGTCACTAAGGTGCTTATCACCCTAATTGGCCCCGGTAAAACTACTCAACACCCTCAATTACACTCCTTAACTCATCGCCAGTTTGGCCACAAGGGCAAAAATAATATTTTGTTGGTTTTATTATAATTCACATTCGCTTCGTTTACTGTTGTCTCCCATCATTGTTTTCCTTCTCATTTCGTTTTCTTCAATTGTTTTTGTTTACTGCAGGTTAGAGTACTGACCTAGTTGTGCTTGCCGGGGTTGGGCTCTGGCTCTTTAGTCCCGCCTTTCAACTGTCAATCAATCAACTGGTTTTTTTTTCCTACACACACAACCCCCATCCCCTTCCCAGGAAACAGGCCGTAGCAGCTGTCTAACTCCCTGGTACCTATTTACTGATAGGTGAACAGGTCCATTAGGGTAAAAGAAACTGCTCATTTATTTCCGCCGGCGCTGGGAATCGAACCCGGACCCTTACGACTACGAATCCCGAGCGCTTTCCACTCAGCCGTCAAGACCCCATGAGTGTTATGTTATGGATGAGTGTTGAAGAGTTACCTGTTGGGCAAGTGCCCGCCACCCACAACTTTATGGTCCACTTGACAACGAGTTACAACTTTACTAAAGTTACTTATGAAACGGCTACAGGCAGGCTACAGACCAGTTGCACTAACATCGCACATCATAAAAGTATTTGAGAGAGTGATTAGGAGTCAGGTCACCAATTTCATGGAGACCAATGACCTTCATAACCCAGGCCAACATGGATTTCGAGCGGGAAGATCGTGCCTCTCACAGCTACTTGAGCACTACGACAAAGTCACTGAGGCATTAGAAGAGAAACAGAATGCTGATGTGATATACACGGACTTCGCAAAGGCCTTCGATAAATGTGACCATGGCGTGATAGCACACAAAATGAAGTCAATGGGAATAACCGGTAAAGTAGGACGCTGGATACTCAGTTTTCTGTCAAACAGGACTCAGCGAGTAACTGTCAACCATATAAAATCTAGTCCAAGTGCAGTGAAAAGCTCTGTACCTCAGGGTACAGTCCTTGCACCACTGCTTTTCCTTATTCTCATATCAGATATAGACAAAAATACAAGTCACAGCTTCGTATCATCCTTTGCAGATGACACAAAAATCAGTATGAAAATTACCTCGGCTGAGGACATTGAAAAACTTCAAGCTGATATTAATAAAGTTTTCGACTGGGCATCAGAAAATAACATGATGTTTAACAGTGATAAATTCCAGGTACTCAGGTACGGTAAAAATGAGGACCTTAAACATAATACAGAGTACAAAACACAATCAAATGTACCCATAGTAGGAAAACAGCATGTAAAGGATTTGGGAATAATAATGTCGGACGACCTAACGTTTAAGGAGCATAACCAAGCAAATATTGCGACAGCCAGAAAAATGATAGGATGGATTACGAGAACTTTCAAATCCAGGGATCCCATCACAATGGTTGTACTCTTCAAGGCACTTGTGTTGTCCCGTCTTGAGTACTGCTCAGTACTCACTTCCCCCTTCAAAGCAGGAGAGATTGCTGAAATAGAGGGAATACAGAGAACATATACGGCACGCATAGACGCAATAAAGCACCTAAATTATTGGGATCGTCTCAAAGCCCTCCAAATGTACTCACTAGAAAGAAGACGAGAGAGATATCAAATAATATACACCTGGAAGATACTGGAGGGCCAAGTACCAAATCTACACAGTAAAATAACAACGTACTGGAGTGAACGACATGGAAGAAAATGTAGAATAGAACCAATGAAGAGCAGAGGTGCCATAGGCACAATCAGAGAACACTGTATAAACATCAGAGGTCCGCGGTTGTTCAACGTCCTCCCAGCAAGCATAAGAAATATTGCCGGAACAACCGTGGACATTTTCAAGAGGAAACTAGATTTATTCCTCCAAGGAGTGCCGGACCAACCGGGCTGTGGTGGGTATGTGGGCCTGCGGGCCGCTCCAAGCAACAGCCTGGTGGACCAAACTCTCACAAGTCGAGCCTGGCCTCGGGCCGGGCTTGGGGAGTAGAAGAACTCCCAGAACCCCATCAACCAGGTATCAACCAGGCTAGTAGACGAGGTATAGCTAGCTCTCACTTCTCCCTAGTCACGCTAGGTGAGTACTGCCACCGCCACCGACGCCACCTCTCCCCAACCCCGCCACCGACGCCACCTCTCACCCACCCCGCCACCGACGCCACCTGTCCTCACCCCGCCACCGACGCCACCTCTCACCCACCCCGCCACCGACGCCACCTGTCCTCACCCCGCCACCGACGCCACCTCTCACCCACCCCGCCACCGACGCCACCTCTCACCCACCCCGCCACCGACGCCACCTCTCACCCACCCCGCCACCGACGCCACCGATCACCCACCCCGCCACCGACGCCACCTGTCCTCACCCCGCCACCGACGCCACCTCTCACCCATCCCGCCACCGACGCCACCTCTCACCCACTCCGCCACCGACGCCACCTCTCACCCACCCCGCCACCGACGCCACCTGTCCTCACCCCGCCACCGACGCCACCTCTCACCCACCCCGCCACCGACGCCGCCTCTCACCCACCCCGCCACCGACGCCACCTCTCACCCACCCCGCCACCGACGCCGCCTCTCCCCAACCCCGCCACTGACGCCACTCTCACCCACCCGCCACTCACGCCACTCTCACCCACCCGCCACCGACGCCACAGACAAGACGGCGGGGTGGCCGGGGCGGGGAACCTTGGCCTTACCTCCGGCACGCTGCTCTCCGCCAGCCCTCCACCTGGTGCAGGTCTTCACACAAACACTGCCAGACTCCAGGTACCTCAGGTACTCCAATACCCGCCATCTTAGAGGATTTGTTAGTACATGGCTACTAGTGCCTCCACTCTCCTCTTCCACACCCCGCACACTCCTCTTCCGTCTCCGCCTCCTCCAGTCCGCACATGCCAGTTCCAACTTCTCCTGTTCTAAAATTCCAGCCTCGCATAGCTCAAAGGGCTTCGTGAAACTGGATTCCCATTCCAACTTCACCAGTTCGTGGCTCCGAGTTCTCTCCTCCGCTGCATTCCAATTCTCTCCTTCCCTTCAGCAGTTCTTTGCTTCGCAAGGACTCTTTTTGTTACAGTTTTACGGAGATATGAAGGGAATGCTATAGTGATACTTGGTGACGGGTCATTCACGACAGTTGTTCATGGAGGTCTGCAACTACAGAGCTCTCTTGTGCGTGCCCACACACACACAACACTTCCCTGTGCTTGCAACATACCAAGTTGCAAGATGTTGATCATTTCCTCCTACCCGTCCACCGCCGCACACGGTCAACTCTCAGGGGCACCGCACGAAATGATCGCTACAATTGCACGAACTACCAATTTGATGAACAAGAAGAAGCACTTGGGAATGTTGTCATTTAATACATAATGTTGTCGTTGTATTATAAGGTCAGCTTCCCCGTATAGTTATAATACACCGCAGTCACGCTCTCCGTTTCTACCTTGATAGTAGATGATGACCTGAGGGCGCTAAGACAGTATGGCTTCATCTTGAGATGATTTCGGGGCTTTAGTGTCCCCGCGGCCCGGTCCTCGACCAGGCCTCCACCCCCAGGAAGCAGCCCGTGACAGCTGACTAACACCCAGGTACCTATTTTACTGCTAGGTAACAGGGGCATAGGGTGAAAGAAACTCTGCCCATTGTTTCTCTCCGGCGCCCGGGATCGAACCCGGGACCACAGGATCACAAGTCCAGCGTGCTGTCCGCTCGGTGTAAATCCCCTGTTAGGGATATGAGGGTATGGAGCTGGTACATGAGGATCTGGTGCTGGGGTATGAGAATATGAGGCTGGGGTATGAGGACAGAGGGAAGGTCGACGACCGGGCCGCGGGGACACTAAGCCCCGGAAGCACCTCAAGAGGGAAGGTCGCGACCCCCAACCACTTGGGCTATCGGGGATCGAACGCAACTCGAGAAGAGAGGCCGTCGATGCACCGGTCAACCCAAGTTAATCAGCCGATTACATGAGGTAACGCCAATTTCGTACACGTCACAATGTTACATTACGTTACACAGATCCCTGGAAATGTAACTAGAAGAAGGTTCCACAGACAAGTCTGTGCTGAGCTACGTCAAATATTGGTAGAGTTATGTGCTGTAGAGGCATTAAGCCACCGAGAGGAAGTGCTACACAGTCAAATGACAAAATGCTGTCTAGCTAAGTCCAGGTTCCAAGCACTAACTTGAGACAGTGGAAGAGCTAACTTGTTAAGGTATACCACCGGCAACTTGGTGAGCTACACCACCGTCAACTTGGAGGCAGCTACACCCCCGCCAACTTGGGCAGCTACACCACCGCCAACTTGGTGAGCTACACCACCGCCAACTTAGGGAGCTACACCACCGCCAACTTGGGGAGTTACACCACCGCCAACTTGGAGGCAGCTACACCACCGCCAACTTAGGGAGCTACACCACCGCCAACTTGGGGAGCTACACCACCGCCAACTTGGCCAGCTACACCACCGCCAACTTGGAGGCAGCTACACCACCGCCAACTTAGGGACCTACACCACCGCCAACTTGGGAAGCTACACCACCGCCAACTTGGGCAGCTACACCACCGCCAACTTGGAGGCAGCTGCACCACCGCCAACTTAGGAAGCTACACCACCGCCAACTTAGGGAGCTACACCACCGCCAACTTGGAGGCAGCTACACCACCGCCAACTTAGGGAGCTACACCACCGCCAACTTAGGGAGCTACACCACCGCCAACTTGGAGGCAGCTACACCACCGCCAACTTGGAGGGAGCTACACCACCGCCAACTTAGGGACCTACACCACCGCCAACTTAGGGAGCTACACCACCGCCAACTTGGAGGCAGCTACACCACCGCCAACTTGGAGGGAGCTACACCACCGCCAACTTAGGGAGCTACACCACCGCCAACTTGGAGGCAGCTACACCACCGCCAACTTGGAGGGAGCTACACCACCGCCAACTTAGGGACCTACACCACCGCCAACTTAGGGAGCTACACCACCGCCAACTTGGAGGCAGCTACACCACCGCCAACTTAGGGAGCTACACCACCGCCAACTTGGAGGCAGCTACACCACCGCCAACTTAGGGAGCTACACCACCGCCAACTTGGAGGCAGCTACACCACCGCCAACTTAGGGAGCTACACCACCGCCAACTTAGGGAGCTACACCACCGCCAACTTAGGGAGCTACACCACCGCCAACTTAGGGAGCTACACCACCGCCAACTTAGGGAGCTACACCACCGCCAACTTAGGGAGCTACACCACCGCCAACTTGGAGGCAGCTACACCACCGCCAACTTGGAGGCAGCTACACCACCGCCAACTTGGAGGCAGCTACACCACCGCCAACTTGGAGGGAGTAACTTGTTAAAGCACCAACAACCGGGCCATTTTTTCCCAAGCCGTTGTGGCGCTGACTTGACTAATGGAGCAATATAATAGTAGGTCAACCAGGGTAGAGGCACGCAACCCTCTCCTCCTGCTACTGTGGTTGTTGCTACTTTGGTTGTTGCTACTGCTACTTTGGTTGTTGTTACTGCTACTTTAGTTGTTGCTACTGCTACTTTGGTTGTTGCTACTGCTACTTTGGTTGTTGCTACTGCTACTTTGGTTGTTGCTACTTTGGTTGTTGCTACTGCTACTTTGGTTGTTGCTGCTGCTACTTTGGTTGTTGCTACTGCTACTTTGGTTGTTGCTACTTTGGTTGTTGCTACTGCTACTTTGGTTGTTGCTACTGCTACTTTGGTTGTTGCTACTGCTACTTTGGTTGTTGCTACTGCTACTTTGGTTGTTGCTACTGCTACTTTGGTTGTTGCTACTGCTACTTTGGTTGTTGCTACTGCTACTTTGGTTGTTGCTGCTGCTACTTTGGTTGTTGCTGCTGCTACTTTGGTTGTTGCTACTGCTTCTTTGGTTGTTGCTACTTTGGTTGTTGCTACTGCTACTTTGGTTGTTGCTGCTGCTACTTTGGTTGTTGCTACTGCTACTTTGGTTGTTGCTACTTTGGTTGTTGCTACTGCTACTTTGGTTGTTGCTACTTTGGTTGTTGCTACTGCTACTTTGGTTGTTGCTACTGCTACTTTGGTTGTTGCTACTTTGGTTGTTGCTACTTTGGTTGTTGCTACTTTGGTTGTTGCTACTGCTACTTTGGTTGTTGCTACTGCTACTTTGGTTGTTGCTACTGCTACTTTGGTTGTTGCTACTGCTACTTTGGTTGTTGCTACTGCTACTTTGGTTGTTGCTGCTGCTACTTTGGTTGTTGCTGCTGCTACTTTGGTTGTTGCTGCTGCTACTTTGGTTGTTGCTACTGCTACTTTGGTTGTTGCTACTGCTACTTTGGTTGTTGCTACTGCTACTTTGGTTGTTGCTACTGCTACTTTGGTTGTTGCTACTGCTACTTTGGTTGTTGCTACTGCTACTTTGGTTGTTGCTACTGCTACTTTGGTTGTTGCTACTGCTACTTTGGTTGTTGCTGCTGCTACTTTGGTTGTTGCTGCTGCTACTTTGGTTGTTGCTGCTGCTACTTTGGTTGTTGCTGCTGCTACTTTGGTTGTTGCTGCTGCTACTTTGGTTGTTGCTGCTGCTACTTTGGTTGTTGCTGCTGCTACTTTGGTTGTTGCTGCTGCTACTTTGGTTGTTGCTACTGCTACTTTGGTTGTTGCTACTGCTACTTTGGTTGTTGCTACTGCTACTTTGGTTGTTGCTACTGCTACTTTGGTTGTTGCTACTTTGGTTGTTGCTACTGCTACTTTGGTTGTTGCTACTGCTACTTTGGTTGTTGCTACTGCTACAATTGTTGTATTTTGTGGTATTTTTGATGGTGCTACTAATTATCTAGCCCACCTGACCTTGCAGGGTGAACACTGGAAGGTAAGAAACTGTCATAGGGAAATCGTGGTCCGCTCCAATGTCCCCCTTTTTAAGAGAGGTCGGCTCCTATTGCTACCCCCACCACCACCATGAGGTCTGAACTAGTGTTTTTGTATTTGTTTGTCCAGAGTATTTTTAGTAGAGTATTTTTAGTACTTAGATCATTACACATTTGCATTCTGAGGGGTCGTTAACACCTAAATGGCACACCCTTCTGTGGTTGACCCGGGAACCGACGGGAACCCCACGCAGTGTACCCGCCTAGATTTGCAGCCTGTCCTCCAGCGTCAAGAAACTGTCGTGTTAAAGTACTATTATGCTTACTTACCAGAGGACCCAAAACAGAAAACGGGAGAGTACGTCAATTTCGAGAGCCGCTACCGTTTTCTAGCATGACAAATTTTGGCCTTAGGTAAAGTATACGTCAAAATGCGACGCTGTATTAAAATATACTAATGAAAATCTTAACATGATCTATACCAGTCTCCGTGGTGTAGTGGTAAGACACTAGCCTGGCGTTCCGCGAGCGCTATGTCATGGGTTCGTATCCTGACCGAGGAGGATTTACTGGGCGCAAATCCTTAACTGTAGCCTCTGTTTAACTCAACAGTAAAATGTGTACTTGGTTGTAACAACGATTCTTCGCGGCGGGGATCGTATTCCAGGGACCTGCCCGAAACGCTACGCGTACTAGTGGCTCTACAAGATTGTAACAACTCTTGTATATATCTCAAAAAAAAAAAAAATACTAATCATAACACATCAAAATGTTAAGATGTGCTGGCAGTGTCGAGCGACGCTCCTTGCCCGGTCTTCCGAACGTTCGTTTGAGTTCTGGCCGAGAGCCGGAACTCAACCCCCGCAAGCACAATTAGGTGAGTAAACACACGATCTTCAAGAGGGTATAGATTCGTTCCTCTCAATGTTTGCTGACGACGCCAAAATTATGAGAAGGATTAAGACAGAGGAGGACAGCATGAGGCTTCAAGAAGACCTGGACAAACTGAAGGAATGGTCCAACAAATGGTTGTTAGAGTTTAACCCGATGCAAATGTAATGTAATATAGATAAGTGTAGGGAGCAGGAGGCCAGATACAAGCTATCATTTGGGAGATGAAATTGTTCTAGAATCAGAGAGAAAGACCTGGAGTTGATATCACTCCAGCCCTGTTCCCCGAAGCCCACACCAAGAGGATAACATCAGCGGCATATGCCAGGTTGGCTAACATAAGAACGGCTTTTAGGAATTAGTGTAAGGAATCATTCAGAACCTTGTATACCACGTATGTCAGACCAATCCTGGAGTATGCAGCTCCAGCACTGAGTCCATATCTCGTCAAGCATAAAACTACATTTGAGAAGGTTCAGAGGTTTGCCACCAGACTAGTGCCCGAACTGAGGGGCATGAGCTATGAGGAAAGACTACGGGAATTACGCCACACGTCGCTCGAAGACAGGAGTTATGAGGGACATGATCACCACATACAAGATTCTCAAAGGAATTGACAGGGAAAACAAAGAGTTTATTTAGCACAAGGGGCACACGCACTAGGGGACACAGGTGCATGGAAACTGAGTGCCCAAATGAGCCATAATGACATTAAAAAAATCTTAAGTCTCCACCTTTAGTGGAGAGGGGGCACATGGGTCGAGGAAGGACTCATGCCTCTGGTTACCTTGCCTTGACCTTGAGGTGCTTCCGGGGCTTAGCATCCCCGCGGCCCGGTCGTCGATCAGGCCTCCTGGTTGCTGGACTGGTCAGCCAAGCTGTTCGACGCGGCTGTTCGCAGCCTGACGTACGAGTCACAGCCTGGTTGATCAGGTATCCTTTGGAGGTGCTTATCCAGTTCTCTCTTGAACACTGTTAGGGATCGGCCAGTTATGCCCCTTATGTGTAGTGGAAGCGTGTTGAACAGTCTCGGGCCTCTGATGTTGATAGAGTTCTCTCTCAGAGTACCCGTTGAACCTCTGCTTTTCAACGGGGGTATTCTGCACATCCTGCCATGCCTCCTGGTCTCATGTGGTGTTATTTCTGTGTGCAGGTTTGGGACCAGCCCCTCTAATATTTTCCACGTGTAAATTATTATGTATCTCTCCCGCATGCGCTCAAGAGAATACAGATTTAGGCTCATTAGTCGGTCCCAGTAGTTTAGATATTTTACTGAGTGGATTCTAGCAGTAAATGATCTCTGCACGCTCTCCAGGTCAGCAATTTCAACAGCTTTGAAAGGGGCTGTCATTGTGCAGCAGTACTCCATTCTAGAGAGCACAAGCGTTTTGAGAATATCATCATCGGTATAGCATCTCTTAGTGTGAAAAGTTCTTGTTATACAACCTGTCATTTTTCTTGCAGTTGTGACGGCTACTATATTGTGCTCTTTAAAGAAAGGTCTTCCGACATGAGTACACCCAAATCCTTTACATTGCCTTTTCGTTCTATGTTATGATTTGACTGCGTTTTGTACGTGGTTTCCGTTTTTATATTTTCATTTTTTCCGTATCGCATAAGTTGGAACTTATCTTCGTTAAACACCATATTATTTTCTGTAACCCATAGAAAGACCTGATTTACATCTGATTGGAGGTTTGCCGTGTCCTCTATGTTGCCTACTCTCATGAACGAAAGCCCAGTCCGACAATACATAATTCCTAGATGAAGTACTGATCATAACTCCCTCCCCCAACAAATGAATAACCGCCTCCTATCATAATTCACACTATTTCCCATTTCTAAATTTTCCCTTCACCTCCGCTTCCCTTTACAAAAAGAAAACTCGCCTAGACCTACAAACCCTCCCCTAGACACTCCCCCCCCATCAACCCCCTCCCTCCATACCTCACAATCATTTAACTCCCCCCCCCCCCCCTCCCCCCTCCTGCCACCCCCAACTCCCCACCAGGCTTCACCAGTAATTGAACAGCAGCTTTTGTGGGATTGGAACTTATGCCTGGGTCGGCGGTCGCTCCCTGATATCGGTGCCAATCACTGTAACCTGAGAGGCTTCAATTTCTTGTCGAGGAGCCTTCATTTTCCCTGTTCCTGCAGGCTGCCTTTCCTTGTGTCCCGCTTGTAAGTGTTCCTCTCCTCCCTCCTCCTCCTCCTCCTCCTCCTCCTCCGGCGGGGTACTTGCGCCCTCTACACCTGCACGGTGGAGGCTCTTGTGGAGGGGGGGGGGGGGTCAGTGGTGGTGGTGGTGAAGGTGGTGGTGAAGGTGGTGGTGGTGGTGGTGCTGATGATGATGGTGGTGAAGGTGGTGGTGGTGGTGGTGAAATTGTCCTTGTCCATCTTGTCTATTCCCCCTCAGTATCCTGTATGTTGTGAACGTGTCTCCCCGTACTTTCGCTATGGATGTGAGATTGAGCTTCCTTAACCTGTCCTCGTAGCTTAATCATTATAATACAGCTGCCAGTCGCCTTGCTAACTTCAGATTTTTTTCAATTCACGTTTTTTTACATTACAAAAAGTGTGGTTTCCAGGCCGGTACTGTATACTCCAGTAGTCCCTTCACACACTCTCTATAGTGTGCTTTTGAAGGATCCTCATTTACGTTTTTAAAAAATCATTTTAATACTTGCCATCTTTCTATATGCTGCTGATGTTATCCAGTTTATGTGAGCCTCTGGTGTTAGTGTTGGAATTATATCCACTTCCAAATATTTGATCCGTCTGATTTATAGAGTTTCCTTCCCCTTAATACCTTACACCTGTTGACATTTATTTTTAACCATATTTATTTGGCCACTCCTGGAGTTTGTTAAGGTCCTATCTTGAGGTTATCTTAAGATGATTTCGGGGCTTTAGTGTCCCCGCGGCCCGGTCCTCGACCAGGCCTCCAACCCCAGGAAGCAGCCCGTGACAGCTGACTAACACCCAGGTACCTATTTTACTGCTAGGTAACAGGGGCATAGGGTGAAAGAAACTCTGCCCATTGCCCTCGCCGGCGGCCGGGATTGAACCTAGGACCACAGGATCACAAGTCCAGCGTGCTGTCCGCTCGGCCGACCGACTCCTCCTGTAACCTCCTGCAGTCTTCATCGGTTTTTACATTAATCATTAGCCTTCTCACCTGCAAACATTGACCTGTTCGAGCTCACTCCCTCAGGTCGGTTATTCACATTCATTAGGAATAACAATGGCCCCAACACTGAGCCTTGGGAGACCCCACTTTCCTGTGGGTACGAGGTTAAGTAATAATTGTAATTAAGAAGCAATAAGATGCTTATCTTAACATACTAAGAAGGTTAGGTCGGTGTTTTCTATTCAGCTTTTCAAGGTAAACTCATATATTCACAATAAATTAGTATGTCACATATGCACTTATTAATAAGCCAATATTGACTATAAGCAAGTGCGAGAACGGGTTGGGGTACAATAGCCAACACTTACTCAACTTCGTCGCCATATCAACGTCATCAACGTCGACTCAATGTCGATGTCGACGTCGACTCGAAACAACGTCTGTGGGATTTGTTACATCCGTCCAGCTTGACACCTCTGACTGTGACCCTTTGTTTTCTGTCTTTCAGGTACTCTCTCTTTCCCAGCTAATGTATTATCAGTTATCCCCACATGTTTCTCCATCTTTTTCACCAAATATCACGAGGAACAGAATTAAATAATTCTGATAAAAGTGATGGTAGTGTGGTGGTTGTGGTGAAGATAGTGGTAGTGTTGATGGTGGGCAGTGGTGATTGAGAGTGGTGGCAGAGGTGACGGTGATTGTTGGGAGTGGTGGCAGTGGTGGTTGACAGTGGTGGCAGTGGTTGGTTGACAGTGGTGGCAGTGGTTGGTTGGGAGTGGTGGCAGTGGTTGCTTGGGAGTGGTGGCAGTGGTGGTAGTAGGTGATGGTGGTGGTAGTGAGCATGTGAGCAGAGCCACTAGCGAGGTCAGGTGCTGCTGGTAGCGCACCTCCCACAGTGACTGCGTCTGTTAGTTCACACTTACCCATAAACACAAATCTACACTTACAAAGAGTATTAAAGTACACAAGTGGCTCACGCGTAAACACAAACAGTGAATGACATGAAAACTGTAGAGTTGGAAGGTGGTAGCTGCCTCTCCCAGGCCTTCAACAACCCCAGTAAACACACACCTCCAACCCACTTTCACAACACCCCCCCTTTGGCAACACCTGCCTACTTTCACAACACCTCCACTCTGGCAACACCTGCCCACTTTCACAACCCCCCCCCCCACAACACCTGCCCACAACCAACATACCTTCTGCTGAATCAGGCTGGAATGTCGTTGGCGTAAAATCTGTCACAAGGAAATTGACCAAATCCCAAGCTGGAGTGTAACATTAATTGCCTGGTACTGTACACCCGTGTACTTCCCAAGTGTGGAAAGTACACGGGTTACACGAGTAAACAGACATGTACTCTCCTGTAAACCTAGGCCAGTACACGTTCTGTACATGCTAACATCCAGGGAGTTGAAAGCTCTTGAGAAGCTGCGATTTTCCAAAATGAGTACAATTATGCGGTAAGTTATGAGGCACACAGCAGCGATATATTTTATCCAAATCTGCCGTTAATACGACGAGGAGAGTTGTGATCAGTGGCTCTAGGGCTAGACAGAGAACCCCGACCACGATGAGGACCCTAACACCAAGAAGGGCCCCTGGGGACCACAAGGAGGGCCCCTGGGGACCACAAGGAGGGCCCCTGGGGACCACAAGGAGGGCCCCTGGGGACCACAAGGAGGGCCCCTGGGGACCACAACGAGGGCCCCTGGGGACCACAAGGAGGGCCCCTGGGGACCACAACGAGGGCCCCTGGGGACCACAACGAGGGCCCCTGGGGACCACAACGAGGGCCCCTCACTAACTCTGACCACCAGGCCGCCATGACGACTCCAGGAGGCCTTGTGGGAATTATATTATCCAGCGAATAAAAAGATGTCTGGGTATTTGTGGAGATGCGGAGCCTTGTGGGCGACCACTGCAGCTCCTAGTGGCCCCCAGACCGTTCTTGCACAGTTTTTGCCGGGGCATTTATTACCCTGTGGCTGCCCGCTGAAGGCCTCCTGCAACACAGTAATAGTCCCCAGCTTTTAAAACTACCGGTGTGGGGGGAGGGGGTTTAAAATGGCCGCCTTCACTGCAAGTTATGGTTTAAACTTTGTTAAGTCGTCCGTCTCTCTTCCCCACAGAGGTGCGATACGGTGAGTTAGTGGCCCCGATACGACCACCCTCCCATTCCCTGGTAATCGTTACAGCGGCCTTGATAACGCAGCTGTAACGTGACTGTAACAGCAACGCTGGCCGAATACCTGAGAGGACACGCCAGTGGTTGGTGGTGGGAAGTGGTTGGGTGCGGCGGTTGTGGTACGGGGGGAGAGTTGCGAGGTGCGGTTTGGCAGGGATGGGGGGGGGGGGGGAGGGGGTGCCCACACTTTACTGCGGGTTTGTGTGGCTTGTTGAGTGTGTCAGGAGCAGCCTCCGTATTGTTAGGGTTTGGTCACTTGCCTATTTACCCCAGGCACACAGGGGACATTAATGACTCCTGCGGTCGGTGACGGAGGCGCGGGCAAACTCTCTCGTGCTATAACTGCCACCCCCTTGTGCCGTCTCCTGGGGCAGCCCTCCTACGGCGCCACCCCTCACAACACGCCCACACCTCACAACACGCCCACACCTCACAACACGCCCACACCTCACCACACGCCCACACCTCACAACACGCCCACATCTCACAACACGCCCACATCTCACAACACACCCACATCTCACAACACACCCACACCTCACTACACACCCACACCTCACAACACGCCCACACCTCACAACACGCCCACACCTCACAACACGCCCACACCTCACAACACGCCCACACCTCACAACACGCCCACACCTCACAACACGCCCACACCTCACAACACGCCCACACCTCACAACACGCCCACACCTCACAACACGCCCACACCTCACAACACACCCACACCTCACAACACACCCACACCTCACAACACACCCACACCTCACAACACACCCACACCTCACAACACACCCACACCTCACAACACGCCCACACCTCACAACACGCCCACACCTCACAACACCTCACCCACCCACACCTCACAACACACCCACACCTCACAACACACCCACACCTCACAACACACCCACACCTCACAACACACCCACACCTCACAACACACCCACACCTCACAACACACCCACACCTCACAACACACCCACACCTCACAACACACCCACACCTCACAACACACCCACACCTCACAACACACCCACACCTCACAACACACCCACACCTCACAACACACCCACACCTCACAACACACCCACACCTCACAACACACCCACACCTCACAACACACCCACACCACCACACACACACCCACACCTCACAACACACCCACACCTCACAACACACCCACACCTCACAACACACCCACACCTCACACACACCCACACCTCACAACACCTCACAACACACCCACACCTCCTCAACACACCCACACCTCACAACACACCCACACCTCACAACACACCCACACCTCACAACACACCCACACCTCACAACACACCCACACCTCACAACACACCCACACCTCACAACACACCCACACCTCACAACACACCCACACCTCACAACACACCCACACACTCACAACACACCCACACCTCACAACACACCCACACCTCACAACACACCCACACCTCACAACACACACCACACCTCACAACACACCCACACTCACAACACACCCACACCTCACAACACACCCACACCTCACAACACACCCACACCTCACAACACACCCACACCTCACAACACACCCACACCTCACAACACACCCTCACACCTCACAACACCCACACCTCCCACAAGTACCTCACAACACACCCACCACCTCACAACACACCCACACCTCACAACACACCCACACCTCACAACACACCCACACCTCACAACAACACACCCACACCTCACAACACACCCACACCTCACAACACACCCACACCTCACAACACACCCACACCTCACCACACACACCTCACACCACGCCCACACCTCACAACACACCCACACCTCACAACACACCCACCCTCACAACACACCCACACCTCACAACACACCCACACCACACCCACCACCTCACCACACCCCACACAACACACCCACACCTCACAACACACCCACACCTCACAACACACCCACACCTCACAACACACCCACACCTCACAAACACACCCACACCTCACAACACACCCACACCTCACCACACGCCCACACCTCACAACACGCCCACACCTCACAACACACCCACACCTCACAACACACCCACACCTCACAACACACCCACACCTCACAACACACCCACACCTCACAACACACCCACACCTCACAACACACCCACACCTCACAACACACGCCCACACCCCACACCTCACCACACGCCCACACCTCACCACACGCCCACACCTCACAACACGCCCACACCTCACAACACACCCACACCTCACAACACACCCACACCTCACAACACGCCCACACCTCACAACACACCCACACCTCACAACACACCCACACCTCACAACACACCCACACCTCACAACACACCCACACCTCACAACACACCCACACCTCACCACACGCCCACACCTCACCACACGCCCACACCTCACCACACGCCCACACCTCACAACACGCCCACACCTCACCACACGCCCACACCTCACAACACGCCCACACCTCACAACACACCCACACCTCACCACACGCCCACACCTCACCACACGCCCACACCTCACCACACGCCCACACCTCACCACACGCCCACACCTCACAACACGCCCACACCTCACCACACGCCCACACCTCACACAACACGCCCACACCTCACCACACGCCCACACCTCACCACACGCCCACACCTCACAACACACACCCACACCTCACAACACGCCCACACCTCACAACACGCCCACACCTCACAACACGCCCACACCTCACAACACGCCCACACCTCACAACACGCCCACACCTCACAACACGCCCACACCTCACAACACGCCCACACCTCACAACACGCCCACCTCACCTCACAACACACGCCCACACCTCACAACACGCCCACACCTCACAACACGCCCACACCTCACAACACGCCCACACCTCACAACACGCCCACACCTCACAACACGCCCACACCTCACAACACGCCCACACCTCACAACACGCCCACACCTCACAACACGCCCACACCTCACAACACGCCCACACCTCACAACACGCCCACACCTCACAACACGCCCACACCTCACAACACGCCCACACCTCACAACACGCCCACACCTCACAACACGCCCACACCTCACAACACGCCCACACCTCACAACACGCCCACACCTCACAACACGCCCACACCTCACAACACGCCCACACCTCACAACACGCCCACACCTCACAACACGCCCACACCTCACAACACGCCCACACCTCACAACACGCCCACACCTCACAACACGCCCACACCTCACAACACACCCACACCTCACAACACGCCCACACCTCACAACACGCCCACACCTCACAACACGCCCACACCTCATAACACGCCCACACCTCGCAACACGCCCACAGCTCACAACACGCCCACACCTCACAACACGCCCACACCTCACAACACGCCCACACCTCACAACACGCCCACACCTCACAACACTCCCACACCTCACAACACGCCCACACCTCACAACACGCCCACACCTCACAACACGCCCACACCTCACAACACGCCCACACCTCATTACAAACCGATTCAATTATTGCGCCAAATATAAATCTAAAACAGGTAAATGTATTCTTTATTAACCGTAAGAGTTATATACCTGGAATATACCTGGAGTGGGTTCTGAGAGTTGTTCTACTCCCCAAGTCCGACCTGAGGCCAGACTTCACATGTCATGAAGAAGTCCTAAAAGCCAGTAGGCCCACATATCAACTCCCACGGGCTCGCCATAGCCCGTGCTGCTTGAAACTTTTTGTAGGAAGCAGCAACAACTAGGTCTGTGTAGAGTGTGGCAGCAAGACATGAGGAATAAGCCATGAAGTACCAAGAGTCATGTCTGACAAGGTCGCACTTCGTCACCTCCACCACTCAAAAACAAACTCATTAGAGTAATTAACAAAAGCAGCATTAGCGCCACGTGTTATTGTTGATATTTGTGTCAGCATAGACATGCTGCCAGTGTTGGGGGTCAGCACAGACATGCTGCCAGTGTTGGGAGTCAGCACAGACATGCTGCCAGTGTTGGGAGTCACCACAGACATGCTGCCAGTGTTGGGGGGTCAGCAGAGACATGCTGCCAGTGTTGGGGGGTCAGCACAGACATGCTGCCAGTGTTGGGGGGTCAGCATAGACATGCTGCCAGTGTTGGGGGGTCAGCACAGACATGCTGCCAGTGTTGGGGGGTCAGCACAGACATGCTGCCAGTGTTGGGGGTCAGCATAGACATGCTGCCAGTGTTGGGGGGTCAGCAGATACATGCTGCCAGTGTTGGGGGTCAGCATAGACATGCTGCCAGTGTTGGGGGTCAGCATAGACATGCTGCCAGTGTTGGGGGGTCAGCAGAGACATGCTGCCAGTGTTGGGGGTCAGCATAGACATGCTGCCAGTGTTGGGGGTCAGCACAGACATGCTGCCAGTGTTGGGGGTCACCACAGACATGCTGCCAGTGTTAGGGGTCACCACAGACATGCTGCCAGTGTTGGGGGTCACCACAGACATGCTGCCAGTGTTGGGGGTCAGCAGAGACATGCTGCCAGTGTTGGGGGGTCACCACAGACATGCTGCCAGTGTTGGGGGTCACCACAGACATGCTGCCAGTGTTGGGGGTCAGCACAGACATGCTGCCAGTGTTGGGGGTCACCACAGACATGCTGCCAGTGTTGGGGGTCACCACAGACATGCTGCCAGTGTTGGGGGTCACCACAGACATGCTGCCAGTGTTGGGAGTCAGCACAGACATGCTGCCAGTGTTGGGGGGTCAGCAGAGACATGCTGCCAGTGTTGGGGGGTCAGCACAGACATGCTGCCAGTGTTGGGGGTCACCACAGACATGCTGCCAGTGTTGGGGGTCAGCACAGACATGCTGCCAGTGTTGGGAGTCAGCACAGACATGCTGCCAGTGTTGGGGGTCAGCAGAGACATGCTGCCAGTGTTGGGGGTCAGCACAGACATGCTGCCAGTGTTGGGGGGTCACCACAGACATGCTGCCAGTGTTGGGGGGTCAGCAGAGACATGCTGCCAGTGTTGGGGGGTCACCATAGACATGCTGCCAGTGTTGGGGGGGGGGTCACCATAGACATGCTACCAGTGTTGGGGGGTCACCATAGACATGCTGCCAGTGTTGGGGGGTCAGCAGAGACATGCTGCCAGTGTTGGGGGGTCAGCACAGACATGCTGCCAGTGTTGGGGGGTCACCACAGACATGCTGCCAGTGTTGGGTCAGTATCTTGAGGTTATCTTGAGATGATTTCGGGGCTTTAGTGTCCCCGCGGCCCGGTCCTCGACCAGGCCTCCACCCCCAGGAAGCATCCCGTGACAGCTGACTAACACCCAGGTACCTATTTTACTGCTAGGTAACAGGGGCATAGGGTGAAAGAAACTCTGCCCATTGTTTCTCGCCGGCGCCCGGGATCGAACCCGGGACCACAGGATCACAAGCCCAGCGTGCTGTCCGCTCGGCCGACCGGCTCCCTTTTATCTGCATCTTGTGATGACTACTTCACACTGGTCCATGACCACGTCTCAGCACCTTTACGCCCACACAAACATCACACATCGCCTGCCGTCTTGACTTATATCATTTAACTTAAACAAAACGAGAGCGTTCAAACGTAAATGCTAAAATTAGCGTTTGTTTTATTATTTATATTCAATGAGATTCGATCGCTTGAGCCGAACCAAACAGTTGATTCTTTACTAAATCATCATATGTAGTTAAAATTAAATATAAAATATTTATACCCTAAGCGGGCTTGTCCACAAATTGAAACAAAAAATAGCATTTTTCAAAAAGCTTTTGTATAAACCTTATATATATATATAGTTCATAGTGATGCCGCTTGCTCAGACGTCAGCAAGTTAAAGACACGGTCTGTAATGTCTTTGTATTTACTGTATTTTGCTGTATTTTATCTTTAACTAAGAGAAGACTGGTAACTTCTGGTCGTGATTACTGGTATTTTTCAACTATCTTTGATTGACATGAATATGGAGTCGACACGTCCAGCATGTAACTCTAGGCACATGTCTTATGCGTGATATGACCAACAGCATAACTCCCCCCCCCCCCAGGCTTTATTATGCCCTACCCACATAATGAGGGACTCAAGGTTTTGTATACTCTGTACATTTACATAACCTTCAATCGTGAACTTTTCAATTGTTTTACAGATTTACACAGATGACTTTGTCTTAATTTTTTTAATGTACTGGCAAGGGGAGAGGTGGGAAATCTTTGGAAATAACGTGCTTGAGAAAGTGCAGGTGATGGATAGCTGATGTGTACCAAGGATAGAGGAGAGGAACAGGGAGCCACGGTTCGACACCTGACAGATGCTGAACCTCAGGGAAGAAACCTACTGATGGCGGGGTTAAGATGGGAAGATTTTCTGCTGTGCTTCTGGATGTGTTCAGTGATGAGGCGGGTAACAGCATCTGGAGAGTATATGGACAACAGGATCTGTGTCAAGGATAGGAAGAGGAGGATGTGGATGTGTTCCGGGAGCAGGTCTTGGGGATATTGACAACATCTGTAGGAGCAGTAAGGAGGATTCGAACCTATGCTCTGGGTGCACCCAAGCAAACGCCTCAGAACACTTCACCAAGACATGGTCAAAAGCATTGCCACCTGGAATTCAACTGAATCCCATAGGGTTTCCAAGGCTTCCACTGAAGCCGGAAATCAGGGTGTTACACCTTGCCCTCAGTGCACTCTGACTTAGTCTGGGAATTCAACCTCCAACGATTCTCTTCAAATTGAAATCCCATTAACGTGATGTATCAATGAGAAAATCGGTAATGCTCCAATTTTCTAAATTTCTTATTTTCTGGAAATCATGAAACCATGATCTACTGATCTTGTCATTGGTACACCACGTTAATGTGATGTCCTTGTGCAGTGGGGTTGCTGTTAGCAACAGTCAAGCTGATCACTAGACGAGGCAGGCTCACATCTTTCTTCCTACACCTCCGCTGTTTAAAGTCATATCAAATGACACTAAGAAAGAGACTAATGTGATGACGTAATCAAGGAATCTACAGAAGATGCTTCAGTATGTTCCAAAAGAATTTCAATAAACAGGTACAAAGGCGTACCTGATCAACCGAGTAGTAGTAGTGCCTCAACCTGTCCTCTTAAAAAGAACGTCGCTTTTGGCCGTTTGCCCGTATGGCCGAAAGTGGACGTAATTTGAAAATGAAAAAAAAAAAATGAAAATAAATTTGGGAATTTTTTTTTTCACCAACAGTAAGTAAAGGGTCCTCTGGTAGGTTAGGTGGACAGGAAATTCTCATAAAGTTTCAAAACATTATGAAAAACGTTAATGGAAAGTTGCCTCTTCTAACCTTACCGAGTAAGCCGGACGGCTCAAACAGAAAACGGAACAGTACGTCACTTTTGTGAGTCGATTTCATTTCAAATTACGTCCAAATTTGGCCATAGTGCGCATACGAGCCAAAAGTGACGTTATTTTTAAGAGGACGGGTTGAGTGCCTACGTCGGCTGTAAGCTGCAGGCACCAACAATCTGACCGATCAGACCACCAGCCAGGTGGCCTAGTCATATACTTATTCAACCCATTCTTGATTGAGTTTGAGTAAGTATATTCAAATGCAAACTAATTGCATGTGAGTTTGCTTCTATGATATATGTTAGTTTTAGTGAGCCGGTCGGCCGGGCGGACAGCATGCTGGACTTGTGATCCTGTGGTCCTGGGTTCGATCCCAGGCGCCGGCGAGAAACAATGGGCAGAGTTTCTTTCACCCTATGTCCCTATTACCTAGCAGTAAAATAGGTACCTGGGTGTTAGTCAGCTGTCACGGGATAACCTCAAGATAGTGAGCTAAAAGGACTTCCTTTCTATCATATATACTTTTAGGCTTGAGTGTCTGGCTTGTTCAAATGCCTTCCTGCTTGTATACACTTGTAATCCCCCTTTGTATTAATTACTCCTTGATAATACATCATTAATCCTCCTAATTAACATTACGAGTGTCAAGCTAATGTGAATGAAGCTACAATTGTTTAACAAATGTTTGGAACGATTAGGCAAATAATGAAGGATGTCCAATACCAGAATACATTAAAGGGATCTCGTGTTATATAAGTAATTAAATGGAATATTCCGTGTGGTGAGAGTGGGTTGGTCACGGGACTACCTTCAACCTCCGCCCGTTGATTACCGCTCAGGTAAACGAGTTAACGACGGTGTTAATATTAGCATCCTGTGGCTCAGTGGTCCAGCACAGTCGGTTCACAACTCAAAATGTCCTGGGTTCGAATCTTGGAATCCCTTTCAAGGGCAATATATAGTCGTAATGGCTTAGCGCTTTCCCCTCACAGTTCTCTTCCACTACAATGAAACACAGAGGGCGTCTGGGAGCACACCCACACACACTAACTATCCTGGTGTTGATTGACGGTTGAGAGGCGGGACCAAAGAGCCAGAGCTCAACCCCCGCAAACACAACTAGGTGAGTACAACTAGGTGAGTACACACACACACACACACACACACACACACACACACACACACACACACACACACACACACACACACACACACACCCACACACACACACACACACACACACACACAGACGAGGATTGTAGGATCCTCCAAGAGGACTTAAACAGGCTGCAGAGATGGTCAGGGAAATGGCTACTGGAGTTTAACACCAGTAAATGTAAAGTTATGGAAATGGGATCAGGTGACAGGAGACCAAAGGGACAGTACACAATGAAGGGGAACAGCCTACCTGTAACGATTCGAGAAAGAGACCTGGGAGTGGATGTGACACCTAATCTAACTCCTGAGGCACATATAAATAGGATAACGACAGCAGCGTACTCTACACTGGCGAAAATTAGAACTTCATTCAGAAACCTAAATGAGGAAGCTTTTAGGGCGCTTTACACTGCCTACGTGAGACCCGTCTTAGAGTATGCCGCGCCATCATGGAGCCCCCACCTGAAGAAACACATAAAGAAACTGGAGAAGGTTCAGAGGTTTGCGACGAGGCTTGTCCCAGAGCTACGAGGGATGGGATATGAAGAGCGGCTGAAGGAACTGAACCTTACGACACTAGAGAAAAGAAGGGAGAGAGGAGATATGATAGGGACATATAAAATACTCAGGGGAATTGACAAAGTGGAAATAGATGAAATGTTCACACGTAATAATAACAGAACGAGAGGACATGGATGGAAACTGGAAACTCAGATGAGTCACAGAGATGTTAGGAAGTTTTCTTTTAGCGTGAGAGTAGTAGAAAAATGGAATGCACTTGGGGAACAGGTTGTGGAAGCAAATACTATTCATACTTTTAAAGCTAGGTATGATAGGGAAATGGGACAGGAGTCATTGCTGTAAACAACCGATAGCTAGAAAGGCGGGATCCAAGAGTCAATGCTCGATCCTGCAAGCACATATAGGTGAGTACATATAGGTGAGTACACACACACACACACACACACACACACACACACACACACCTCTTCCCTGCACCTTCCACACAACTTTTTTCACCGTAAACGTACATAAATATATACAAGTCACTGTTTGGTGGCTATAACCCCCTTTTGGCTTTGTTATAACGTCTCTACTATTGCAATACAAAACAATAATTGTATTATACAACACTTCAGAACCAACATGGTAAACCTTACAGTGTCGTCCTGACAGCTGGGAGGACAGCGTTTCGGATTCGTAGTCCTGAGGTTCACTCCAAACTACTCCTCAGTCGCCCTCCAAACTACTCCTCAGTCGCACTCCAAACTACTCCTCAGTCGCACTCCAAACTACTCCCCAGTCGCTCTCCAAACTACTCCTCAGTCGCACTCCAAACTACTCCCCAGTCGCTCTCCAAACTACTCCTCAGTCGCACTCCAAACTACTCCCCAGTCGCTCTCCAAACTACTCCTCAGTCGCCCTCCAAACTACTCCTCAGTCGCCCTCCAAACTACTCCTCAGTCGCCCTCCAAACTACTCATCAGTCGCCCTCCAAACTACTCCTCAGTCGCCCTCCAAACTACTCCCCAGTCGCCCTCCAAACTACTCTCCAGTCACACTCCAAACTACTCCCCAGTCGCCCTCCAAACTACTCCTCAGTCGCACTCCAAACTACTCCCCAGTCGCCCTCCAAACTACTCCCCAGTCGCCCTCCAAACTACTCTCCAGTCACACTCCAAACTACTCCCCAGTCGCCCTCCAAACTACTCTCCAGTCACACTCCAAACTACTCCCCAGTCGCCCTCGAAACTACTCCCCAGTCGCCCTCCAAACTACTCCCCAGTCGCCCTCCAAACTACTCCCCAGTCACACTCCAAACTACTCCTCAGTCGCCCTCCAATCTCAAGTCTGTCCTCGTCACCTCAAGCACCGCCTCGACTGCACAAGCAACACTTGAGGAGGAGTTAAGTGCTAATCATCTCCACAACACAATCACCACCACTAATCATAATTCTGCCCTATAATGAACCTTTTCATTATATGAGGCGAATCGAATCACATGAAATATAATCAACCAAATTTAACGACTCTTCGCTTTATAAGACACCTTGTCAGTCTCTAAGGGTGCGTGTGCGCGCGCGCGTGCGTGCGTACTCACCTAGTTGTGCTTGCGGGGATTGAGCTTCTGCTCTCTGGTCCCGCCTCGGAACGGGACCAACGGGGACCAACACCTCTCAACGGGGCGTGTGCTTGAGTGTGTGCGTGTGCTTGTGTGCGCGCGCGTGCGTGTGCTTGTGTGCGAGTGTGTAGCACATCACACACCCGACCAGGAAAATTACGTGGACATCACGTAGTAACATCCATCACTAATAGTAATACACGTTTAATTATTGACCCTGGTGGCGCAGTGGTTAACACTCGCCCTGCGTCTCGCCAGCGATGTGTCCACGTTCGAGTCCTGGCCGAAGTCACCTACGTTGGCGTCACACAGCAGTACAAGGCTACCTGGTTGTTAAGCACCTGGCGGGTTGTGTTCCAGGGAGAACTAGTAGAGGCTATCTTGAGGTTATCTTGAGTTGATTTCGGGGCTTTAATGTCCGTGGCCCGGTCCTCGACCAGGCCAACACCCCCAGGAAGCAGCCCGTGACGGCTGACTAACTCCCAGGTAACTATTTACTGCTAGGTAACAGGGGCATCAGGGTGAAAGAAACTCTGCCCATCGTTTCTCGCCGGCACCCGGGATCGAACCCGGGACCACAGGATCACGTGTCCAGCGTGCTGTCCACTCGGCCGGCCGGCCCGGTAGAGTAAGTCTTACGAGGAGGTAGAGGAAGGGAGAGGTCTCACCCTACTGACACAAGTCATATTCCAGTCCTCCATATTCCAACACCATTCCTTCCCCCAGTCCGGCCCATCCCAAATCCTTATCTTGACCTCCTTCCAAGTGCTATATAGTCGTCATGGCTTGGCGCTTTCTCCCTGATAGTTCCCTTCCCTTCGGGTGTAAAAACTACATCACCAGAGGCTGATAGTTCTTAACAAGCCTTCTGAGGCAGATAGGCCTTAATAACCCTCCAGGCGCAGATAGGCCTTAATAACCCTCCAGACGCAGATAGGCCTTAATAACCCTCCAGACGCTGATAGGCCTTAATAACCCTCCAGACGCTGATAGGCCTTAATAACCCTCCAGAGGCTGATAGGCATTAATAACCCTCCAGAGGCTGATAGGCCCCACAACAGACCCAGCTGTCTGGTAATTCGCTAACTCTGCCATAGTAAGATCTAAACTATATTTACTCTTTATGAATTTGAAAACTAATTTTATCAGACATTCTTGAGTGGTATCCGTAGCCTAATAGGACTGGACTCGGTTATCGGAATACTGTACAATAAGCCGGATAAGAAGTCCCGTTGCGATTATACAGAATCAAATCTCGAACAAAAACTTTTTTTTTGTTTTACAGTAATTTTTCTTTTATGTAACAGACTGTTTGATGGCTAAAAAAAACATGAACAAATCCACAAGGGCCGTGACGAGGATTCGAACCTGCGTCCGGGAGCATCCCAGACACTTTTACCCTGAGCTACGACAGGGTAAAAAAAAAAAAAAAGAGTTGAAACCGAAGTTCTACTGAACTTACTGAACGCATCACGTTAGTGTGATTTCTGTGTGTAAAAATAACATGAACTTTGGTTAGTCACTTAACCAGAGAAATATTATATTTTCGTGCAATATATCACAATAAAGTGACTGAAAATTACAAACCCAAACCTCTCAAATTTGATATAACAGATCTGACCACACTTGGCTCCGCCTTGGACTTTTATGATGGACCAGGACGGTCTGCCGCGTAGTCTCTCCTTTGATTTTATATTTGTGGGTTGAGGTTTAATAATTTCATAATTGGGTGTTGATGATGAAGTGAAAACACTTACGCACAACTTGCTAAGAAATGATGATAATGGGAGGACTCTCAGGAGTGAGCACTTTGATGGACACAAGAGCGGAGACAATGGGTAAAACGGTTGAGTACTGAATGGTGAGTGAGTGAATACTGGATTATAATGAGTAGCGGAATACAACTCTCTGCATATATTAATTTTTTTGGGGGGTTGAATGGGGGACAATAGATTACATAAAGGGGGTATCCTATTGGTATAATTAAGGGATTAAGAGGGGTTGGAGTTGCCACATAATGTCATCCATTTTCTATTTACGTACAGTTTGACATGCCCTCATACTCTGGCCAGACAGCTGAAAATTTTAGCATTGTTAATTATACAACACGAGGTCAACCACAGGTGCCACTACCAACAGGGCGCCACACCATCCAGTTTAACAAGAGGTTACTGTGTAAAATGATAACTAGACGGGAAGATGTGATATCCTTCAAAAAACGATGGACATAGGGGAAATAAAGGAGGGGATTTTACCCCCTCTACAGCTGGAAATACGTACTAACAGTAAGAATGATCAAGGAACAACTTACCTGTAAGAAATGTTAGATGTCTTACCTGTAAGACACCGCGCCATGTGATTCTTACCTGTAAGATAAAGAGAGAAATATTTTAAGACAAACCAGTAAATCAATATACGAGTAAAGCAACAAGAGTGACACAAACTTTAAAATTAGCACAATGACTCGTGAAGAGCTCCTACAGAAGGGAACAACTGCTGGCTAGCTCAAGTCTGCTGCTGCTGCTGCTGCTGCTGCTGCTACTGCTGCTGCTGCTGCTGCTGCTGCTGTTGCTGCTGTTGTTGCTGCTGCTGCTGCTGTTGTTGCTGCTACTGCTGCTGCTGCTGCTGCTGCTGCTGCTACTGCTGCTGCTGCTGCTGCTGCTGCTGTTGCTGCTGTTGTTGCTGCTGCTGCTGCTGCTGTTGCTGCTGTTGTTGCTGCTGCTGCTGCTGTTGTTGCTGCTGCTGCTGCTGCTGTTGCTGCTGCTGCTGCTACTGCTGCTACTGCTGCTGCTGCTGCTGCTGCTGCTGCTACTGCTGCTGCTGCTGCTGTTGTTGCTGCTGCTGCTGCTGCTGCTGCTGCTGCTGCTGCTGCTACTGCTGCTACTGCTGCTGTTGCTGCTGCTGCTACTGCTGCTGCTGCTGCTGCTGCTGCTGCTGCTACTGCTGCTGTTGCTGCTGTTGCTGCTGCTGCTACTGCTGCTGCTGCTGCTGCTGCTGCTGCTGCTACTGCTGCTACTGCTGCTGTTGCTGCTGCTGCTACTGCTGCTGCTGCTGCTGCTGCTGCTGCTGCAGCGTCTGTATCTGTACACGTACAACTTCAACTAAAGCAAATACTTATTTTCGGTATAGTAATCTCGACTCTTGTGCATTTCAAAGTTTTGACAATTCTTTCATGTTTACCATCGTAACCATAAGAAAATGTTTACAGTTCGTGGTTGTGGTGTGGTTGTGGCGTGGTTGTGGCGTGGTTGTGGCGTGGTTGTGGTGTGGTTGTGGCGTGGTTGTGCCGTGGTTGTGGTGTGGTTGTGGCGTTGTTGTGGCGTGGTTGGGGTGTGGTTCTTGCAGAACAGTGTGGTGGGAATCTGTGGCAAGTATGCGACAAGTAGGAGACGCTAGTACTTCACTAACCGCTAGCGACGTTTAATGACCCCCCAGTGACCCCTTGTGACCCCGTGTGACCCCCCAGTGACCCCGTGTGACCCCATGTTGGGTACAGAGGCACACACCGTGCCTGCTCCCGGGTCAACATAATATTACGTAATTAAGCTAGTTTAGTTTTCAAACACAATATGTCTCAAGTGGGAGACGGCACGCACGCACGCACGCATGCACACGCATAACCTGATAGCTGAGTGGACAGCGCTTTGGACTCGTAATCCTAGGGTCCGGGTTCGATCCCCGGTGATGGCAGAAACAAAACGATCAGTTTCTTTCACCCTGATGCTCCTTTTACCTAGCAGTAAATGGGTACCTGGGAGTTAGTCAGCTGTTACAAGCTGCTTGGCGGGATTGTGTGTGTGTGTGTGTGTGTGTGTGTGTGTGTGTGTGTGTGTGTGTGTGTGTGTGTGTGTGTGTGTGTGTGTGTGTGTGTTCACCTAGTTGTGTTTGCGGGGGTTGAGCTTTGCTCTTTCGTCCCGCCTCTCAACTGTCAATCAACTGTTTACTAACTACTTTTTTTTTTCTCCCCCCCCCCCCCACACACACACGCATCTGAAGAAGCATATAAGGAAACTGGAAAAGGTTCAAAAGTTTGCAATGAGACTCGTCCCAGAGTTACGAGGGATGGGGTATAAAGAGCGCCTCAGGGAACTGAATCTTACGACACTAGAAAAAAAGAAGGGAGAGGGGGGGATATGATAGGAACGTATAAAATACTTAGGGGAATTGACAAAGTGGAAATAGACGAAATGTTCACACGTAATAGTAACAGAACGAGGGGACATGGGTGGAAGCTGGAAACTCAGATGAGTCACAGAGATGTTAGGAAGTATTCTTTTAGCGTGAGAGTAGTGGAAAAATGGAATGCACTTAAGGAGAAGTGGTGGAAGCAAACTTTATTCATAGTTTTAAAACTAGATATGATAGGGAAATGGGACAGGAGTCAGTTGTTGTAAACAACCGATGGCTAGAAAGGCGGGATCCAAGAGTCAATGCTCAATCCTGCAAGCACAAACAGGCGAGTACAAATAGGTGAGTACACACACATGAATGAACAAGCAATTCTTTAAAACACTCTGGCCAGTAATTGTCGACCCATTCCGTGTGGCAATTGGACACGCCAAATCAGTGTTACTCAAACCAGCCGCGACGACCCAGGTATCCGACGGTATCACTCATTATCGGATAACTGAGGCGAGGCACTTACCAATACACCTGTAGAAGGCGAGGCACTTACAAATACACCTGTCGGAAATACACAGGATATTCGATAGCCAGGAAATGTTTAAATCAAAGCGGCTAAGATGTCGTCGATGGCTTGGTTGGGAGACAAGGCGTAGAGGCAAGCACGGTGGAGGTGAAATATACTGGAGGATGTGTCGTGTCCAGAATAGGGGCGGGTGCCGAGGATAGGGGCGGGTGCCGAGGATAGGGGCGGGTGCCGAGGATAGGGGCGGGTGCCGAGGCTAGTGACGGGTGCCGAGGATAGTGACGGGTGCCGAGGATAGTGACGGGTGCCGAGGATAGGGACTGGTGCCGAGGATAGTGACGGGTGCCAAGGATAGGGACAGGTATCGAGGCTTGAAAGACACAGCAAAATAATGTAGATTAAAGAAATGAACGCTAAGAATGGAGAACAAACGAATACCTTAATTAGCACAAAATAATGTGATGATTCAGCATTCACAGTTAGACACAGAATATTTACTTCCTACACCAAGTAGGTAGGAAAGGGAGGGAGCGAGGGATTGGTGGGGTGGGGCAAGGGAAGGGGGACAGAGTCCATGCCTCCTCCCTCCCCCCCAATCCCCAATCCTCACAGGCACGGAAGGCAGGCACAAAGTTGTACTTCATATTGAACTCCCATGGATTTACCGACAAGTCTCCAGCAAATATATTTCACAGATAATTACATTTAAGTGATTTATTGCCTGCCCATATTCCTGGTCACTACTGCCTGCAGGCAACATTGATTCCACTACCACGCCACCACACGGACCTCACGGCGAGCAATATCTTTATGTGCAAACTCCAGTGAGGAATTTGTGACTGTATGTTATGCAAGTAAACATGAGGCACTTATATGTTTATTGTGCTCTCTATAATACCTTGTGTATTCAGATGGCTCCACCATGACCTCTCCAGCTGGTGCTGTACCTCAGATGGCTACACCATGACCTCTCCAGCTGGTGCTGTACCCCAGATGGCTTCACCATGACCTCTCCAGCTGGTGCTGTACCTCAGATGGCTCCACCATGACCTCTCCAGCTGGTGCTGTACCTCAGATGGCTCCACCATGACCTCTCCAGCTGGTGCTGTACCTCAGATGGCTACACCATGACCTCTCCAGCTGGTGCTGTACCTCAGATGGCTCCACCATGACCTCTCCAGCTGGTGCTGTACCTCAGATGGCTCCACCATGACCTCTCCAGCTGGTGCTGTACCTCAGATGGCTCCACCATGACCTCTCCAGCTGGTGCTGTACCTCAGATGGCTTCACCATGACCTCTCCAGCTGGTGCTGTACCTCAGATGGCTACACCATGACCTCTCCAGCTGGTGCTGTACCCCAGATGGCTACACCATGACCTCTCCAGCTGGTGCTGTACCTCAGATGGCTCCACCATGACCTCTCCAGCTGGTGCTGTACCTCAGATGGCTCCACCATGACCTCTCCAGCTGGTGCTGTACCTCAGATGGCTCCACCATGACCTCTCCAGCTGGTGCTGTACCTCAGATGGCTACACCATGACCTCTCCAGCTGGTGCTGTACCTCAGATGGCTCCACCATGACCTCTCCAGCTGGTGCTGTACCTCAGATGGCTCCACCATGACCTCTCCAGCTGGTGCTGTACCTCAGATGGCTACACCATGACCTCTCCAGCTGGTGCTGTACCTCAGATGGCTACACCATGTCTACTACAGCCTGGTTGGTCCGGCACTTCTTGCAAGACCTTATCTAATTGTTTCTTGAAGTCCACCCTAATTCCGACAATATTTCTAGTGCTGGCTGGTAGGGTGTTGAACAGCCGTGGACCTCTGACGTTCAGACAGTGTTCTCTGCGACTATGGCACCTCTACTCCTCACTGATTGTATTCTGTACCAGATGCCGAGTACAATGCGAGGCCTGCAGTGGTATTAAAAACAAGTTCCATTGTGAACACTTATTAGCGTTGAATATTAGCGAATATGAGGCGTTGAATATTAGCGGATGATGAGCTGTGGAACATTGGTACTCAAGCAGCCCAGTTGAACTGAGATATGGTTGGTTGGGTGGTTGAGTGTTATTGGTAGTTAGTGGTAATGGTAGTAGTTACTGGAGGAGGAAGAGGTAGAAACTGCTGGTAGTGGATATCAATGTGGGTGTTGACTTATGACTTGCGAGAATGTATGGCAGGTGTGGATGGTTGGGAATGGAAGGTGTAGGTGGATATGAGGTAGTAGATGAGGTAGGAGAGGCAGGTGAGCATTTAATTAGTGTTGGCGTATGGTGGGTGGAAGTGGAGGGGGGGGGATAGTAGTGATGGAAATGTCAACACCGGAACAGTTTTAATATTTGTTCAACTCCCAAGAGGTGGTTACAGTACCGTGTATGCTTGGGGTGATCCTGGGAGGCATGGGTTCGAATCCTGGCCGGGTGTGTGAGTATTTTATATAAGTGTTGAAACAGTTGTAAGTGTAAAGTTAATGCAACGGGGTCGTCTTGAGACGGTGAGTGAAAACGGCGAGGAATGAGGTTACGGCGAGACCACCTTCACAAGATCAACTTTTAACATACTTCAGTGGGAGCAGATGAGAGTTTTATGGGTGTGTGAACCCCGAGGGTGGGCGGTGTGTGAACCCCGAGGGTGGGCGGTGTGTGAACCCCGAGGGTGGGCGGTGTGTGAACCCCGAGGGTGGGCGGTGTGTGAACCCCGAGGGTGGGCGGTGTGTGAACCCCGAGGGTGGGCGGTGTGTGAACCCCGAGGGTGGGCGGTGTGTGAACCCCGAGGGTGGGCGGTGTGTGAACCCCGAGGGTGGGCGGTGTGTGAACCCCGAGGGTGGGCGGTGTGTGAAGCGAAGAGGGTTGGTGTGTGCAGGTGGTGAGGGAGGTGTGTGAGGGGGAGTGGGTGTGAGGGGTGTGTGAGAGAGATGTATGAGGTGTGTATGAGGGTGTGTGAGAGGTGTATGAGGTGTGTATGAGGAGAGTGGGTGTGAGGGTGTGTGGGTATAAGAGTATGAGGCAGGATGAGGGCCGAGCCATGAGGGGTCTCAAGTCCCCACCACCTCATGCACGAGACTATAAACCACTCACCCATTACTACCCTCACTCCCTCATAATACAGGAGAGCTTTTTCCCCCTCACACTTCTTGCACAGACATTGATTGCCATTATCGAGTACTATAATGATATGTAAATATGGCACGAGTAACCAATCATGGCAAAAAAACGGGTGGACATAATAATCCATATCCGGGAAGAGGTGACCTAATCGCCCTAACCACAGACCAGCAAGGCGCCGGCAATAATTGTTGCCATAACGGAAGCCATGGCGATATACCGAATTATCGCTAACACCGAGCGACATGTTAATTAATCCTTCCGCCCCCTCGCTACATCCCGCCCAATACGTCTCGCAACACGCAAATAAATACCAACATATGCAAGAGATTAGAGCAACATTGGAGGTAAGAGGCGCCCCCCACGAGGGGGTGGGGGTATGGGGGGAATGGGGGGGGGGTTAGGGGGGTTAGGGGGGGGTTAGGGGGGGGGTTAGGGGGGGGTTAGGAGGGTTAGAGGGGAAGGTAGGCTAGCTCGTCCCCCACTTCCAACTAACCTAACCCTTGACAAACATGGCGCCGGCCAACACCAACGCTGTCGCGAGTTACCGCCCGCGAGAACCTATTTACGAGGCGCGGCTACCGGGGGCCGGGGTGTGTCCGCGCACCTATAATTACTATCTACGATTAAATTCGCGATGGTAGATTATAATATAATAAATAATTACGAGGTTAATCACAGGGGTGAATTAACAATGCAGGGGGGGGGAGGAGGGGGGGGGGGGAGGGGGGACATCCGGAGAGTTATGAAGTTACTCATGCCTTTTACAGCGGACCTCAGACACGCTGGCTTGTACTCCCAACTGCCCTCTACTGCCACCTCTACTGCCCCCTCTACTACGACCTCTACTGCCCTCTCTGCTACGACCTCTACTACTGACCACAATACTGCCCCCGCTACTGACCACTATATTGATTACTGTTCTTCCAGCAACATTTCTCATGTGTTGTCAGGAGAGAGAGAGAGTGGTGGTCGTGTGAGGTACACACAGCGTTCTCCAGGTGTGCTCCCGGCACCCAGACTTTTGGGTTTGATGTACTTCCCACCATCTCTCTCGCTCCAGGTTGCTGCCAAATCGCTCACTCGCTAACTCACTCACTCACTCACACACACACACACACACACACACACACACACACACAACTAAACCGTTGTGTTACGGTTGAGAGGCGGGACCAAAGAGCCAGAGCTCAACCCCCGCAAACACAACTAGGTGAGTACAACTAGGTGAGTACACACACACACACACACACAGGCAGATACAAATGGGCAAAGTTTCTTTCTTTCACCCTGAAGCTCCTGTTACCTAGCAATAAATAGGTACTTGGGAGTTAGACAGCTGTTACGGAGCTGCTTCCTGTGAGTGAGTGTGTGTGTGTGTGTGTGTGTGTGTGTGTGTGTGTGTGTGTGTGTGTGTGTGTGTGTGTGTGTGTGTGTGTGTGTGTGTGTGTGTGAAAAAATTTAGTTAATTTGTAAGAAATTAGAAAAGAAGAAGAAGAAAAGAGAAGAAAATGCAAGATTGAACCAGTGAAGAGCAGAGGTGCCATAGGCACAATCAGAGAGCACTGTATAAACATCAGAGGTCCGCGGTTGTTCAACGTCCTCCCAGCGACTATAAGAAATATTGCCGGAACAACCGTGGACATCTTCAAGAGAAAACTGGACGGTTTTCTAAGAGAAGTTCCGGATCAGCCGGGCTGTGGTGGGTATGTGGGCCTGCGGGCCGCTCCAAGCAACAGCCTGGTGGACCAAACTCTCACAAGTCAAGCCTGGCCTCGGGCCGGGCTTGGGGAGTAGAACTCCCAGAACCCCATCAACCAGGTATCAACCAGGTAACAGTTGAGAGACGGGCCCAAAGAGCAGAGCTCAACCCCCGCAAGAACTAGGCGAATACAACTAAGTGAACACACACACACACACACACACACACACACACACACACACACACACACACACACACACACACACACACACACACACACACACACACACACGAATGCCAACTCTTATTTGATCAGTATAGACAATAGCCACAAGGTGGCGTGGCTGAGACGTCCTCCCACTCCTACACCTATTAAGTTAGCTTAGCTTAGGTTCAATATGGATTGAACCTAAGATAAGCTAATGTTAGGTTAGATAAGTATGGGTTAGATTAGATAAGGATACGTTAGGTTAGATAAGGATAGGTGAGGTGAGACAACGTTAAATATTAATATACATTTAAGATGCTTTTAAAGAGCAACAAATTTGCTGTATTACTAATCCCTAATCTAACAGCACAAATGGTTATGTATAACAGTGAAACAGACCTGTCATGTCTTATTTTCACTGACTTACTAAAGTAGCTCAGCTTTCAAACGGGTTCTGAATTGCATTGCAGTCAAGTCAGTCACTCATCAATTCTTTCAAATTCACCCCATCTACTATTCTTGCCACCTATCAACCTATTCAACACCAACTAATTCAAGATCACCTATCAACCCATTTTCGGCCACACTTATCATCCAATTCAAGATCATTCATTAACCCATTCTAGAAAACATGATCAAGCAGCAACTCTCGACTAGTTAGGCGTTATCTTGAGGTTATCTTGAGATGATTTCGGGGCTTTAGTGTCCCCGCGGCCCGGTCCTCGACCAGGCCTCCACCCCCAGGAAGCAGCCCGTGACAGCTGACTAACACCCAGGTACCTATTTTACTGCTAGGTAACAGGGGCATAGGGTGAAAGAAACTCTGCCCATTGTTTCTCGCCGGCGCCCGGGATCGAACCCGGGACCACAGGATGACAAGTCCAGCGTGCTGTCCGCTCGGCCGACCGGCTTGGCGTCTGTAGACGCTCCCCTCAAAGATATAATGGACTCTGATACATGGACATAAGTCCGGCCCCCTAACACCCTCGATAACCCTCCTTACACCCTCGATAACCCCCCTTACACCCTCGATAACCCCCCTTACACCCTCGATAACCTCCTTACACCCTCGATAACCTCCTTACACCCTCGATAACCTCCTTACACCCTAGATTACCCTTCCCCACCCCCTCGATAACCCCTCCCCACACCATAGCAAGTAGGCGAACCAACCCATGATTATGCTTGGGTAAGAGATGAGAAATTATCGACAAGATAATTACCTTATGCCGGCAAGAAGGAGCGGGAGGCGACCAGTCCGGTGGAGCACCGTGCCCCACACCCCCACGCCAAACAAGATGGAGGAGCAGCTCGGCGGCTGCATGCTGCAAGAGCACACACACACACACACACACACGGCAGGCCAACCCACCACCGCTTGCTTGCTTGCTTCTCGTTACCAGCACAGGGAACCAAGCCTCGTTACTGCTGGGTGTTAATCAGATACTGTCATAGCAGCTTAGGATGGATACTGGTGGCAAGGACCCGCGGTGCTGTTATCGACGTCTGATGGGGCCTCGTCCCATCAGACGTCGTCCCGTCCCTAAGCCTCGTCCTGTCTTCAAGGCGTCAGCAAACAACCCACTGCCTAATCACCTAATCTACTTTAAACGGATTTTACCATCTATACCTCCCTTGACGTCTTAAGAGTTAGTTTTTTACAACCGTATTTCTAGCCAACAGTCAGGCAAGCACCAAGTGAGAGGGAAGATAAAGAAGGTGGTGGTTACTGCGGCCATTTTCCTCGACAGTATTACCGCCCTAACAACCAAAGAACCTAGAGACTCATTCTTCTCCTACCTCGGTGCTCCGGCCATGCGTCAACCAACACTCATGCTGGTGGCTTTACTAGCTAACTTGCCTCCCTCCCACTACTCCTGCACACACACATGCTGCTTCTCCATACACGGGAGAGGAAGGGGGGGATGGAAGGGGGGGATTAGCGTGTATTACTATCATTTCCCACCGAGTTTTCCTGCCTATTTTGATGCTTTCACAGGGACCCGCTGTATAAACGGCATTTTTCGCCCTCACACAAACAGATTTTGACACTTTTATAGAGATTTGGTGTATAAACGTTTTATTTTTTTCCCACGCGGCCAACAGAATTTTTAAAAAGTTTTTATGGGATTTTAAATGATATGTATTGTTTTCAGGGGCGCCCACAGCAATTTATTAATTTGTTGGGGGTCTCTAGATACACGTTCTTCCTGGCGCTTTCAATAATTTGGTTTAGCAGTGTAAATTCTCCCGGTACAACACACTGCCATTTTCCACTGCTGGCTCTCCTTTACGGTGGTGGTGGTGGCTGTGATGTGTGGTAGTGTAACAGTGACTACTGGAGTGGGCTCTCCAGGCCCCGCTTGCTGGCCCTCTCCTACTTCTTGCCTTGTAATTCAACTTTCCGACCTTCAAATTCTTTATCGAATCTGACCTTAAAGTCACTGTGGAAGGAGGTAGTTTTACACACCTCTGTGGCACTCTTACTCATGTAATCCCTCTACTACTGCTGCTGCTACTACTATTACTACTACTACTACTACTGCTACTACTACTACTGTTACTACTACTACTACTACTGCTGCTGCTGCTACTATTATTACTACTACTACTACTGCTGCTGCTACTACTATTATTACTACTACTACTACTGCTGCTGCTACTACTATTATTACTACTACTACTACTGCTGCTGCTGCTACTACTATTATTACTACTACTACTACTGCTGCTACTACTACTGTTACTACTACTACTACTACTACTGCTGCTGCTACTACTATTATTACTACTACTACTACTGCTGCTGCTACTACTACTGTTACTACTACTACTACTACTGCTGCTGCTGCTACTATTATTACTACTACTACTACTGCTGCTGCTACTACTATTATTACTACTACTACTACTGCTGCTGCTACTACTATTATTACTACTACTACTACTGCTGCTGCTACTACTATTATTACTACTACTACTACTGCTGCTGCTGCTACTACTATTACTACTACTACTACTACTGCTGCTACTACTACTGTTACTACTACTACTACTACTGCTGCTGCTACTACTATTATTACTACTACTACTGCTGCTGCTACTACTATTACTACTACTACTACTACTACTGCTGCTGCTACTATGATTACTACTACTACTACTGCTGCTGCTACTACTATTATTACTACTACTACTACTGCTGCTGCTACTACTATTATTACTACTACTACTGCTGCTGCTACTACTATAATTACTACTACTACTGCTGCTGCTGCTACTATTATTACTACTACTACTACTGCTGCTGCTGCTATTAAACTCCCTACCACATGGCATCCTCAAGTCTAATTATATATAGGACGTATTCCAATGTGTATAGTATGAGGTGACTCTGAGGTTAGGGAGATGGCACAAGGACTCAGTATCACAGCAAGCCAAGGGGGGGGGGGGCAGAATTCTTCAGACATTAACGAGTCCACTTACGAAACCTGTACATCTTTCGTCATTCACAGCAGCTTAGTCTACGTTTAACAGTTTACTATCTCCGAAGCCTAGCTGGTAGTCAATGACATTGGGTTACTAAACTTCGAAGCTCAAGCTTGCTAAATAAATACTATCTAAGCTATCATGATTGAGGAAAGATGCATAGGTTTCGCAAGTGGAACCTCCAACACTGCCACAGAACATTTGCCTTGACGAGTCTACAAAATCATAATGAGACGTCACTCTTGAAAAACAAATAATCCTTTTTTAGTGTTGGGAAATATTTTGACTGTATTGGACACACCTGTCTCATGTGTAAACACACACCTGTCTCATGTGTAAACACACACCACCTTCCACTATTTTGGTTAAGGTTTATTTTATGTGTTGCTGGTGGTGGTGCTACTGCTGCTGCTGCTGCTGTTGTGCTGGTGCTGCTGCTGCTGCTGGTGCTGTTGTGCTGGTGCTGCTGTGCTGGTGCTGCTGCTGCAGCTGGTGCTGTTGTGCTGGTGCTGCTGTGCTGGTGCTGCTGCTGCTGGTGTTGCTACTGCTGCTGCTGCTGTTGTGCTGGTGCTGCTGCTGCTGCTGGTGCTGTTGTGCTGGTGCTGCTGTGCTGGTGCTGGTGCTGCTGCTGGTGCTGTTGTGCTGGTGCTGCTGTGCTGGTGCTGCTGCTGCTGGTGTTGCTACTGCTGCTGCTGCTGTTGTGCTGGTGCTGCTGTGCTGTTGCTGCTGCTGCTGGTGTTGCTACTGCTGCTGCTGCTGTTGTGCTGGTGCTGTTGTGCTGTTGCTGCTGCTGCTGGTGTTGCTACTGCTGCTGCTGCTGTTGTGCTGGTGCTGCTGTGCTGTTGCTGCTGCTGCTGGTGTTGCTACTGCTGCTGCTGCTGTTGTGCTGGTGCTGCTGCTGCTGCTGGTGCTGTTGTGCTGGTGCTGCTGTGCTGGTGCTGGTGCTGCTGTGCTGGAGTTGCTGCTGCTGTTGTGCTGGTGCTGCTGCTGCTGCTGCTACTGCTGGTGCTGTTGTGCTGGTGCTGCTGTGCTGGTGCTGCTGCTGCTGCTGCTGCTGCTACTGCTGGTGGTGGTGTTGCTGCTGCTGTTGTGCTGGTGCTGCTGCTGCTGCTGTGGTGGTGCTGCTACTGCTGCTGTGCTGGTGCTGCTACTACTCACCTAGTTGTACTCACCTAGTTGTGTTTGCGGGGGTTGAGCTCTGGCTCTTTGGTCCCGCCTCTCTACTGCTGCTGTGCTGGTGCTGCTACTGCTGCTGTGCTGGTGCTGCTACTGCTGCTGTGCTGGTGCTGCTACTGCTGCTGTGCTGGTGCTGCTACTGCTGCTGTGCTGGTGCTGCTGCTGCTGCTGTTGTGCTGGTGCTGCTGTGCTGGTGCTGCTGTGCTGGTGCTGCTGTGCTGGTGCTGCTGTGCTGGTGCTGCTGCTGGTGCTGCTGTGCTGGTGCTGCTGCTGGTGCTGCTGTGCTGGTGCTGCTGCTGGTGCTGCTGTGCTGGTGCTGCTGCTGGTGCTGCTGCTGGTGCTGCTGTGCTGGTGCTGCTGTGCTGGTGCTGCTGTGCTGGTGCTGCTGTGCTGGTGCTGCTGCTGGTGCTGCTGTGCTGGTGCTGCTGCTGGTGCTGCTGTGCTGGTGCTGCTGCTGGTGCTGCTGTGCTGGTGCTGCTGTGCTGGTGCTGCTGTGCTGGTGCTGCTGTGCTGGTGCTGCTGCTGGTGCTGCTGTGCTGGTGCTGGTGCTGCTGTGCTGGTGCTGCTGCTGGTGCTGCTGCTGGTGCTGCTGTGCTGGTGCTGCTGTGCTGGTGCTGCTGCTGGTGCTGCTGTGCTGGTGCTGCTGCTGTTGTGCTGGTGCTGCTACTGCTGCTGTGCTGGTGCTGCTACTGCTGCTACTGCTGCTGTGCTGGTGCTGCTACTGCTGCTGTGCTGGTGCTGCTACTGCTGTTGTGCTGGTGCTGTTACTGCTGCTGTGCTGGTGCTGCTACTGCTGCTGTGCTGGTGCTGCTACTGCTGCTGTGCTGGTGCTGCTACTGCTGTTGTGCTGGTGCTGCTACTGCTGCTGTGCTGGTGCTGCTACTGCTGCTGTGCTGGTGCTGCTACTGCTGTTGTGCTGGTGCTGCTACTGCTGTTGTGCTGGTGCTGCTACTGCTGTTGTGCTGGTGCTGCTACTGCTGTTGTGCTGGTGCTGCTACTGCTGTTGTGCTGGTGCTGCTACTGCTGTTGTGCTGGTGCTGCTACTGCTGTTGTGCTGGTGCTGCTACTGCTGTTGTGCTGGTGCTGCTACTGCTGTTGTGCTGGTGCTGCTACTGCTGTTGTGCTGGTGCTGCTACTGCTGTTGTGCTGGTGCTGCTACTGCTGTTGTGCTGGTGCTGCTACTGCTGCTGTGCTGGTGCTGCTACTGCTGTTGTGCTGGTGCTGCTACTGCTGTTGTGCTGGTGCTGCTACTGCTGTTGTGCTGGTGCTGCTGCTGTTGTGCTGGTGCTGCTGCTGTTGTGCTGGTGCTGCTGCTGTTGTGCTGGTGCTGCTACTGCTGTTGTGCTGGTGCTGCTACTGCTGTTGTGCTGCTGCTGCTGCTGTGCTGGTGCTGCTGTGTTGTGCTGGTGCTGCTACTGCTGCTGTGCTGGTGCTGCTACTGCTGTTGTGCTGGTGCTGCTACTGCTGCTGTGCTGGTGCTGCTGCTGTTGTGCTGGTGCTGCTGCTGTTGTGCTGGTGCTGCTACTGCTGCTGTGCTGGTGCTGCTACTGCTGTTGTGCTGGTGCTGCTACTGCTGTTGTGCTGGTGCTGCTACTGCTGTTGTGCTGGTGCTGCTACTGCTGTTGTGCTGGTGCTGCTACTGCTGCTGTGCTGGTGCTGCTACTGCTGCTGTGCTGGTGCTGCTACTGCTGCTGTGCTGGTGCTGCTACTGCTGCTGTGCTGGTGCTGCTACTGCTGCTGTGCTGGTGCTGCTACTGCTGTTGTGCTGGTGCTGCTACTGCTGTTGTGCTGGTGCTGCTACTGCTGTTGTGCTGGTGCTGCTACTGCTGTTGTGCTGGTGCTGCTACTGCTGGCTGCTACTGCTGTTGTGCTGGTGCTGCTACTGCTGTTGTGCTGGTGCTGCTACTGCTGTTGTGCTGGTGCTGCTACTGCTGTTGTGCTGGTGCTGCTACTGCTGTTGTGCTGGTGCTGCTACTGCTGTTGTGCTGGTGCTGCTACTGCTGTGCTACTGCTGCTGTGGTGGTGCTGCTACTGCTGCTGTGCTGGTGCTGCTACTGCTGTGCTACTGCTGCTGTGGTGGTGCTGCTACTGCTGCTGTGCTGGTGCTGCTACTGCTGCTGTGCTGGTGCTGCTACTGCTGCTGTGGTGGTGCTGCTACTGCTGCTGTGCTGGTGCTGCTACTGCTGCTGTGCTGGTGCTGCTACTGCTGCTGTGCTGGTGCTGCTACTGCTGCTGTGCTGGTGCTGCTACTGCTGCTGTGCTGGTGCTGCTACTGCTGCTGTGCTGGTGCTGTTGTGCTGGTCAAACTATCAGCAAATCTAGGCAAAACAAGAGGACATCATCGAGTACGGCCGCCCACCAATCCTTGAGGGGAAGGAATAATTAATGCACGTGCTTAACCCAAGTGGATTCGAAAAATGTATTAAAATACATAAGCGCTCGTGCACGCACGCACCCACGAACACACACACGCACACACACACACACACACACACACACACACACACACACACACACACACACACACACACACACGCGCGCACGCACACACACACACACACACACACACTGAGAGGATTGAGCTACGAGGAAAGGCTAAAGGAGCTGAACCTCACATCCCTGGAAAACAGAAGAGTAAGGGGAGACATGATAACCACCTACAAAATTCTCAGGGGAATTGACAGGGTGGACAAAGACAAACTCTTCAGCACGGGTGGGACACGAACAAGGGGACACAGGTGGAAACTTAGTACCCAGATGAGCCACAGAGACGTTAGAAAGAATTTTTTCAGTGTCAGAGTAGTTAATAAATGGAATGCACTAGGAAGTGATGTGGTGGAGGCTGACTCCATACACAGTTTCAAATGTAGATACGATAGAGCCCAGTAGGCTCAGGAATCTGTACACCAGTTGATTGACAGTTGAGAGGCGGGACCAAAGAGCCAAAGCTCAACCCCCGCAAGCACAATTAGGTGAGTACACACACACACACACACACACACAGGCTCAGGAATCTGTACACCTGTTGATTGACGGTTGAGAGGCGGGACCAAAGAGCCAGAGCTCAACCCCCGCAAACACAACTAGGTGAGTACAACTAGATGAGTACACACACACACACACACACACACACACACACAAGACTTGGGGGTTGATATCACGCCAGACCTGTCTCCTGCAGCACATATCAAGCGGATAACATCAGCGGCATATGCCAGGCTGGCCAACATACGAACGGCATTCAGAAACTTGTGTAAAGAATCATTCAGAACTTTGTATACCACATATGTCAGGCCAATCCTGGAGTATGCAGCCCCAGCATGGAGTCCATATCTAGTCAAGGATAAGACTAAACTGGAAAAGGTTCAAAGGTTTGCCACCAGACTAGTACCCGAGCTGAGAGGTATGAGCTACGAGGAGAGACTACGGGAATTAAACCTCACTTCGCTGGAAGACAGAAGAGTTAGGGGGGACATGATCACCACATTCAAGATTCTGAAGGGAATTGATAGGGTAGATAAAGACAGTCTATTTAACACAAGGGGAACACGCACAAGGGGACACAGGTGGAAACTGAGAGCCCAAATGAGCCACAGAGATATTAGAAAGAACTTTTTTAGTGTCAGAGTGGTTGACAAATGGAATGCATTAGGGGGTGATGTGGTGGAGGCTGACTCCATACACAGTTTCAAGTGTAGATATGATAGAGCCCAATAGGCTCAGGAATCTGTACACCTGTTGATTGACATGTTGAGAGGCGGGACCAAAGAGCCAGAGCTCAACCCCCGCAAACACAACTAGGTGAGTACACACACACACACACACACACACACACACACACACACACACACACACAGATATGATAAGAGTATCAGAGAAGAGACAGATATAGTTGTGTAGATATGATAGAGCTCGAGCAGCTCAGCAATCTGTATACCAATAAATTGACGGTTGAGAGGCGGGACCAAAGGGCCGAAGCTCAACCCCCGCAAGCACAACTAGGTGAGTGTACACACACGTTAGCGCACCATAGCTCAGCCGGCAGTTAACTGTAGCGTGTGTTAACCAGCCCGGCGATGTCAACCAGTGCCTCTTATCAACTGGGTGCCAAGTCATGTGGGAATAATAGGAAATGACATTGCAGACGAAGCTGCAAAACTTGCAACTAAGAGAAGAAATGTAGACATTTACATACCACAAAGTCTATCACAGATTAAGAAAGTAATTAGAAACAGAGCAATGCAAAAGATGTACAGTGACCATAACACAGCAGTTGCAACATCAGGATCTGCGGGTTGGTACAAGAATTCAACTACGAACCACTTAGTTTGATGAAAGGGGGCAGTAGAACAACAGAAGTACACTTACATCGCATCAGGCTTGAATGCCCATATGCATGAGAAATAGGCTTACAGGTTCCGGAAGATGAAAGGAAATGTCAGCATTGTGGAGAAATGCCCGACTGACCGATGGAACATTATCTAACACAGTTACAAACCCATTAAGATCTCAACTTAGATTCAACAGAGCAGAAGTTGTTAAACACATGGGACAAAATCTTACTGAAGCGACCATACGAGTCATAAATACTCATACTCCGCCCAAGTAAAACAGAAACAAGCAACACTTAGTGGTTGACCAGACCACACACTAGAAGTTGAAGGGACGACGACGTTTCGGTCCGTCCTGGACCATTCTCAAGTCGATTGAGAATGGTCAATTAGTGGGCCAGCCAGAGGCTTAGGGCCCACGCAGGAATATCCCTGCAAAAAAAAAAGGTGCCTCACTTACTGTAATTGGTTCATTAGACTGTTCAGTGACACGCCCACCTCCCACAGTGGGGCCACCTCACGCCCACCTCCCACAGTGGGGCCACCTCACGCCCACCTCCCACAGTGGGGCCACCTCACGCCCACCTCCCACAGTGGGGCCACCTCACGCCCACCTCCCACAGTGGGGCCACCTCACGCCCACCTCCCACAGTGGGGCCACCTCACGCCCACCTCCCACAGTGGGGCCACCTCACGCCCACCTCCCACAGTGGGGCCACCTCACGCCCACCTCCCACAGTGGGGCCACCTCACGCCCACCTCCCACAGTGGGGCCACCTCACCCACCTCCCACAGTGGGGCCACCTCACCCACCTCCCACAGTGGGGCCACCTCACGCCCACCTCCCACAGTGGGGCCACCTCACCCACCTCCCACAGTGGGGCCACCTCACGCCCACCTCCCACAGTGGGGCCACCTCACGCCCACCTCCCACAGTGGGGCCACCTCACGCCCACCTCCCACAGTGGGGCCACCTCACGCCCACCTCCCACAGTGGGGCCACCTCACCCACCTCCCACAGTGGGGCCACCTCACCCACCTCCCACAGTGGGGCCACCTCACGCCCACCTCCCACAGTGGGGCCACCTCACCCACCTCCCACAGTGGGGCCACCTCACCCACCTCCCACAGTGGGGCCACCTCACCCACCTCCCACAGTGGGGCCACCTCACCCACCTCCCACAGTGGGGCCCACCTCCCACAGTGGGGCCACCTCCCACAGTGGGGCCCACCTCCCACAGTGGGGCCACCTCACCCACCTCCCACAGTGGGGCCCACCTCCTACAGTGGGGCCACCTCCCACAGTGGGGCCCACCTCCCACAGTGGGGCCACCTCACCCACCTCCCACAGTGGGGCCCACCTCCCACAGTGGGGCCACCTCACCCACCTCCCACAGTGGGGCCACCTCACCCACCTCCCACAGTGGCTGCACTATGCAGAATATTCCAAACAAATTCTGTACCTTTATTATTATTAAGCTTGAACTTGATGCACAGAGAATAGTGTAGACTAAGAGTCAAGTGGCCGCTCCATTATGTTACTCTGGTGAGTGGCCGGTGGTGGAGCACCGCAACACTGGAGGGTAAGCCAGTGGTGGAGCACCGCAACACTGGAGGGAAAGCCAGTGGTGGAGAGCCACAACAGTGGAGGGTAAGCCAGTGGTGGAGGGCCACAACACTGGAGGGTAAGCCAGTGGTGGAGGACCACAACACTGGAGGGTAAGCCAGTGGTGGAGGACCACAACACTGGAGGGTAAGCCAGTGGTGGAGGACCACAACACTGGAGGGTAAGCCAGTGGTGGAGGACCACAACACTGGAGGGTAAGCCAGTGGTGGAGCACCGCAACACTGGAGGGTAAGCCAGTGGTGGAGGGCCACAACAGTGGAGGGTAAGCCAGTGGTGGAGGACCACAACACTGGAGGGTAAGCCAGTGGTGGAGGACCACAACACTGGAGGGTAAGCCAGTGGTGGAGCACCGCAACACTGGAGGGTAAGCCAGTGGTGGAGGACCACAACACTGGAGGGTAAGCCAGTGGTGGAGCACCGCAACACTGGAGGGTAAGCCAGTGGTGGAGGACCGCAACACTGGAGGGTAAGCCAGTGGTGGAGGACCACAACACTGAAGGGTAAGCCAGTGGTGGAGCACCGCAACACTGGAGGGTAAGCCAGTGGTGGAGGACCACAACACTGGAGGGTAAGCCAGTGGTGGAGCACCGCAACACTGGAGGGTAAGCCAGTGGTGGAGGACCACAACACTGGAGGGTAAGCCAGTGGTGGAGGACCACAACACTGGAGGGTAAGCCAGTGGTGGAGCACCGCAACACTGGAGGGTAAGCCAGTGGTGGAGGACCACAACACTGGAGGGTAAGCCAGTGGTGGAGGACCACAACACTGGAGGGTAAGCCAGTGGTGGAGGGCCACAACAGTGGAGGGTAAGCCAGTGGTGGAGCACCGCAACACTGGAGGGTAAGCCGGTGGTGGAGCACCGCAACACTGGAGGGTAAGCCGGTGGTGGAGCACCGCAACACTGGAGGGTAAGCCGGTGGTGGAGCACCGCAACACTGGAGGGTAAACCGGTGGTGGAGCACCGCAACACTGGAGGGTAAGCCAGTGTTGGAGCACCGCAACACTGGAGGGTAAGCCAGTGGTGGAGCACCGCAACACTGGAGGGTAAGCCAGTGGTGGAGGACCCCAACAGTGGAGGGTAAGCCAGTGGTGGAGCACCGCAACCCTGGAGGGTAAGCCAGTGGTGGAGCACTGCAACCCTGGAGGGTAAGCCAGTGGTGGAGCACCGCAACCCTGGAGGGTAAGCCAGTGGTGGAGGACCACAACAGTGGAGGGTAAGCCAGTGGTGAACCCCAACAGTGGAGGGTAAGCCAGTGGTGGAGAGCCACAACACTGGAGGGTAAACCAGTGGTGGAGAGCCACAACAGTGGAGGGTAAGCCAGTGGTGAGCCCCAACAGTGGAGGGTAAGCCAGTGATGGAGAGCCACAACACTGGAGGGTAAGCCAGTGGTGGAGAGCCACAACAGTGGAGGGTAAGCCAGTGGTGGAGAGCTACAACAGTGGAGGGTAAGCCAGTGGTGGAGAGCCACAACAGTGGAGGGTAAGCCAGTGGTGGAGGACCGCAACACTGGAGGGTAAGCCAGTGGTGGAGAGCCACAACAGTGGAGGGTAAGCCAGTGGTGGAGGACCGCAACACTGGAGGGTAAGCCAGTGGTGGAGGACCGCAACACTGGAGGGTAAGCCAGTGGTGGAGAGCCACAACAGTGGAGGGTAAGCCAGTGGTGGAGGACCGCAACACTGGAGGGTAAGCCAGTGGTTTAGAACCTCAACATTGGAGGGTAAGCCAGTGGTGGAGCACCACAACAGTGGAGGGTAAGCCAGTGAGGAAGTCACTAAACATACGTTACCTTGTAGACACAACGTAAGGTGCCGGGGGGGGGGGTGTATATGTAACAAATAAGTGTATTAATAATCAACACAAAGTTAGATTTAGCGTTCAACACGGACTTGTAATGTCTCTTATGTGGACCGTCCCTGAAGTCCAAGGCGGTGTGTCCATCTCCTGTCCCTCAAATTCCTCAAATTCTGCAACTTCGCTTCTCAACTGTCCTATCCATACCGAATATCCACAGAAACTTATCCACTCCTAGATCTTATTTTAACACATTTCTCTCCCTTCTATTTCACCCACAACGATTGAGGTTGCCAGCTGCAACTACACTGTACTGGTGTACAGACTCCCTGACTTGTTGTTCAATCCTCAGTTACCTTGTTACCTTGTCACCTTGTCCAGTTACCTTGTACCTTGAGCGCCATCAGCAGCCATCACATGTGCCTCTTCATCTTGCACATCTTCCAACGTCAAACCCACCGGAAGTTGATCACCCTTCTTTGATTGACTGGGATCATCACAGCTCTCTCCAGTCCCTCTGTTTGTCCATTGTTCCCTCTGGTTGCTGCAGCATGTGGCTTTCCTTGTAACCCATACCTCTTAGCTCTGGCACTAGTCTGGTTTGAAATTTTCCTCCAGCTTTGCATCGAGTGCGCGCCAGAGTTGGAGTACGGCAGGTTTGTTGTAAGCCAGTGTTGGAATAAGCCAGTTCTAGAGTAAGCCAGTCACTGAATAAGCAAGATAGCCAGGTTGTGATGGCGTAAGCCAGGCTAACACCACAACACTTGCGTTAAGCCAGTGCATGTAAGCCTTCATAGAGTAGATAATGCTTGCTGCCAACAGTGGCCAGCTTTAGGCCCCGCACTCTACACCTGTACTCCACACACCCAGCTTACACCCACTCGTACACACACCTGTACTCCCCACACATCTTACACCCACTCGTACACACACCTGTACTCCACACCCAGCTTACACCCACTCGTACACACACCTGTACTCCCCACACAGCTTACACCCACTCGTACACACACCTGTACTCCCCACACAGCTTACACCCCTAGTACACACACCTGTACCCCATACCCAGCTTACACCCACTCCTACACACACCTGTACTCCACACACACAGCTTACACCCACTCGTATACACTCCTGTACTCCCCACACAGCTTACACACACACACCTGTACTCCACATCCAGCTAACACACACACCTGTACTCCCCACACAGCTTACACACACACACCTGTACTCCCCACACAGCTTACACACACACACCTGTACTCCCCACACAGCTTACACACACACCCCTGTACTCCCCACACAGCTTACACACACACACCTGTACTCCCCCACACAGCTTACACACACACACCTGTACTCCCCCACACAGCTTACACACACACACACCTGTACTCCACACACAGCGTACACCCACTCGTACACACACCTGTACTCCCCACACAGCTTACACACACACACCTGTACTCCCCCACACAGCTTACACACACACACACACCTGTACTCCCCACACAGCTTACACACACACACACCTGTACTCCCCACACAGCTTACACAAACACACCTGTACTCCCCACACAGCTTACACACACACACCTGTACTCCCCCACACAGCTTACACACACACACCTGTACTCCACACACAGCGTACACCCACTCGTACACACACCTGTACTCCCCACACAGCTTACACACACACCTGTACTCGACACACAGCTTACACCCACTCATACACACACCTGTACTCCCCTCACAGCTTACACACACACACTTGTACTCCACACCTACTCACACACACTACACTTAAATGATGAACCCACCTACTATTCCTGAACTCTACACACAACCCTCGTTTTTAAGAACTATCACCCTTTAAGACTCCTGAAAACAAAATATAACTTTTTAGAAGAGATAAACCCAAGCTGTAAATGCTGAAGGTGTGGGTGACGCAAGGTGTGGGGGCTGGGTGACGCAAGGTGTGGGGGCTGGGTGACGCAAGGTGTGGGGGCTGGGTGACGCAAGGTGTGTAATGTGTGGGGGTTGGGTGACGCAAGGTGTGTAATGTATGGCGCTGCGTGACGCAAGGTGTGTAATGTGTGGGGGCTGGGTGACGCAATGTGTGTAATATGTGGGGGCTGGGTGAATCAAGGTGTGTAATGTGTGGGGGCTGGGTGACGCAGGGTGTGTAATGTGTGGGGGCTGGGTGACGCAAGGTGTGTAATGTGTGGGAGCTGGGTGACGCAAGGTGTGTAATGTGTGGGGCAGGGTGACGCAAGGTGTGTAATGTGTGGGGGCTGGGTGACGCAAGGTGTGTAGTGTGTGGTGGCTGGGTGACGCAATATGTGTAGTGTGTGGGGACTGGGTGACGCAAGGTGTGTAGTGTGTGGGGGCTGGGTGACGCAAGGTGTGTAGTGTGTGGGGGCTGGGTGACGCAAGGTGTGTAATGTGTGGGGGCTGGGTGACGCAAGGTGTGTAATATGTGGGGGCTGGGTGACGCAAGGTGTGTAGGCTAGGTGACGCAAGGTGTGTAATATGTGGGGGCTGGGTGACGCAAGGTGTGTAATGTGTGGGGGCTGGGTGACGCAAGGTGTGTAATGTGTGAGGGCTGCGTGACGCAAGGTGTGTAATATGTGGGGGCTGGGTGACGCAAGGTGTGTAATGTGTGTGTAGGGGCTGGGTGACGCAAGGTGTGAGTGATGAGTATGGGCTAACTTGACGCAAGGTGTGAGTAAGGACATGGGCAGCGTGAGTGAGGTGCGACACACGGGCGTGGGTATTCACAGACTCATTATAACTCATGAATAATGGATCTCATTATACCAGTTCATTATTCAGCCCTAATTAATCCCCAAACCGTCAGTCTTGGGAGCGGCATGAAAAACTGCCCAGAAAATGGGATAATGCACCGAGGAGGAGTGAGAGGCAACACCTAATAAAGATGGATAATTGGAAAAAAACGCGGAGAGAAAGGCAGGAGAAAAGCCCACCAATATCCAAGTTGGCCAAGAGTCGACTCTTGGCTTGAAGAGCTCTTGAGAGCCGAGGGCCAGCAGGTGGGTGGAATGGTTAGTGGTGGTCCAGCAGGTGGGTGGAATGGTTAGTGGTGGTCCAGCAGGTGGGTGGAATGGTTAGTGGTGGGCCAGCAGGTGGGTGGAATGGTTAGTGGTGGTCCAGCAGGTGGGTGGAATGGTTAGTGGTGGGCCAGCAGGTGGGTGGAATGGTTAGTGGTGGGCCAGCAGGTGGGTGGAATGGTTAGTGGTGGTCCAGCAGGTGGGTGGAATGGTTAGTGGTGGGCCAGCAGGTGGGTGGAATGGTTAGTGGTGGTCCAGCAGGTGGGTGGAATGGTTAGTGGTGGGCCAGCAGGTGGGTGGAATGGTTAGTGGTGGTCCAGCAGGTGGGTGGAATGGTTAGTGGTGGGCCAGCAGGTGGGTGGAATGGTTAGTGGTGGGCCAGCAGGTGGGTGGAATGGTTAGTGGTGGTCCAGCAGGTGGGTGGAATGGTTAGTGGTGGGCCAGCAGGTGGGTGGAATGGTTAGTGGTGGTCCAGCAGGTGGGGGGAATGGTTAGTGGTGGTCCAGCAGGTGGGTGGAATGGTTAGTGGTGGTCCAGCAGGTGGGTGGAATGGTTAGTGGTGGGCCAGCAGGTGGGTGGAATGGTTAGTGGTGGTCCAGCAGGTGGGTGGAATGGTTAGTGGTGGTCCAGCAGGTGGGTGGAATGGTTAGTGGTGGTCCAGCAGGTGGGTGGAATGGTTAGTGGTGGTCCAGCAGGTGGGTGGAATGGTTAGTGGTGGTCCAGCAGGTGGGTGGAATGGTTAGTGGTGGTCCAGCAGGTGGGGGGAATGGTTAGTGGTGGTCCAGCAGGTGGGTGGAATGGTTAGTGGTGGTCCAGCAGGTGGGTGGAATGGTTAGTGGTGGTCCAGCAGGTGGGTGGAATGGTTAGTGGTGGTCCAGCAGGTGGGTGGAATGGTTAGTGGTGGTCCAGCAGGTGGGTGGAATGGTTAGTGGTGGTCCAGCAGGTGGGTGGAATGGTTAGTGGTGGTCCAGCAGGTGGGTGGAATGGTTAGTGGTGGTCCAGCAGGTGGGTGGAATGGTTAGTGGTGGTCCAGCAGGTGGGTGGAATGGTTAGTGGTGGGCCAGCAGGTGGGTGGAATGGTTAGTGGTGGTCCAGCAGGTGGGTGGAATGGTTAGTGGTGGGCCAGCAGGTGGGTGGAATGGTTAGTGGTGGTCCAGCAGGTGGGTGGAATGGTTAGTGGTGGTCCAGCAGGTGGGGGGAATGGTTAGTGGTGGTCCAGCAGGTGGGTGGAATGGTTAGTGGTGGTCCAGCAGGTGGGTGGAATGGTTAGTGGTGGTCCAGCAGGTGGGTGGAATGCCATATTTATGACCACCATCCACCGCCACATTAATCAAGTGAAAGAAATCCGTTTCAGTTCCCATAGTGTAGTGGCAGACACAAAGTATATCTTTAAACTCAATTCAACCTGATAAACTCGTATATTACGAAGACAAAAATATACTGCGTGAAACAGACATACGAATATATAATAGTTGACTTAATTATATGAAAACAAAAGTCTTAAGACGAAGATATAACCGTCACGAAAAGTCACATGTCATGTTAAGCCTTTTGGTGCTGGCCTCCCAGGGCCGAGGGTTTATGGTGCTGGCCTCCCAGGGCCGAGGGTTTATGGTGCTGGCCTCCCAGGGCCGAGGGTTTATGGTGCTGGCCTCCCAGGGCCGAGGGTTTATGGTGCTGGCCTCCCAGGGCCGAGGGTTTATGGTGCTGGCCTCCCAGGGCCGAGGGTTTATGGTGCTGGCCTCCCAGGGCCGAGGGTTTATGGTGCTGGCCTCCCAGGGCCGAGGGTTTATGGTGCTGGCCTCCCAGGGCCGAGGGTTTATGAACGGACATTTAACAAATAATAAACTTTCTGAATAGCTTTAAAATATATTTAATACATCTCTTAGTCCAGATTTCTTTAGCAGATGTTAATAGTTCTTGTTGTGCACGTTGCTGCCTCGAGTCAGTCAATAAGAGACTATGTTTGTCCTTTTGTTTGTCTGTCCAAGAGTGGAGGCGAGACCCTTTGGGCTTCCTCACCCAACTTTTACAGAGTGACTGGTCTGGGGTTCGGGAGGGTCATAGGCCGGTTGGGGTCGGCTCAATTATTACACTTAACATAATATAGGTCTCTAACCAAATGCCCTTCTAACCGTGCAAATTTCAAAAAGTCCAAAATTAAATAGCAGAGGGTGAGGTAAGAATAGCTTGAGCTACCTCATCCCTTTGTGTGTATTTTACCTCAATAAACTTATTTCAATTTCAATTTCAAATAGCAGAGGTGTTTTCCGTAGAGTTGTGAAGTTACTCCCTACCACCGCATTTACATAATTTACTTAAGAACGATTTATTTATTTAGGCTACAGTGATACAGATAGCGAGCAGCTAAGAAGGGGAGAGGGGGAACAGGGGAAGAGGAGGGGTCAAAAAGACAGACCCGGGCACCGCCGGGTACCCCTCTAGTGTTAGAATATATAAAAGTGTGACATTCAAAATATTTATCCATTACAACTTTATATAATAAATATTAAGTTAAAACTATTATGAACACAGTTATCATATAATTTATGTGTTTCTCTCGTGTAATTATGCACCAACTCGTATTTTGTGTGTCGCAGCTCACCACACAACCTTCCCCTGTGCAGGCCGGGGCCACACTGGCGCCACGCTCAGCTTGTGCTCCAAGTAAAGAGTGCAACTGCCACATGTGACACAATCCCGCCAAAGACACACCGAAACTACGACGTTGGTACAACGTTCGAACAAATTTTAACACCTAATCAGTTATACCAACCAATATAGCAAGTTGTAACAACGTTCTAATACGTCATAAACACGTTAAGCCAAGATGTAACAACTTTATTACAAGTTGTAACAAGCGCAAAATACGAGACAGTTTCGGTTTGTGTTTCCAGGGTTGTTCCCACGCCACATATAACATAACAAAATTACAAATATTTTTCTTGAAATTACTACATTCTTAAGTCATTTTTTTCAGCTAAGTATTTCTCATATAAACAATATCAAAATTCTATATCACTTTCCAAGAATACATGCCTAAAGTAGTTTCACCTTATCATTGCACATTGAGGGGTAGAAACAGCCTAAGCTACTCTATCCCTTTGAGATGCATTTCTTTCTTGTCTCAATAAACATTTTTGAACTTGAATTTGAATTTGAATCATTGCACATCGGCCACGACGCAAGATTTGTGGGTGAAATGAATGAATATAAATATATATATATATATATATATATATATATATATATATATATATATATATATACTGTTTTAAACTAACAGAACATGAGTTTTGCCGAATCGTTGTCTTGTGTACATGACCAAACCGCGTTCATGAAGTCTAGTGCGCGAAACGACGTTAGCCGCACTCGAAGGGTTTTATTTATAACGGCTGACAGTCGCTGTTAAAGGGACTTGATACTACACTTAACTGTTCGGTGTTGATATCAAGTTGATATCATCTAATGTTGATATGTTGATATATTCTAATGTGAGCATCAGAGTTGGGTGAACGTTAGGAGCCAGGTGGATAACTGGTCCCTCGACGTCTGGAGGATAACTGGTCCCTCGACGCCAGGAGGATAACTGGTCCCTCGACGCCTGGAGGATAACTGGTCCCTCGACGCCTGGAGGATAACTGGTCCCTCGACGCCAGGAGGATAACTGGTCCCTCGACGCCTGGAGGATAACTGGTCCCTCGACGCCAGGAGGATAACTGGTCCCTCGACGCCTGGAGGATAACTGGTCCCTCGACGCCTGGAGGATAACTGGTCCCTCGACGCCAGGAGGATAACTGGTTCCTCGACGCCAGGAGGATAACTGGTCCCTCGACGCCAGGAGGATAACTGGTCCCTCGACGCCTGGAGGATAACTGGTCCCTCGACGCCTGGAGGATAACTGGTCCCACGACGCCAGGAGGATAACTGGTTCCTCGACGCCTGGAGGATAACTGGTCCCTCGACGCCAGGAGGATAACTGGTCCCTCGACGCCTGGAGGATAACTGGTCCCTCGACGCCAGGAGGATAACTGGTCCCTCGACGCCAGGAGGATAACTGGTCCCTCGACGCCTGGAGGATAACTGGTACATTGACGCCTGGAGGATAACTGGTTCCTCGACGCCTGGAGGATAACTGGTACATTGACGCCTGGAGGATAACTGGTCCCTCGACGCCTGGAGGATAACTGCTCCCTCGACGCCTGGAGGATAACTGGTTCCTCGACGCCTGGAGGATAACTGGTACATTGACGCCTGGAGGATAACTGGTACATTGACGCCTGGAGGATAACTGGTCCCTTGACGCCAGGAGGATAACTGGTTCCTCGGCGCCAGGGGCCAGATTCACGAAGGAGTTACGGAGCACTTACGAACCGGTTCATCTTTTATCAGTCTTTGGCGGCTTTGTTTACAATTATTAAACCATTAATGAGCTCCGAAGCACCAGGAGGCTGTTTATAACAATAACAACAGTTCATTGGCAAGTTTTCATGCTTATAAACTGTTTTAATTACTGCAACCAATGCCGTCAAAGATTGGGGAAAGATGTACACGTTCGTAAGTACTTGCGTAACTGCTTTGTGAATCTGGATCCTGAACAGTAGCTATAGTTAAACGATCTCCCAATGTGCCACAGCGGAAACTCTCCCTATTACGCTTAACCAGACTCGGACAAACCCACGCAGCCCACCTCACCTATCGAGGCCAATGCAAAAAATATCAGTATCACGTCCTTTAAATTTATACTAACATAGCGCATTTTTAACTGTTCGATTCCGTAAAAAAAGCGACGGGTTAGGTGAGAGAGCGAGGGCGCGGCGCGGGGTGCTCTTCAACCCCCACCCTTCACCCCAACAAAATAAGTTCATTACCTAAGTTACTGTAACGGTGGCAGCTTGCAGATCTTAAACTCACAAACTTTTTAAATTGGATTTCATTCACGATTTAGCCAAGCTCTTGAGTTGAAGGATCACCTCCTGTGTTGCGGTGGTGTTGTCTGCGCTGTTGTGGTGTTGTCTGCGCTGGTGTGGTGTTGTCTGCGCTAGTGTGGTGTTGTCTGCTGTGTTGTGCAGCTGTCTGCTGTGTTGTGCAGCTGTCTGCTGTGTTGTGCAGCTGTCTGCTGTGGTGTGGGGTCACCCCCGGTGTGGTGCTGCAGTCTGCTATACTGTGTTGTTTTCACGCCATCCGGTATAAAAAAAAAATCAATTATGTTTTACTACAAAAGGACAAAATGGCTTCCTTGAGAACAGCGCCGCCCAATATGCTTCTAAAGTAATGTTCACGTCAATAACATTACGAATAGAGATAACGTGGAATAAAGAATAATCAATAAGGAAATACTGATCACAGGGCCACGTGGCCCAATAAAGAAAGCAACCTGTATTAAGATCACATATTGCGTGTTGCTGGTTTGAAGTCACTACGATGATTTGAATTTCTAAAAAGATATTGGATGGAAAATATAGAATACAATACAGAGAGAAATCACAATTGCGTGATGCATCAAATGAACAAATCCACAAGGGCCGTGACGAGGATTCGAACCTGCGTCCGAGAGCGGCATCCCAGACGCTGCCTGGGATGCCGCTGTTAGTTCAGTTGATTAAGGCAGCGTCTGGGATGTTCTCGGACGCAGGTTCGAATCCTCGTCACGGCCCTTGTGGATTTGTTCATATAGAATACAAGTTGCTGTTGAACTTTGCATCGCTCTTTTCAATAGCTAGTCACACTTTCTTGCACAAACTTAAGCATTTTATGTTTCCGGTCCCACCGTTATCGTCTTGAGGTTATCTTGAGATGATTTCGGGGTTTAGCGTCCCCGCGGCCCGGTCCTCGACCAGGCCTCTTTTTTTTGTTACACATCTCCAGGAAGTAGCCCGTAGCAGCTGTCTAACCCCCAGGTACCTATTTACTTCTAGATGAGCAGGTACATCAGGGTGAAGGAAACTAAGTTCATTTGTTTCCGCCTCCACCGGGGATCGACCCCGAACCTCAGGACTACGAATCCCGAGCGTTGCTCACTCAGCTGTCAGGCCCCTACACCGTTGTGGTATTCTGCGGACGCTTGTGAGAGTTTACCAGAAGGCATCGGGCGCATCATCCAGATTGAGCCACACGTCAGACTGCGAGTAGCGGCGTCTAACAGCCAGGTTGATCAAGTCAACCCATAGACTCCATACACAACCAGGAGTCCTGTTTGGAGACCGAGCCGCAGGGGCATTGATCCTCGAAACCCCGAAAATGTGACATGTACCCGAGGATTTGAAAAAAAGCACCACTTAGATCTATAATGATGCGACTGTAAGAATTATAGAAGGCATTAAGTGCAGTCACACTGGACGAGTACAGGAAATAAGTGAGAAATTGAGCAGTAATAAGGTGGTTTCCAAGACGAAAGGGAAGGTGAAGATACGAGACCTTCAACACGATTTATAAAATCATCAACAGTATGTACAAAGGGTAATAAATAACCTAAGCTCCTCTATCCTTTTAGGATGTATATCGTACCAATATAAACTTGAATTGAACGTGTTAGAAAGAGTGTAAGGTGTAGATGGCCTTGACGGAGGTGGAAGGACCGTATGAGGAGTGTGTGTGTTGTCTTCAACTGTCTTATTATGTAAAGAACAAAATATAGGTTCTACTACTACTTATAATATTCTACTACACGGACATAAGCGTTCGTGTAGTAGCGTCTGCATCTATTGGATACAACACTACAGTAACAGGCTCTATGTGCTAGAGGGGCTCATGCAGACAGTCCAAGCAGAGACGGTCCATGCAGACGAATCAAGCAGGCTGACCAAGCAGAAGGGCCAAGCAGAGACGGACCGTGCAGGCGGAGCAAGCAGAGACGGGGCCGCCAAACCTCCACGTTAACACAATATATATGCCCTCCCTCACACCCCGACGGACACCCAACATTTTCAAATATCGATCTCAACACTCTTCTGGAGGTGGTCACAAAGTTTGGCGGAGCCTTCACCAACCCTTAAACTCGCGCAAAGTGTCTACCACCAGACTCGGGACCCGTCTGTCTCTTGTTCGGCTCAGGCTATATCACTAGCATATTCCTACACACACACACACACACACACACACACACACACACACACACACACACACACACACACACACACACACACAGTAATATACAACCCTCCACCAAATGACAGGAGACCCAGTCAAGAGTATGAAAACAACAACAAGGCAGTTAACACTATAATTGAGAGGGCAGCCTCTGCTGCCTGTAGAAATAGATCCCACCTGCTCATCATGGGCGACTTCAATCACGGAAAGATTGACTGGGAGAACAAGGAACCGCATGGAGGCGAGGATACGTGGAGAGCCAAACTATTGGAGGTGGTGACAAGCAACTTTTTAACGCAGCATGTCGGAGAACCCACAAGGATGAGAGGCAATGACGAACCAGCGAGACTCGACCTAGTCTTCACTCTGAACGACTCCGACATAAGAGAAATCGGTTTTGAGGACCCAGTAGGAATGAGCGACCACAGTGTACTGGTGTTTGAGTACTTGATTGAAGAAGGGTTATTGAACTCGAGGAGGGATACCGAAACCAAAAGGTTAGCATACCGAAAGGGAAACTATGAGGGGATAAGAAAATTCCTAACAGATATAGCATGGGAAACAGAGCTCAGGGGAAAGACGGCCCAAGATATGATGGATTACATCACGCAGAAGTGCAAGGACGCAGCAAACAAGTTTGTCCCAGTCCAAAAGGAAAACAGAGAAATGAAGATGAGAAACCCATGGTTTAATCAAAGATGTAGGCTAGCTAAGCAGCAAAGTAAAAGGGCATGGAGAAACTATAGGAATAACAGGACACTGGAGAGCAGAGAAAGATACCAGAATGCCAGGAATGAATATGTCAGGATGAGAAGAGAGGCAGAAAGACAATACGAAAATGACATCGCAAGCAAGGCAAAGACTCAGCCTAAATTGTTGCATAGCCACATTAGGAGAAAAACAACAGTAAAGGAACAGGTTATGAGATTAAGGATAGGGGCGGAAGGATTCACTACAAATGACAAGGAAGTGTGTGAGGAATTGAATAAGAAATTCCAGGAGGTCTTCACCTTAGAACAAGGAGAAATTCCAGAGGTAAGTGAGGGAATAGCTAACCAGGAACCACTGGAAGAGTTTGAGATTACCAGTGGGGAAGTAAGGAAGTGTTTACTAGAGTTGGACGTGACGAAGGCTATAGGCCCAGATGGAATCTCCCCTTGGGTTCAAAAGGAAGGAGCAAGAGAACTGAGCCTACCACTCTCCATAGTGTATAACAAATCACTGGCAACAGGGGAACTGCCAGATACTTGGAAAGCAGCTAACGTAGTCCCGATATACAAGAAAGGGGATAGACAGGAGGCACTGAACTACAGGCCAGTGTCCCTAACCTGCATACCATGCAAGCTGATGGAGAAGATTGTGCGAAAAAAACTAGTGGAGCATCTGGAGCGAAGGAACTTTGTAACACAGCATCAACATGGGTTCAGGGATGGCAGGTCCTGCCTCACAGGGTTACTTGAATTCTACGACCAGGCAACAAAAATAAGGCAAGAAAGAGAAGGGTGGGCAGACTGCATATTTTTGGATTGTCAGAAAGCCTTTGATACAGTGCCACACAAGAGGCTAGTGCGAAAGTTGGAGATGCAGGCTGGAGTGAGAGGGAAGGTACTCCGGTGGATAGAGGAATACCTAAGCAACAGGAGACAACGAGTCTGTGTGAGGGGTGAGGTCTCAGATTGGCGAGACGTCACAAGTGGAGTCCCGCAGGGGTCAGTCCTTGGACCTATACTGTTTCTGGTATATGTAAATGATCTCCCAGAGGGTATAGATTCGTTCCTCTCAATGTTTGCCGACGATGCAAAAATTATGAGGAGGATTGAAACAGAGGATGATAGTAGGAGGCTACAAGATGACCTGGATAGACTGAGTGAATGGTCCAACAAATGGCTGTTGAAGTTCAACCCGAGTAAATGCAAAGTAATGAAACTAGGCAGTGGAAACAGGAGGCCAGGCACAGGATACAGAATAGGAGATGAAGTACTTAATGAAACAGACAGAGAGAAAGATCTAGGAGTTGATATCACACCAAACCTGTCTCCTGAAGCCCACATAAAGAGAATAACGTCTGCGGCATATGCGAGGCTGGCTAACATCAGAACGGCGTTCAGGAACCTGTGTAAGGAATCATTCAGAATCTTGTACACCACATATGTAAGACCAATCCTGGAGTATGCGGCCCCAGCATGGAGCCCGTACCTTGTCAAGCACAAGACGAAGCTGGAAAAAGTCCAAAGGTATGCTACTAGACTAGTCCCAGAACTAAGAGGCATGAGTTATGAGGAAAGGCTACGGGAAATGCACCTCACGACACTGGAAGACAGAAGAGTAAGGGGGGACATGATCACAACCTACAAAATCCTCAGGGGAATCGACCGGGTAAACAAGGATGAACTTTTCAACACTGGTGGGACGCGAACAAGGGGACACAGGTGGAAGCTGAGTACCTAAATGAGCCACAGAGACGTTAGAAAGAACTTTTTCAGTGTCAGAGTAGTTAGCAAATGGAATGCATTAGGAAGTGATGTGGTGGAGGCTGACTCCATTCACAGTTTCAAATGTAGATATGATAGAGCCCAATAGGCTCAGGAATCTGTACACCAGTTGATTGACGGTTGAGAGGCGGGACCAAAGAGCCAGAGCTCAACCCCCGCAAGCACAATTAGGTGAGTACAATTAGGTGAGTACACACACACACACACACACACACACACACACACACACACACACCTACACACACACAACACACACACACAACACACTATAGGTTGTGGGAGTAAAGATGATAAGCAAGGCACAGATGAAGGGAAAGATTAGAAATGGGAAATAGAGTGAGAGTTTGTTGTTGTTGTTAAAGATTCGCTACCTAGAACAAAAAGTTCCAAGTAGCACGGGCTATGGTGAGCCCGTGAGAGTGAGAGTTCTTGCGTCGCACTGATCACTTGCCGGCTCCTAGTTCCTGAGCCAAGGATGGCTCAGGAACGTCACACAGTAGTCATAGACGGTCGTCTCTCCTGGTGCTCCTGTTAAAAAATGTGCAGAATACCCCCGTTGAATAGCAGAGGTGCAACAGGTACTCTGAGAGTGAACTATCAACATCAGAGGCCCGAGACTGTTCAACACGCTTCCGCTACACATAAGGGACATAACTGGCCGACCCCTCACAGTGTTCAAGAGAGAACTATTATATTGACTGTGGGTTGGTTGGTGTTGTCGTCGTTGATCCTTCTCTATGGACAACCCAACCCACAACTCGGCAGAGTGCTTATACTAGGAGATCACCCTTGGCGCTTCTGGCTCTTGGAGAGGGGCTCAACGTCACACGTTCAGGGGATGCGGCTCCAACACTTAGCCTCGTTGTCACGTGCACACACCCACTCGAGCCGCTGTGACTCCCCACTCTCTCCTTATGAGATATGATCTCCTCAATCCCCCTATGACTTACCAGTATTACCTCCTACCCTGTCCACAGCAGTGGTTCATGGTTCTTCCTCTCTCTCTCTCCTTCTTTACCACCTCCTGGGAAGCCTCACTAGGACAAGGGCAAACACCAGCAAATTGTAACACATTTACTGAACAAAGCACATACACGATACATACACACATCTAATAATAATGAATCCTATACTCTATAATATCCAAATCAGGTTGCACTCCAATACCATCAGAACTCTATTATCAGCTTATCAAGTGGTATCCCAACTCCTGGTTCACCACCTGGTACTATTAACCTCCTCAAGTTGGTCAAGCCCACACACTGTTGCACCATCAGCAAGATAACATATATATATAGAAAACCAGCATTTGAATGCAATAACATATACCAGTATAAATGTTCATTGATACTTCAATATAAGAAACTCCTTGACATAAGGATGCCAACAGTCACTCACCTCTCACTGCGTCTTGCACGCTAATGACAACCAAACACTATCAACTCCCTACTAGTAATCCACCAGAACTTCCCCTTCCACCTCTGGAAGTTCACAACCCTAATATCCTTAGGTTCTGCCGGGCTTCACTACCAGGATCCTCTGCAGCTCCTCCAGGCTGCTATCATGAAGTTTCCTTGTGCAACTACGGTGCTTCACCCTTCTGTTAGGTTCTTCCACAGCTCTCTTGGCTGCTACACCACCTCTACAGAAGCACGTGACACTCCTCTTCACTGCTGCTTCTCCTCACAGCTCGAGGTCCTCTGCTTCACTACCTTGGAGTCTCATCAGCTACTTCCTCTGCTGGCTTCGAAGTTCTCAGCAACTTCTTCCCCAAAGACAAACCTGCAACCCATCGACGTTCCAATAAAATGTTCCCCTTTAACACATAAACACAAATAACCACACAATATGCTTGCCTCAAACCTCTATCCGTCCTCTACATACAGTGAGAGTGGACTCCCCCGTTTTGGGCGGGTCCATACTCCACCTCGCCTGGCGGCGGCGTCCTCACTCGCTGGGAGGGTCTTCCTCCATCCGGAGCCCGGCTCCCTCAGTCTTCCGCCAGCGCTCAGAGGGGGCGGACGTCGCTCCGTGTTCCTCCCTCTTCACTCTCCTATTTCAGGCTTTCTGCCTTATTAAAACATGTCTAACTTATACATAAACATTGCTACTGTCGCTGGGCACACGACCAAACTACAAGTAATCACTATGAACTGGCGTTTATCGTGCTTACCACAGATTAATTGGTCGAGGGCGCTTTCCCTCTGACGGCGTCTGGTCAGGGCGCTCCACACAGCCCACAATAATGCTTCTGGGCGATTTAATATCTGCTCGTCGACCAGGACTTGAGACCACAACGTTCCCAGCTCGATTCCACAGCTGGTACGTCCGCACACTTCTCTTCTCTGCGAGATATATCACTAGGGGTTCCCTTCTGGCGGGAGCTCAAACGGAGCGCGGCTTCCCCCTGCGATGTCTGGCACTCAAGTGAGGTCAAGGTCCTCCGGAAGCGAGCCTCACGCCTCCAGCAAAGTGTCCACATCTCCTAGCCAGTCATTTATCTATTTCCTTACTTACTGCCCATAATCTTAAATTGTTTTACATATCCAACCAGCCATTTTTCATATGGGTTATCACCTCAATATTTGCTAGACCTTCTAGTTAGGTCAGGCTTGCTGAATAACTCTCAAGAAGGGAGACTCGTTTCTCCTGTAGGCTGAGATCATAACACTCCCCTCCCCTTATTTTTGAGAGTTATTCCAGTGGCAAAGCTCGGGATAATACATCCGCCACCACACTGTCTCGTTCTTCAACCGATTGGTTCGAACGGTTGATCTGCTTACGTACTCCCTTAGGAGTCTACAATTAGTTCGTTGCTCCTTGCAACATCTGGCTCACCTCTCTCCAGAACCATGATCTTCTCATAAACGATTTGACTTCTCTGGCACCTCTTGGCTAGGCTGTCCTCCTTGGACGCCTGCAATCCATTGGTCCACTCTACTTACTGTCTCCACCCTCCGTTTCCTCGTCTTCTCTTCACGTCCAGAGTCAGACGTCTGCTGTCCGTACCTCCTCTGTCGTCTTCGCACTTCCATCTACTGCCATTATACTTTCGCCTCCTGTCATCATACTTCACTCCCTCGTCTTCACCGACGATTCTCCCTTTCGTCTCCTCATTTATCTGAGACCTTATCCTGTTCGACCTCCATCGAGTCCTCGGCTTTCTTCTATTCATCCATGCTTGCATCATCATCCTCTTCCCCCACTTTTCACTTCTATACAACTCCATTTCTTCTCCTTCGACTCTTCTTCGTTCCCTAAAAGTTTCTTCGGGCACTGTACTACATCCAACAGCACTCGACCGTACACGTCGCCTTGCCTCTCCCAGAGTGCTCGTAAGCATCTCTCCACACATACTGTCTCTTCTCCTTTCATTTTCTCGGCTACTACTCTTCTTCACTATCTCTCCGCCACGTTTTCTGTGAAACATGTCAACTCCTGACATCTCAAACAACTTAACTCCACTATCCCTATGCCTCTGTGCTCGTGGACAACGTGACGCTCTACTCCCGTCCTCAGTATGTCCACATCTTTCCTCGTTCCTACTCAGCACAGCTGCATTCGCCTTCCGACCTTTAATTTCAGCAGCCTGGGCTCTACTCAGGTCCGCTCTCTTCTCACGATTCTTCTTCGGCTGGGCCATCTTCACTTTCGACCTCACCGAGACTCCATTTGCCTGGGCTGGACCTTCATCAAACAGCCATGCTATATCTACATCGATATCTTCCACTGGTTGAATCGACACTGTATCATCTTCTCCAGCGTCTTCCTTGTCGGCCACCTCTGCCTTCCTCACTACCGAGACGGGGTACTCAATGGCTTGGCGGTCTCCTGACTCATCCCCTCGGATGTCAGTCAGGTTCACACTCTCAGGCGTCCCACCCGTGCAGTGGCCTTCTGGGCACTCCTCTGGCACAGTCTCCGCTATGACTCTTGGCAACACCTTTGTCCCGCACAAGTCATTCCCCAGGATCACTTGGACTCCTGGAACAGGTATGTCGGGGCACACTCCCAACATCACCTCCGCCGACACATATTCCGACCTTAGCTGGACAGTACAAACGGGCATGTCACTCTCCGACAATAACCCATATACTTTCATCTTCCCACTGCCAGCTAACCGTCGATCATTCCCAATCAGGCTTCTCGCAATCAAGCTCTGATTAGCTCCGGTATCTCTTAAGATACCAACTTCTACCTCAGGTTGGCCTCCTACACTGATCCAACCTTTGCTCATGAACGGTCTATACCTCTCGTTCACTAAGTTCATCTTCTGTGGTTTGTCTCGGAACACATTAGTATATTTACCTCGGGGGTCACACATGGCCAGGGTCACAACTCTCTTGCCCTGCCGACAATCTCGCATCACGTGACCCAATCCGTTACAATTGTAACATCTCATCTGGGAAAAGTCTCTTCTATATGTACCAGAGTAGCTCTGACTCTGCCCACTCGTATTGGAGTTCCTCGGGCCAGACGTACTACTCGTACTCTGTGGAGCTTTACTGGACTCTTGATTTCCCGGATACCGATCAGTTTCTCGTTTTGCTCCTCCATCTTCACTTTCAGACGAAGTGCGCGACCTACTCTTCTGAGTTTTTGGGTACTTACTTTTATCTGCCCATTTATCAAAATTTTTCTCACCCCAAACTCTTCTGGGTCTTTCATAATTTCTTCCTCCCCAGACTCCATTGGATCTGCTATTGCTGCATCTCGCCTCGCTTCTCACTCTGTTCTCCCTTAAGCTCTTGTATGCTTCAGTAATCATATCCGCCCTATCTGCGGCATCTTTCACTTCCTTTATCCCTGCTTCTTGGATCTTGAACTTTGTTTCGGGATGCATCATCTCCAAGAACTTCTCCATGACCATCAGTTGCTTCAGGTCAGCATAAGATCCAACTCCAGCAGCCTCAATCCACTTCTGGAATCGTCTTTCCAGATCCCTTGCTGTCTCAGCAAACATACACGCTCCAACTTTGATCATCTCTCTGAAGCGCTTCCTATAAGCTTCTGGGGTTAACTGAAACGAGCGCAATATGCTGCTCTTTACTGTGGCATAATCCTGGCACTCTTCCAGCGACAATTGGGTGTATGCCTCCCTGGCTGCACCGGTCAATCTTAACTGGACCAGCTGGGCCCATTCCTCCTGTGGCCACTCCTTGATGCTGGCTACTTTTTCAAAGTGCTCGAAAAAACTCTCTGCCTCTTCGGGAACAAACAAGGGAATGTCCTTCTCCCTAACCCTAACATCTGGTGGGTGTGATACCTGGGTGGTGCTCTCTGGCAACCCATGTTCAATCCTCTGCTCAGCCAAGGTTCTATTCGCTTCTATCTGCATTTGTTTTGTTCTCTCTTTTTCTTTTTCGACCTGGGCTTTTTCTTTTTCGACCTGGGCTTTTTCTTTTTCGACCTCTAGTCTTGCTTTCTCTTTTTCTATTTCCAGTCTGGTTTTTTCTTTTTCCTTCTCTGCTTCATTTTTCATCTGGAGTTCTAATTTCATCTTTTCCAGCTGGAACTGTCTCTCCTTGTCCTCTCGTTGTTGCTGCATCTGGAGCTCTAACTGGAATCTCTCCAAGCTCCTATTTCGGCTACTCCTGCTACTGCGGCTACTCTTGCTGCTCCTACTCGATCCCTGGGATCTCACTTCATCCTGCCCATCATCCTCCTTTCTACTTTCAGCTCCTTCCTGGGCTCCTTGTTCTGCCGCTTCACTTCTGGCTCTCAACTGCCTCAGGATCTCATCCTTCATCCCAGCTACTTTAGATGCTTTCAACCTGATGCCACATTTTTCTGCTATTTGTTTCAATTGATCCCTCGTGCAACCTTCCAAGTCCTCAGGCTTGCCTGACTCCACAAACGCTTGCACCTTATCCATCTTGTCCTGTGAGTCTTCCCAAGAGAGAGAGTATACACCTGCGGTCACACAGTTTATCTCAGCAGGGGTGTACAAATCCACTCTTGGACAGGGTGTGGGTGTGTCAGTTCACTCTCCCGGACAGGCCCCCAATTTATTATATTGACTGTGGGTTGGTTGGTGTTGTCGTCGTTGATCCTTCTCTATGGACAACCCAACCCACAACTCGGCAGAGTGCTTATACTAGGAGATCACCCTTGGCGCTTCTGGCTCTTGGAGAGGGGCTCAACGTCACACGTTCAGGGGATGCGGCTCCAACACTTAGCCTCGTTGTCACGTGCACACACCCACTCGAGCCGCTGTGACTCCCCACTCTCTCCTTATGAGATATGATCTCCTCAATCCCCCTATGACTTACCAGTATTACCTCCTACCCTGTCCACAGCAGTGGTTCATGGTTCTTCCTCTCTCTCTCTCCTTCTTTACCACCTCCTGGGAAGCCTCACTAGGACAAGGGCAAACACCAGCAAATTGTAACACATTTACTGAACAAAGCACATACACGATACATACACACATCTAATAATAATGAATCCTATACTCTATAATATCCAAATCAGGTTGCACTCCAATACCATCAGAACTCTATTATCAGCTTATCAAGTGGTATCCCAACTCCTGGTTCACCACCTGGTACTATTAACCTCCTCAAGTTGGTCAAGCCCACACACTGTTGCACCATCAGCAAGATAACATATATATATAGAAAACCAGCATTTGAATGCAATAACATATACCAGTATAAATGTTCATTGATACTTCAATATAAGAAACTCCTTGACATAAGGATGCCAACAGTCACTCACCTCTCACTGCGTCTTGCACGCTAATGACAACCAAACACTATCAACTCCCTACTAGTAATCCACCAGAACTTCCCCTTCCACCTCTGGAAGTTCACAACCCTAATATCCTTAGGTTCTGCCGGGCTTCACTACCAGGATCCTCTGCAGCTCCTCCAGGCTGCTATCATGAAGTTTCCTTGTGCAACTACGGTGCTTCACCCTTCTGTTAGGTTCTTCCACAGCTCTCTTGGCTGCTACACCACCTCTACAGAAGCACGTGACACTCCTCTTCACTGCTGCTTCTCCTCACAGCTCGAGGTCCTCTGCTTCACTACCTTGGAGTCTCATCAGCTACTTCCTCTGCTGGCTTCGAAGTTCTCAGCAACTTCTTCCCCAAAGACAAACCTGCAACCCATCGACGTTCCAATAAAATGTTCCCCTTTAACACATAAACACAAATAACCACACAATATGCTTGCCTCAAACCTCTATCCGTCCTCTACATACAGTGAGAGTGGACTCCCCCGTTTTGGGCGGGTCCATACTCCACCTCGCCTGGCGGCGGCGTCCTCACTCGCTGGGAGGGTCTTCCTCCATCCGGAGCCCGGCTCCCTCAGTCTTCCGCCAGCGCTCAGAGGGGGCGGACGTCGCTCCGTGTTCCTCCCTCTTCACTCTCCTATTTCAGGCTTTCTGCCTTATTAAAACATGTCTAACTTATACATAAACATTGCTACTGTCGCTGGGCACACGACCAAACTACAAGTAATCACTATGAACTGGCGTTTATCGTGCTTACCACAGATTAATTGGTCGAGGGCGCTTTCCCTCTGACGGCGTCTGGTCAGGGCGCTCCACACAGCCCACAATAATGCTTCTGGGCGATTTAATATCTGCTCGTCGACCAGGACTTGAGACCACAACGTTCCCAGCTCGATTCCACAGCTGGTACGTCCGCACACTTCTCTTCTCTGCGAGATATATCACTAGGGGTTCCCTTCTGGCGGGAGCTCAAACGGAGCGCGGCTTCCCCCTGCGATGTCTGGCACTCAAGTGAGGTCAAGGTCCTCCGGAAGCGAGCCTCACGCCTCCAGCAAAGTGTCCACATCTCCTAGCCAGTCATTTATCTATTTCCTTACTTACTGCCCATAATCTTAAATTGTTTTACATATCCAACCAGCCATTTTTCATATGGGTTATCACCTCAATATTTGCTAGACCTTCTAGTTAGGTCAGGCTTGCTGAATAACTCTCAAGAAGGGAGACTCGTTTCTCCTGTAGGCTGAGATCATAACAGAACTATGAACATCAGAGGCCCGAGACTGTTCAACACGCTTCCACTACACATAAGGGACATAACTGGCCGACCCCTCACAGTGTTCAAGAGAGAACTGGACAAACACCTCCAAAGGATACCTGATCAACCAGGCTGTGACTCATACGTCAGGCTGCGAGCAGCCGCGTCCAACAGTCTAGATGACCAGACCATCAACCTACAGGCCTGTTCAGAGACCGGGCCGAGGGGACCTTGACCCCAGGAATCAAGGTAAGGTTATCTTAACCAAAATAAGGAATAACAATGTTTTCATGTATGATATGCAGGTGTGTGTGATGTCATAGTTGTATCCCTGCAGATGTGTGACGTCACAGTTGTATCCCTGCAGGTGTGTGACGTCACAGTTGTATCCCTGCAGGTGTGTGGACGCGTGAAGACAATGTCAGCAGCTCCCCACCACAACTCAAGGTGATGCCAACTATGCAAGTGTGTAAGGCAGCTTTGGCAATGTCAGTGAGTGTTGCATTGTTTACATAATGCAAACTCCAGCAGTAGTAATGAACTATGATTTAATTTAACTGCTATTTACCGTGAAACCTTCCAGTCAGCAACTCTCCCATTCCGATATGACGTGAGCAGGGTTATCACCTCCCCCCCCCCCACTCCCTTCTTAATATGCCTGGTGCCAGATTCACGAAAGCACTTACGCAAGCACTTACGAACGTGTACATCTTTCCTCAATCTTTGACGGCTTTGGTTACATTTATTAAACAGTTTACAAGGACGAAAACTTCCCAATCAACGGTTGTTATTGTTATAAACAGCCTCCTGGTGCTTCGGAGCTCATTAACTGTTTAATAATTGTAAACAAAGCCGTCACAGATTGAGGAAAGATGTACAGGTTCGTAAGTACTTGCGTAACTGCTTTCGTGAATCTGGCTGCAGGAGTTGGCTGATCACCCCCCCCCCCCTCCAATATTCAAAGATTCCTTGGATCATGACGGTCTGGTTAGCATTGGCATTTACAAACTCTTTAACGACATTTACTCCAAAGACTCCAAAAAATATATTTGCAGCATGTACACACTCCAAAGTGATACGAGAGCGCTCGTAACAGTAACACCCTTGGGTGAGAGCGACCTCGTAAATTGTTTCATAAATACAGACTTAGCCGCAACGATCAAGATAACACGCATGGATCTCTCAAATGGACGCGTAATTGTTAAGTGAATCCTGGCCCATGGGTTCAGGAACCGGTTCAGGAACTGGTTTAGGAACGGTTAAGTGTTGTACGTCTTTGATTCACGACAGTTTCTCAACTTCCATTCAGAAAGTATCTCGTACACGGGTTCGTCTGCCTGACAACAGAGGGCAGTCTGTTCTCACCAATCAGAGTGAAGGTACTATTTTATTTCTGATCGCTTCACCAATAGCATAGCAGCATCAGCGGGTAAACCGGGCCAATCACCTGTGATAAATGACACCAGCTGATGCTTATAGGCAACGGAGTAGAAAGATGTTTGGAGTTTTAGATTTAGCTACTCAGAAGGAAATGTTCATGTAGCACGGGCTATGGTGAGCCCCTCAAAAAAGAGGGAGATATGGCTGGAGATATATAGAGCGAGGTGTGGCCGCACCTCGCTGTAAATGCACAGTTTAATTAATTCTGAGGTATGCTCGGGCCTTAAGTGTACCTGTTGGCTGGTCAGTGAGCTAAGTGGCTGCCTTAATAACACACACACACACACACACACACACAGTGGTCCAGTGACTGTCATTCTTGGTGGTTGGTGGTGGCCTTGGTGGTGTGGTGTACCTGGTGGTGTACCTGGTGGTGTACCTGGTGGTGTATCTGGTAGTGTGGTGTACCTGGTGGTGTGGTGGACCTGGTGGTGTGGTGTGCCTGATGGTGCACCTAGTACACCTGGTGGGTGTATCTGGTGCACCACCACTAGCACAACTTTATATTTTAAATCAACGATTTATAATACAATAAAGTGTATACTGAAAATGTTTTCTTTCAGGAATTTGGTTTTCTGTAAACGGAATTCTCCGGTACATTGAAATAGTTTTCGAATTCCATAATTCACATTATCATCAATAATGCACCATATTAACGCAAACTAACGTAATGATACCTAACCTAACCATGGATAGAGTAGATAATGACACTAGATAATGTAGTCGTTTTCGATACATTCCCGAGAACAAATATCCTCCCTGAGGACAGGTTGACATTCAGGCACACACACACACACACACACACACACACACACACACACACACACACACACACCTCGATAAGGGGCCTCGTAGCCTGGTGGATAGCGCGCAGGACTCGTAATTCTGTGGCGCGGGTTCGATTCCCGCACGAGGCAGAAACAAATGGGCAAAGTTTCTTTCACCCTAAGTGCCCCTGTTACCTAGCAGTAAATAGGTACCTGGGAGTTAGTCAGCTGTCACGGGCTGCTTCCTGGTGTGTGTGTGTGTGTGTGTGTGTGTGTGTGTGTGTGTGTGTGTGTGTGTGTGTGGTGTGTGGAAAAAAAAAAAAAAAAAAAAAAAGGTAGTTAGTAAACAGTTGATTGACAGTTGAGAGGCGGGCCGAAAGAGCAAAGCTCAACCCCCGCAAAAACACAACTAGTAAACACACACACACGGGGCCTGGTGGACAGCGCGCAGGACTCGTAATTCTGTGGCGCGGGTTCGATTCCCGCACCAGGCAGAAAGAAATGGGCAAAGTTTCTTTCACCCTGAATGCCCCTGTTACCTAGTAGTAAATAGGTACCTGGGAGTTAGTCAGCTGTCACGGGCTGCTTCCTGGTGTGTGTGCGTGCGTGTGTGCGTGTGCGTGTGCGTGTGTGTGTGGTGTGGGGGAAAAAAAGTAGTTAGTAAACAGTTGATTGACAGTTGAGAGGCGGGCCGAAAGAGCAAAGCTCAACCCCCGCAAACACAACTAGGTGAATACACACACACACACACACACACACACACACACACACACACTAGAGTAACAGAAATCAACAAAACTGACAGAGAAATTCTTTAACCCCGCTAGACCTCACTCCCCCGGAGTCGCTGACATAAGTGCGCGTGGTCAGTTTACCCTCGAGTTTAATATGTAATATGTTCCTAAGTATCACTTGTGGCTTAATGACGAAACTTACAACTGTAATCATGAGACTTGGTGAGGGTCTCGGGGCGGGGTCGAACCCTCGTCTTTACTCTCATGTGTGAGAGTTGGGTCTGGTGGCCGCTCTCGCACAAGACAGTACATATATGACTTATTGATTAGTCAATTTTTGGCTTATTAATTAATACATATGTGGTATATTCCAAATTATATTTTAATATAATTTGGTAGATATAAACTCTTCCTATAGATTTTTAATACACCAGTTTTAATATTAGGAATTTCTTTTTCAGTTTTATTAAGTAATAGAGATTTTATACAAAATTTGACAATATCCGGAGTTACTTTACAATTTATTTAAATATTTTAGTTTTGTTTTATTATTTTTAGAAAAGTGTAATATCAATATACGTATAGGTTAAGTACTAATTGTAATTAAGAAGCAATAAGGTGCTTACCTTAACATACTAAGAAGGTTAGGTTAGGTCGGTGTTTTCTATTCAGCTTTTCAAGGTAAACTCAAATATTCACAATAAATCAGTATGTCACATATGCACTTATTAATAAGCCAAATATTGACTATAAGCAAGTGCGAGAACGGGTTGCTGGTGTATATTAGATAGGTTTAATCATACCCATGAATTTGGCATATATCAGGTAAGCATGCACAACAGTGTTAAACGTATTTAACTTATCTGACGTATATCAGATAAGTTAAATACTTCAATGATTTACAATGCAAAGATTGCGTTGATGGTCAGAGGGGGGGGGGAGGGGAGATCTTACCTAGTTCTTACTAATGTCTCCGCAACGTTGCCATTAGGCGAGAGACCCCATAATGGCGCCCCCACCACACAGTTTCACAACAGCAACAGCACCAGGTAGGATCTTGTAACACAGCTTGCCTCACCCTCCCGCCTGTACCACATACTCGCCAGTAAACTATTCCATGATTTACACCAAAAATTATCTCATGATTTACATGACATGTTGGTTCAGCGACCTCATCCTCTGCGGTTTTATGAATGGTGTTGCAAGTAACAGTGAGGTTTTATGGGGTAATGTTGCAAGTAACAGTGAGGTTTTATGGGGTAATGTTGCAAGTAACAGTGAGGTTTTATGGGGTAATGTTGCAAGTAACAGTGAGGTTTTATGGGGTAATGTTGCAAGTAACAGTGAGGTTTTATGGGGTAATGTTGCAAGTAACAGTGAGGTTTTATGGGGTAATGTTGCAAGTAACAGTGAGGTTTTATGGGGTAATGTGGCAAGTAACAGTGAGGTTTTATGGGGTAATGTGGCAAGTAACAGTGAGGTTTTATGGGGTAATGTTGCAAGTAACAGTGAGGTTTTATGGGGTAATGTTGCAAGTAACAGTGAGGTTTTATGGGGTAATGTTGCAAGTAACAGTGAGGTTTTATGGGGTAATGTTGCAAGTAACAGTGAGGTTTTATGGGGTAATGTTGCAAGTAACAGTGAGGTTTTATGGGGTAATGTGGCAAGTAACAGTCAGGTTCTTATGAGGGATTTGGAAGTAACAGCGAGGTTTTATGAACGATATGGCAAGTAGCAGCGAGGTTTTATGAGTGATGTGGCAAAGAGCAGCTAGATTATATAAGAGATATGACAAGGAGCATCGATGTTTGTGTTGTGGCAAAGAGAAGAGATGTTTTATAAGATGTGGTAACTACTAATGACGTTTTACGAGAGCTATAGCAAGAATCATATATGTTTCATGGTGATGTAGTAAGAAGCAGCGAACCGCCCCAACCCCCCAACCGTATCCCAGTACAGGGTGAACACCTCACCAAGTTCAAACACAGTGTCAGCTTTGAAGCTTGCTAACTAACTCATTATGAGGAGTCGATGTGTCGCTTGAGACGAAGTGTATTGGCTGGTGAAGCCTCCCCCCCCCCCTGGGGCCCCTTCCCAGGCAAGTTGCAACACTGCCGTCCGCCTCAACAACTGCTAACTAACTCCTCTAGCAACTTCCTGCCTCAAGTTTTTCTATACGGATCTATATACGTCTTCGACCACCTCCGGTCCTTTTATCCTTAGTGATTCGTCGTTATTACTCCTCGCATTGCCGCCTTCACCACGTCAACAACCCGAGTCCTTCCCCACATGCCCCCCCTTCTTCCTCGCCCCCCCACCATCCTCCCCAATGACTCGTGAGAGCTTGGTCCACCAGGCTGTTACTTGGAGCGGCCCGCAGGCCCACATACCCACCACAGCCCGGTTGGTCCGGCACTCCTTGGAGAAAACTATCTAGTTTTCTCTTGAAGATATCCACGGTTGTTCCGGCAATATTTCTTATAGTCGCTGGGAGGACGTTGAACAACCGCGGACCTCTGATGTTTATACAGTGATCTCTGATTGTGCCTATGGCACCTCTGCTCTTCACTGGTTCTATTCTACATTTTCTTCCATATCGTTCACTCCAGTACGTTGTTATTTTACTGTGTAGATTTGGGACCTGGCCCTCCAGTATTTTCCACGTGTATATTATTTGATATCATTCTTGTCTCCTTTCTAGTGAGTACATTTGGAGAGCTTTGAGACAATCCCAATAATTTAGGTGTTTTATCTCGTCTATGCGTGCCGTATATGTTCTCTGTATTCCCTCTATTTCAGCAATCTCTCCGGCTCTGAAGGGGGAAGTGAGTACTGAGCAGTACTCAAGACGGGACAGCACAAGTGACTTGAAGAGTACAACCATTGTGATGGGATCCCTGGATTTGAAAGTTCTCGTAATCCATCTTATTATTTTCTGACTGAGGCAATATTTGCTTGGTTATGCTCCCTAAACGTTAGGTCGATAGACATCATTATTCCCTTATCGTTTACATGCTACTTTCCTACTACGGGCACATTTGATTGTGTTTTATACCCTGTATTTTGTTTAAGGTCCGCATTTTTTACCGTAGCTGAGTACCTGGAGGTAGGATTTAAGACCTGAGAAAATCTTCACCATTACGTCATAACTACTTTTTAAGTAAACCCTATCCAATCCAACCCCATCCTAACCTAACCAAAATAAGATAGAAACTGAATCTTGTATATATTTGGTTTGCACAAGGCGTGAGATGTCACTAAGACGTCATAATGTTATTCTGACTCAGGTTTTGCATAAAACATATATAACTTGCTCGCTGCACAGAATCAAAGATTTAGAATCTCTTTTGTATGGATGCCATCTCACATAAATATAACCCATCATAATCACACAGATACTGCAGCCAAATTAGTGTGTAACATGAATGAAGATGAATTAGACCCAGACATCCCCATCTCCGTTGTCAAGTCTATATTGTTCCAAACACTCGAATCAAATAGAGAAATTACTTATTTATTTACATCCTAAACCTATGTATATAGGTAGCACAAAACGTCCACCATACCGTTACCTGTGGCAGGTGGCTACAGATGACGGATCTCCCAATCCTGAGCACTCCAGGTGCAAACCCTGAGAGCAGGAACTGTCATGACTTCACACACTACATAAATGAGTGTCCAGTCATTAGACCCTGCAGACCTACCGCCATGAGGTACCTGGAGCTTTGCAATCACTTTATAAACTCTCGTGTTCTTGAGGATATCCTCATAATACACCCAGAGTTTGCCAGTGTAGACTACTGATCACATGGCCCTGCATGACTGACCATCCTGTGTGATGGGGACTTTTAGCATCACGTAGCCAGCTCTTGACACACACACAGTACTCCCCTTTATATAGTCTGGGAGCAGCTGCACATATGTACCTAAACGTGTTAATACAAAAACGGCACTGGTATCCTGGGCACGGTGAGGAGAGCGGCGGCGTGCCTCAGCTTCCTCTACCACAACCATGTACAGTAAGTGCTCCACACCACCACCAAGGGGGACACTGAGGATTGATTTCCTGTCAATACAGTGTCAACGTTATCGACCACAGAACCCCCCTATCCCCTCCCATGTACTTCTCCAGCCGTCCTCCAGATCCTCTATACGCTGTCCTCTGTATTAATCACACACAATACAGCTCCATGCATCTATTGAGGCGACTGGCAAGGGGACATCCTCCTCTGACTCATCCTCACTCGACTCTTTACCACACAACTAATAAAAATTACCTGGCTCCTTACCGTAACTTCAAATTGCCAAGTGTACGAACCCTACAGTGGATGAGGAAACACAACTTTCCCACCAATTAACAAGCTCAGTGTAGCAGCCTCCGGGATGGCAGTGTCTTCACTACCACTCCATAAGGCTGTGTCGTTACTCTCGCCCAACATCACCAGGGGTATTCATCAATAGCTGGAAGGCTTAATTAGGTGACCAGGCTCTTATTACTCCCATATGACTCAGTCCCGCTGCCTGGGAGGTGACCTCCCGTAACTCCCACTCAAGCGTGTCAGCATGGGAGACTCCCAGCCAGCCGGCGGTCTGCTAGGCTTCGTCACCCACGGTAAAGCAACAAGCGGCAGATTACTCTCCTTTGTAAAACTACTCACAAATCTGTCTAAAACTGGCTCCGTCATTCTAACAATGAGACGGTAAGCGCTTCCCCGCATGCCGGAGGTTGGCTGCTGCACCGCCCGGGTCCACACTCTAACTACTCCCTCCTATAACGACCAATGGACACCACTAAGTGAATCACGGTTACTGATATATATAATATAATATAATATATATATAATATATATATATATATATATATATATATATATATATATATATATATATATATATATATAATAAACCCGGCTTGTTCATATGTTCATATATGACTCATAACGGTTGCAACCCGTTCTCTCACTTGCTTTTAGTCAATATTGGCTTATTTAATAATTGCATATGTGACATACTAATTGATTGTGAATATTTTAGTTTACCTTGAAAAGCTTCATAGAAAATACCGACCTCACCTAACCTTCTTAGTATGTTAAGATAAGCATCTTATTGCTTCTTAATTACAATGATTACTTAACCTATACCGTTGATAGGTTAAGTAATAATTGTAAATAAGAAACAATAAGATGCTTAACATACTAAGAAGGTTAGGTGAGGTCGGTGTTTTCTATGAAGCTTTTCAAGGTAAACTAAAATATTCACAATCAATTAGTATGTCACATATGCACTTATTAAATAAGTCAATATTGACTATAAGCTAGTGCGAGAACGAGTTGAACGGTTGCCCTCTACTATCAGCAGGTGGTGGGGGGGGGGGGTTAATGTCTGTGTGGCTCAGTGTGTGGGATTATACTCACAAAGCCACAGTTATCTCATGATATGAATGTTAATAATAAGTACTGGACACTATTTGACACAGCTCGTACCAACACGCTGTCACGCCTAGTCACGTCAGGTCACGCTAAGTCACGCTAAGTCACGCTAAGTCACGCTAAGTCACACCAACTTGCCGACTCCGTGGTGGCTGATGCTGACCACTGATAGTTACCGTTTTGTTAGCGCTGACCAAATCAGTGTGATCATTCTGACTGTCAGTAGGTGGACAAAGGGTTCAGTCTTCACTAACGCCACACTCTCCAACATTACGTAAAGAGGAGCTGTTATCATTTTACCATCCACTTTAATCAGTTATACAAGCCTGGTTCATGTGTGTACAGGCCTGGTTCATGTGTGTACAGGCCTGGTTCAGGTGTGGACAGGTCTGGTTCTTGTGAGTACAAGCCTGGTTCATGTGTGTACAGGCCTGGTTCATGTGTGGACAGGCCTGATTCATGTGTGTACAGGCCTGGTTCATGTGTGTACAAGCCTGTTTCATGTGTGTACAAGCCTGGTTCACGTGTGTATAAGCCTGGTTCATGTGTGTACAAGCCTGGTTCCAAGCCTGGTTCATGTGTGTACAAGCCTGGTTCATGTGTGTACAAGCCTGGTTCCCAGCCCGGTTGATGAAACTATTCGTCAATTAGAACGTACTGTGTAACCCAAAACTATATTTTGTTGAAATTATTATTAACGCGAATTATATTTTTGTGTGTAGTTAGGCCTAGGATATTTTAGTTGGTATTAGTTATTTAGTTATCCGTATTTGTAGTATGTGGATAAAGCGTTTAGCAACCCGTCCTCGACTCAAGTCCATTACATCCAGCAGTCGACCCCACAGACACAATCATAATTTTTTTTACATGCTGTTCATTCAAAATGGGAATGTTCTCAAATATTAATTAATATTATAATATATTAGCATATTGTGCATATATAGGTATAGGTTAGGTTAGGTGTTTAGGTTCGGTTGGCGATTATTTGTATTTGTAGTACGTGGGTGAAGCATTTACAGCGTTGTGGTTCGAACAAAAGTCGTCAGTGAAGCACTTGTTCCGGAAGTGTTCGAACGTCATCAGTTGTGAGTCGTGTGTAAACCGTTTTTCATTCATAAACAGCTGGGGTTTGGCGGGTGCATGGAATGATTTTTAGATTGTTTATGAGGAAGGACTGGCTTATGAGGACGGGCTGGCTTATGAGGACGGGCTGGCTTATGAGGACGGGCTGGCTTAAGCGGACGGGCTGGCTTATGAGGACGGGCTGGCTTATGAGGACGGACTGGCTTATGAGGACGGGCTGGCTTAAGCGGACGGGCTGGCTTATGAGGACGGGCTAGCTTATGAGGACGGACTGGCTTATGAGGACGGACTGGCTTAAGCGGACGGGCTGGCTTATGAGGACGGGCTGGCTTATGAGGACGGGCTGGCTTATGAGGACGGGCTGGCTTATGAGGACGGGCTGGCTTATGAGGACGGGCTGGCTTATGAGGACGGGCTGGCTTATGAGGACGGGCTGGCTTAAGCGGACGGGCTGGCTTATGAGGACGGGCTGGCTTATGAGGACGGACTGGTTTATGAGGACGGACTGGCTTATGAGGACGGGCTGGCTTAAGCGGACGGGCTGGCTTATGAGGACGGGCTGGCTTATGAGGACGGGCTGGCTTATGAGGTCGGGCTGGCTTGTGAGGACGGGCTGGCATATGAGGACGGGCTATCTTATGAGGTCAGGTTGGCTTATGAGGACGGGCTGGCTTATGAGGACGGGCTGGCATATGAGGACGGGCTGGCTTATGAGGACGCGCTGGCTTATGAGGACGGGCTGGCATATGAAGACGGGCTGGCTTATGAGGACGGGCTGGCTTATGAGGACGTTGAGCTTGGCTTCCTCCTCCGAGGGTTCACTCGAGACGCTGGTGGTCGACGCCCAACAACACGAAGCCACCAGCTCCAAAATTGCCCTCAAGATTATCTTATATTATCGTGGGAATTCTGGCGTAGCAGAAGATGAGTAGACATTCCTTAAATATATAGTTAAAGAGTAAGGTAAGTGCTTTGTAAAGCTTAACACCAGCACTAGGATAGTGTAGGAGAGTTAACACCAGCACTATGATAGTGCAGGAGAGTTAACACCAGCACTAGGATAGTGCAGGAGAGTTAACACCAGCACTAGGATAGTGCAGGAGAGTTAACACCAGCACTAGGATAGTGCAGGAGAGTTAACACCAGCACTATGATAGTGCAGGAGAGTTAACACCAGCACTATGATAGTGTAGGAGAGTTAACACCAGCACTATGATAGTGTAGGAGAGTTAACACCAGCACTAGGATGGTGCAGGAGAGTTAACACCAGCACTAGGAAAGTGCAGGAGAGTTAACACCAGCACTATGAAGGAGACGAGGGTGGTTCACCCCACCAACCACGGCCACAACGCCTCACTGACACACAAGAACAGGCAAATTATTCCTAGCTATACAGGATCCAAAACTAATAACTGATGGTCACTGTGGAGCAATGTACATCACTGTGTAGGGAGTGAGGGTGCCAGGGTGCCACCATGCTGCGGGCCAGGGTGCCACCATGCTGCGGGCCAGGGTGCCACCATGCTGCGGGCCAGGGTGCCACCAGGGTGCGGGCCAGGGTGCCACCAGGCTGCGTGCGGGCCAGGGTGCCACCAGGCAGGGTGCCACCAGGCTGCGTGCGGGCCAGGGTGCCACCAGGGTGCCACCAGGCTGCGTGCGGGCCAGGGTGCCACCAGGGTGCCGCCAGGGGGACCCTCCGCCTGTACGCCTCCCTAGCGATGATTCATTAACGTTATTAACATTCTGGGGCATTGTGGCGTGGCATTAACTGGTCTTTTAAACAGTAGTACAAGAGCGTCTTGCCGGTCCCAGGGAGCGATGAAGCGCGCGCCAACATAATAGAGGCATTACGGCGGCTTAAATACAACTAATGATGGAGCTATACAGCACACAGCTAAAGGGTTCCTCGTCGACCACAGAGAGCACAGGCTTAGCTCCAGCTACCAGGCTACCAGCTCGTTAGAGACGCTCGCCCCCACACCCTCACACAGCCCCCCTACATACACAGCCCCCACACCCTCACACAGCCCCCCTACATACACAGCCCCCACACCCTCACACAGCCCCCCTCCACACACAGCCCCCACACCCTCACACAGCCCCCCTCCACACACAGCCCCCGTCACCACATACAGCTCCCTCCACACAGCCCCATCAACACAAGCCCAATAGGCTCAGGAATCTGTACACCTGTTGATTGACGGTTGAGAGGCGGGACCAAAGAGCCAGAGCTCAACCCCCGCAAGCACAACTAGGTGAGTACAACTAGGTGAGTACAGACCAATCAACACACAGCTTCCCTCCAGGGGCTGCCAGACCTCCCCCCCCCCATTCCGGTGGTACATTACCAGACTTCAGAACCAAAATACCCAGAATGAACATGTTTGTGTATGTGTAGCGCTGTGCTGTGTGTAAGACTTGTGTATGTTACACTCACACTGTGAGCTGCTCTACACTACACATCCCGGCTCTCGGGGTCAAGTGCGGTCAGACACCTCCACCACAACATTAGAGAGGAAAGCAGGCAAGTATGACATAACACGACGCTCTATAATGAGGTGGCTGATGACAATTTAGAGATCTTCTATTCCTGCAACCTGGCCTATGTCTTCCATGGTAACTGCCTGGTCTGTGAGGCTGTTTGTCTTAGTAGCCCGGAGGTTCCCTCACATGGCCATCACAGTCAGGCTGATCCGGTAACTCGGCACAAATGTGTCCAGTTCTCTCTTTTGCAAGCTTCCGCTGTTGTTCCGGCGACATTTCTTAGACGTGTTGGCAAGAAACCGAACAGTCGAAGGGTCTCTGATGTTTGCAATGTGTTCTCTAATTGACCTCATGGCACACTGACTCTTTATTAGATATATTCTGCACGTCCTACACTCACTCACTCACTCACTCACTCACTCACTCACTCTCTCTCTCTCTCTCTCTCTCTCTCTCACTCTCTCTCTCACTCTCTCTCTCTCTCTCTCCCTCTCTCTCTCTCTCACTCTCTCTCTCTCTCACTCTCTCTCTCACTCTCTCACTCTCTCTCTCACTCTCTCACTCTCTCTCTCACTCTCTCTCACGTTAACACAGCCTCTCCCCCTCCCCCATCAAGCATAGACATATTCAAAGTGTTCATGAAGTTTAGCAGAAAAATAAGAATGTGGAACATAATTCTAATACTGAAGAAGAGAGAGAGGGGGGGGGTTAAAGTGATAACGCGTAGATGCGCGGGGAATACGTAATGAGAGTGGATTGATTGAATTCTATAACCAGGCAACAAAAATCAGGCAAGAAAGAAAGCGATGGGAACAGACTGCATATTTTTTGATTGCCAGAAAGCCTTTGACACGGTACCACATAAGAGACTAGTGCACAAACAGGAGATGCAGACAGGAGTGAAAGGGAAGGTAGTCCGCTGGATAAGGGAGTACCTAAGCAACAGAAGGGGTGAGGTCTCAGAGTGGCGAGGCGACACCACGGGAGTCCCTCAGGGATCAGTTCTTGGACCTATACTGTTCCTGATATATGTAAATAATCTCCCAAAGAGAATAGATTCGTTCCTCTTAATGGTTGCCGATGATGCAAAAATTATCCTCAAAGAGGATTAAGACAGAGGAAGATAGTATGAGGCTACAAGAAGACCTACACAAACTGAAGGAATGGTCCAACACAGGGCTACTAAAGTTCAACTCAAGTAAGTGTAAGGTAATGGAACGGCAATTGTGGAACCAATTGCCGCGTAACGTGGTGGAAGTGGGGTCCCTCGATTGTTTCAAGCGCGGGTTGGACAAGTATATGAGTGGGATTGGGTGGTTATAGATAGGAGCTGCCTCGTATGAGCCAATAGGCCTTCTGCAATTACCTTTGTTCTTATGTTCTTATGTCCTTAATGAAACTAGGGGGAGGAAACAGGAGGCCAGACACAGGATACCGAATGGGGGATGAAGTCTTTCAAGAAACTGACAGAGAAAGATCTAGTTGATATCACCCCAAACCTGTCTCCTGAAGCCCACATCAAAAGAATAACATTCGGCGGCGTATGCGAAGCTGGCTAACATCAGAAACCTGCGTAAGGAATCATTCAAAACCTTGTATGCTACATATGTAAGGCCAATCCTGGAGTATGCGGCCCCAGCATGGAGCCCGTTCCTTGTCAAACACAAGACGAAGCTGGAAAAAGTTCAGAGGTATGCCACTAGACTGGTTCCAGAACTACGAGGCATGAGTTACGAGTAAAGGCTAAGGGTACTGCACCTCACATCGCTGGAAGACAGAAGAGCCGGGGAGACATGATTCCACATACAAAATTCTCAAGGGAATTGAGAATTGTATTTAATTGTATTTAACACGGGTGGTACACGCACAAGGGGACACAGGTGGAAGCTGAGTACCCAAATGAGCCACAGAGACATTAGAAAGAACTTTTTCAGTGTCAGAGTAGTTAGTAAATGGAATGCACTAGGAAGTGATGTGGTGGAGGCTGACTCCATACACAGTTTCAAATGTAGATATGATAGAGCTCGAGAAGATCAGGAATCTGTACACCAGTAGAATGACGGTTGAGAGGCGGGACCAAAGAGCCAGAGCTCAACCCCCGCCCCCCGTAAGCACAAATAGTGAGTACACACATACACGGGAGCTCTTAATAACATTAAACCACTTTTAGTTATTCCTGAAGATAGCAAAATGTTCTTACATCATGTTGAGCAACGGGGCGCAACAAGAGTCGCAGACAATTGGAAAATGACAACATAGTTAAACAGTAATATTGGAAGGAGACGAGGTGTTGCCTCCTCATAAGGCGTAGAGCATTATCTAAGCCAGGCAAACTCTCTCCCAGAGTGAGAGTGACGAGTGACAGAGAGAGAGAGAGAGAGAGAGAGAGAGAGAGAGAGAGAGAGAGAGAGAGAGAGAGAGAGAGAGAGAGAGAGAGAGAGAGAGAGAGACAGAGAGAGAGAGAGAGAGAGAGGGGGGGGGGAGATACACACACACACACACACACACACACACACACACACACACACACACACACACACACACACACACACACACACACACACACACACACACACACCGCCAGATACTGAGAGGTGGTGGCGACCAACACAGTGGGTGACGACTGGGGGGGAGGGGGGGGGGGGCAGGTAGACACTGTAAATATTCCCGCCCCGGCATTTATCACGGGACAAAAATGGCGGCCGGGCCTCAGGTGTGCACGTGTCACACCAACAATTCATTAATGCCTCCGCTAATTGGCAGGTGTAAACTAATCAATAAAAATGTGAACGCGCGTTCCCGGAGTTCTCGAGCCTGCGACGTTGTTTTATTAACCTCTACACCCGATTTTACTCACGCTGTATTAAAACAACACCTTACTCACTATTAAAACACAACACTTACTCACTCTTTACTAGTGCATTTAAGGGGGATTTGTGCTTAGGACTAACAGATAAGTTTGTAAGTAGGGAACTTACAAACTTATCTGTTGGTAGATAACTAAGTTGACGGGAAACTTGGTAGATTCACACAAAATATTCACGTGCAAACACAATGTTTTCAAACTGAGGGTTAGCGGCCCACAGAGAACTTTGGGTAGAGGTTATAAAGGTTAATAAATGCGATGAAGGAGACTAGAGGCGTGTGGATGACGTGAGGACGACCAGGTCTTACAGCTCGGTGTTGTGTTGACACTTGCAACTGACAGTAGAGACACGGCCTCCATACGTGTATGGTGGGCGTATGATCTACTGTGTTCCAACAGGTAGTAGGACTGCAAGCCCCACCACCAACACCTCTAGACCCACCACCAACACCTCTAGGCCCACCATCACCAAGCCCCACCACCAACACCTCTAGGCCCACCATCACCAAGCCCCACCACCAACACCTCTAGGCCCACCATCACCAAGCCCCACCACCAACACCTCTAGGCCCACCATCACCAAGCCCCACCACCAACACCTCTAGGCCCACCATCACCAAGCCCCACCATCAACACCTCTAGACCCACCATCACCAAGCCCCACCATCAACACTTCTAGGCCCACCACACACACCACTCTACTCTTGGAATCTGGCGCCAGGAACATCGCTCACCAGTCAACCCGTCCTCCTAATAGAACGTCGCATGTTGACGTATACTTTACGAAGGACCAAAAACTGTCGGACTAGAAAATGGTCGCGACTCGTGAAATTGACACGCTGTCCCGTTTTCTGTTTTGGTTCCTCTGGTAGGTTAGGATAAGGGCACTTTAGTACGTCAGTTTGTTGACGTTGGGAAACCTTAGGAGGACGGGCTGCACCAACAGCCCGTCCACGCAATTAATAGATCGTGTTTTTTTCACGGTAACCAACGCTACAAATGCATCCTGCTATGACAAGTGACAGCTCACATAAATCTACATTTTTCATACATCAGACTCGATAAGTTAATTCAATTTCTTTATTATGCACCCCATACCCATCCCGTGGGCGGTGGTGTAAAGGGTTACAGAGGCACATAATCGGTTCAGGAACTGAACCCTCTAGTTCGTTTAGTTAAGTAAATAACAATCTTTTGACGCTAGTTACAAAATTATTAATGCTTATGCTCGATAAGTTAGGGAAGCTGTTTGGCTTCGTACGTTTATGCTTAGGTTAGGAGGTTGAATTTTGTACGGAGTGGCAGACCAAGAGAACAGTTCAACCCGTTCTCGCATTTTCTTACAGTTAATATTAACTTATTAAATACGTGCATATGTGACATACTAAACATACTAGTTTACCTTGAAGAGCTTCATAGAAAACACCGACCTTACCTAACCTTCTTAGTATGTTAAGATACGCATCTTATTGCTTCGTAATTACAATTATTACTTAACCTATACCTATATTAGGTTAAGTTAATTATTACTTAACCTATACCTATATTAGGTTAAGTAATAATTGTAATTACGAAGCAATAAGATGCTTATCTTAACATACTAAGAAGGTTAGGTAAGGTCGATGTTTTCTATGAAGCTTTTCAAGGTAAACTAGTATGATTAGTATGTCACCTATGCACGTATTTAATAAGTCAATATTGACTATACGATAGTGCGAGAACGGGTTGAACAGTTAGCACCAACATCACTGTCCGGCAGCACAAGTCACTATTACTGCTCCTGTAATTTATAATTAGAAAGCTTATCTTATCGCGAGCGTTGAGCAGTTCCTCCACGCTTTCACGAGTACATAACGCCAACACCCGCCTTAAAGTGGCCATGATATATCAGGGTTTAGGTCCGGTATTGCAATTACTGCGTAATGTGCATACAACGGCACTGCCATCTGGCGAATGACACACTTACTACACGCTGGATAAACACGGTAAATTACCGTATTCACTCAACTCTCTTACCAAAGTGCATTTTTGGTTATAAAACTTTCCTCTGCGTACGGATAAAGGTAACTGATAAAATTAATTTAATTAATTTCTATATTTTGTCTTTTTGCTAGACACAACATGTAATATATTAACTGTTGACCAGACTACACACTAGAAGGTGAAGGGACGACGACGTTTCGGTCCGTCCTGGACCATTCTCAAGTCGATTGTGAATGGTCCAGGACGGACCTAAACGTCGTCGTCCCTTCACCTTCTACTGTGTGGTCTGGTCAACATACTTTAGCCACGTTATTGTGATTCATCGCCTGCATAATATATTAACTCTTTCCCTTGTGCTGCAATCACAGCACACACACAAGTCCAACAGAAACATGAAATGTCTTTCCTGGGATAATCACATGTGAGGCCGGGATGCCATCCCATCCCTGCCCTTGTGTGGCAGTGCACAATAGAAAGTTGTTTTCACATATCCATGCATTAAAACATTGATTGTAACCATGATATATATGTGCTTCAGCCTACAGTTTAGACCTATTGTCTCGTGTATGACCCTCTGTATTGCGTGACAGTGAATACCAACATTATCCTCACTATAATAAGACAATTGAAATCCTCAGATTAGGCAAAATTGTAATTAATTTTGTCAATAAAGATAATAATAATAATAATAATCCTGAAGCGCTGTCTATCAAACACTCATCCACCTGTCAGCGGCCAGGTCACATTAAGATACAAACTACCATTCTCAAGGTGGTGACAGTTCTGCCAGCCAGCACCAAACTTGTGCCAGCCCACATTAACTTGGTAAAACCTCAATTCTCTTGATCTGAATCCACTACCCTTCTGCCTCTGAAGATGGACGGAATATGAAGATTAGTGCTTGAATCGTTCATTCTGGCATATTTTATGTACAAATAAATCAGTCATATTTTAGCTAGAATATTAAAAACAAATATTATATTACACATATATATATATGTCGTACCTAACAGCCAGAACGCACTTCTCAGCCTACTATTCAAGGCCCGATTTGCCTAATAAGCCAAGTTTTCATGAATTAATGTTTTTTCGTCTACCTAATCTACCTAACCTAACCTAACCTAGCTTTTTTTGGCTACCTAACCTAACCTTACCTATAAATATAGGTTAGGTTAGGTTAGGTAGGGTTGGTTAGGTTCGGTCATATATCTACGTTAATTTTAACTCCAATAAAAAAAAATTGACCTCATACATAATGAAATGAGTAGTTTTATCATTTCATAAGAAAAAATTAGAGAAAATATATTAATTCATGAAAAGTTGGCTTATTAGGCAAATCGGGCCTTGCCTACTATGCAAGGCCCGATTTGCCTAATAAGCCAAGTTTTCATGAATTAATTGTTTTTCGACAACCTAACCTACCTAACCTAACCTAACCTAACTTTTTCGGCTACCTAACCTAACCTAACCTATAAAGATAGGTTAGGTTAGGTTAGGTAGGGTTGGTTAGGTTCGGTCATATATCTACGTTAGTTTTAACTCCAATAAAAAAAAATTGACCTCATACATAATGAAATGGGTAGCTTTATCATTTCATAAGAAAAAAATAGAGAAAATATATTATTTCAGGAAAACTTGGCTTATTAGGCAAATCGGGCCTTGCATAGTAAGCTGAGAAGTGCGTTCTGGCTACTAGGTACGACATATATATATATATATATATATATATATATATATATTATATATATATATATATATATATATAATTATTTTCAATTTATTATTTGTGCCTGTAGGATCGAGCAGTTAACTATTGAACCCCGCCTTTCTCACCGTCAGTAGAAAGGCGTTATATATAGTTAAATATATTGACCTATATTTCTGTCATATCTATAACATATATTTATCTTCCTCGCCTCCAGGGTGCAAGTCACAACAGCTGACTAACTCCCAGGTACTTGTGTACTGATAGGTCAACACAGGCGTCAAGTGAATGAAACTCTGCTCATTTGTTTCTTCGTCCGGGACTCGAACCTGGACCACGTTGAATCCCAAACGTCACGAGCGCGCGCGCATGTATGTACGCTCACCTAATTAACTTGCGGGGGTTGAGCTCTGGCTCTTTGGTCCCGCCTCTCAACTGTCAATCAACTGGTGTACAGGTTCCTGAGCCTACTGGGCTCTATCATACCTACATTTGAAACTGTGTATGGAGTCAGCCTCCACCACATCACTTCCTAGTGCATTCCATTTATTAACTACTCTGACACTGAAAAAATTCTTTCTAACGTCTCTGTGGCTCATCTGGGTACTAAGTTTCCACCTGTGTTCCACCTGTTCGTGTCCCCCCCGTGCTGAAGAGTTTGTCTTTGTCCACCCTGTCAATTCCCCTGAGAATTTTGTAGGTGGTTATCATGTCTCCCCTTACTCTTCTGTTGTATGGAGTCAGCCTCCACCACATCACTGTGTGTGTGTGTGTGTGTGTGTGTGTGTGTGTGTGTGTGTACTCACCTATACTCACCTATATGTGCTTGCAGGATCGAGCATTGACTCTTGGATCCCGCCTTTCGAGCATCGGTTGTTTACAGCAATGACTCCTGTCCCATTTCCCTATCATACCTGGTTTTAAAATTATGAATAGTATTTGCTTCCACAACCTGTTCCTGAAGTGCATTCCATTTCCCCACTACTCTCACGCTAAAAGAAAACTTCCTTACATCTCTGTGACTCATCTGAGTTTCAAGCTTCCATCCATGTCCTCTCGTTCTGTTACTATTCCGTGTGAACATTTCGTCTATGTCCACTCTGTCAATTCCTCTGAGTATCTTATACGTTCCTATCATGTCCCCCCTCTCCCTTCTTCTTTCTAGTGTCGTAAGGCACAGTTCCCTCAGGCGCTCTTCATACCCCATCCCTCGTAGCTCTGGGACGAGTCTCGTTGCAAACCTCTGAACCTTTTCCAGTTTCATTATATGCTTCTTCAGATGGGGACTCCATGATGAGGCGGCATACTCTAAGACTGGCCTTACGTAGGCAGTGTAAAGCGCCCTAAATGCCTCCTTACTTAGGTTTCTGAATGATGTTCTAACTTTTGCCAGTGTAGAGTACGCTGCTGTCGTTATCCTATTAATATGTGCCTCAGGAGATAGATTAGGTGTTACGTCCACCCCCAGGTCTCTTTCACGCGTCGTTACAGGTAGGCTGTTCCCCTTCATTGTGTACTGTCCCTTTGGTCTCCTATCTCCTAGTCCCATTTCCATAACTTTACATTTGCTCGTGTTGAATTCTAGTAGCCATTTCTCTGACCATCTCTGCAATCTGTTCAGGTCCTCTTGGAGGATCCTGCAATCCTCATCTGTCACAACTCTTCTCATCAACTTTGCATCATCCGCAAACATCGACATGTGCCTCCTCCCTATCTCCTTTCTTGAAGATCGGCACGACATTTGCCTTCTTCCAGCAACTGGGCAATTCTCCTGACATAAGTGACTCATTAAAGATCATTGCCAGAGGCACGCTGAGGGCCTGTGCTGCTTCTTTTAGTATCCACGGTGATACTTTGTCTGGTCCAACTGCTTTAGTTGCATCTAGAGTTGTCAACTGTTTCATTACCTCCTCTGCTGTCACCTCTATATCTGATAGTCTTTCATCTAGGGTAACCCCTTCCAACAATGGGAGCTGCTCAGGCTCGGTAGTGAACACTCCATGGAAACTGGCATTCAGTGCCTCGCAGATTTCCTTGTCACTTTCAGTATATGCCCCCTCTGTCTTCCTTAGTCTTGTCACTTGGTCGTTCACCGACATTTTTCTTCTTATATGACTGTGTAGTAACTTAGGTTGTTTTTTCGCTTTGATTGCAATATCGTTCTCATAGTCCCTTTCCGATGTTCGTCTTATGTTAATGTAATCGTTCCTAGCTCTGTTGTATCTGCTTCTGTTGTCCTCTGTTCTTTGTCTTCTGTACTTCCTCCACTCCCGCCTGCTGGCCATTTTTGCTTCCTGACACTGTCTATTAAACCATGGGTTATTATATTCCTTCTTATTTTTTCCCTTTACCGTTGGTATAAATCTCTCTTCGGCCTCCTGGCATTTCTGTATGACTAGGTCCATCATATCTTGGACTGTTTTTCCTCTAATTTCTTCCTCCCACTGCACTTCACCCAGATAATCCCTTATCCTCATATAGTCCCCTTTCCTGTAGTCAGCTCTCCTTTCCCAGATCTCTTGTCCCATGGTCATAATTTTGAATTCCATCATGTAGTCAAAGACTAGGACACAATGGTCACTGGCCCCTAGAGGTATTTCATGCTCTAAATTCTCGATATCTTCTACGTTCTGGGTGAAAATCAGGTCTAATAGGCTCGGTGCATCTCCTCCTCTTTCCCTTGTGTCTTCCTTCACATGTTGTGTCAGGAAATTCCTGTCTATAACATCTACTAATTTTGCTCCCCACGTTTCATCCCCTCCATGGGGATTCCTTGATTCCCAATTTATCTCTCCATGATTTAGGTCCCCCATGATCAGCAGCTTCGCTCTCATTCTGTGGGCTAGTGTTGCTGCCTTCTGCAGTTCATCTATACATGCTTTGTTGTTGTCATCATACTGTGTACTGTGTGTGTGTGTGTGTGTGTGTGTGTGTGTGTGTGTGTGTGTGTGTGTGTGTGTGTGTGTGTGTGTGTGTGTGTGTGTGTGCCTGTGTGTGTGTGTGCCTGTGTGTGTGTGTGCCTGTGTGTGTGTGTGCCTGTGTGTGTGTGCCTGTGTGTGTACCTGTGTGTGTGCCTGTGTGTGTGTGCCTGTGTGTGTGTGTGCCTGTGTGTGTGTGTGTGTGTGTGTGTGTGTGTGTGTGTGTGTGTGTGTGTGTGTGTGTGTGTGTGTGTGTGTGTGTGTGTGTGTGTGTGTGTGTGCGCGTGCGTGTGCGCGTGCATGCGTGCGCGTGTGTGTATAAACTACATCCCACATTTTTCACCCTCGACTACTCTTGGCTTGGGGACATGTCCGCCAGTGAGCCAACATTGTCAACACCCCGAGCCACACTGTATATACACAGACGCAATTCATTTAGAATAAAACGAAATAATGCCCCACAGTAAACTGCCCTGCGAGAACGTGGTGCCGAGCGCGCACTCCCGTCTTAAAAGACCCACTTACAAATACCTTGCACGAATATATCACAAGATTTTATCTGACGTATAAAGCTTTTAAAATACGACACCATTCAATTATGAAGACTATAAAATACACAATAAACCTATTTACACCTATCCCATTATCGTGTCAGGACCTCTCACATATCTGGCTCTAGACCTGAGATGTCATAGGACCTCTCACATATCTGGCTCTAGACCTGAGATGTCATAGGACCTCTCACATATCTGGCTCTAGACCTGAGATGTCATAGGACCTCTCACATATCTGGCTCTAGACCTGAGATGTCATATGACCTCTCACATATCTGGCTCTAGACCTGAGATGTCATAGGACCTCTCACATATCTGGCTCTAGACCTGAGATGTCATATGACCTCTCACACATCTGGCTCCAGACCTGAGATGTCATAGGACCTCTCACACATCTGGCTCCAGACCTGAGATGTCATAGGACCTCTCACACATCTGGCTCCAGACCTGAGATGTCATAATGAGCTATTGCCAAGAATGTGTCACCTGTAGTGAAAATGTCCACCAATTAGCAGCTTGGAAAAGAAAAATGATTTCATTCGTCCTATTCCTGGAGATGTGGTGTTTTCAACCAGTATAAAACAGCCTCCATTAATCAAAGTAGATGATTAAAACACTGGAGGTAAGGAACACATCTCGACACGACCCGTTGCTACACACAATTAACCATGTGGGGCCGCTCCAAGCAACAGCCTGGTGGACCAAACTCTCACAAGTCGAGCCTGGCCTCGGGCCGGGCTTGGGGAGTAGAAGAACTCCCAGAACCCCATCAACCACGTATCAACCAGGTATCATGTGCGGAACAACACCTGTTGTTCATAAAGCACAAATTTCAATGATCCGTAAACAATGTGTGTGTGTTCCGGTGTTCTGTAAACAATAATATAGGTGTTTAATGCTCCATGAACAACATCCAGGTTCTCTGGGGGTGTTTGAACGCTCCGTATGATGCAACATGCATGCTCCGTAAACCAGGCTGGCAGCATGCTCCATAAACCAGGCTGGCAGCATGCTCCGTAAACCAGACTGGCAGCATGCTCCATAAACCAGACTGGCAGCATGCTCCATAAACCAGACTGGCAGCATGCTCCATAAACCAGACTGGCAGCATGCTCCATAAACCAGGCTGGCAGCATGCTCCGTAAACCAGACTGGCAGCATGCTCCATAAACCAGACTGGCAGCATGCTCCATAAACCAGGCTGGCAGCATGCTCCATAAACCAGGCTGGCAGCATGCTCCGTAAACCAGGCTGGCAGCATGCTCCGTAAACCAGGCTGGCAGCATGCTCCGTAAACCAGGCTGGCAGCATGCTCCGTAAACCAGGCTGGCAGCATGCTCCGTAAACCAGACTGGCAGCATGCTCCGTAAACCAGACTGGCAGCATGCTCCGTAAACCAGGCTGGCAGCATGCTCCGTAAACCAGGCTGGCGACATGCTCCATAAACCAGACTGGCAGCATGCTCCATAAACCAGGCTGGCGACATGCTCCATAAACCAGACTGGCAGCATGCTCCGTAAACCAGACTGGCAGCATGCTCCGTAAACCAGACTGGCAGCATGCTCCGTAAACCAGGCTGGCAGCATGCTCCGCAAACCAGGCTGGCAGCATGCTCCGTAAACCAGACTGGCAGCATGCTCCGTAAACCAGGCTGGCAGCATGCTCCGTAAACCAGACTGGCAGCATGCTCCATAAACCAGGCTGGCGACATGCTCCATAAACCAGACTGGCAGCATGCTCCGTAAACCAGGCTGGCAGCATGCTCCATAAACCAGACTGGCAGCATGCTCCGTAAACCAGGCTGGCAGCATGCTCCGTAAACCAGGCTGGCAGCATGCTCCGTAAACCAGACTGGCAGCATGCTCCGTAAACCAGACTGGCAGCATGCTCCGTAAACCAGGCTGGCAGCATGCTCCGTAAACCAGGCTGGCAGCATGCTCCGTAAACCAGGCTGGCAGCATGCTCCATAAACCAGACTGGCAGCATGCTCCGTAAACCAGGCTGGCAGCATGCTCCGTAAACCAGGCTGGCAGCATGCTCCGTAAACCAGGCTGGCAGCATGCTCCGTAAACCAGGCTGGCAGCATGCTCCATAAACCAGACTGGCAGCATGCTCCGTAAACCAGGCTGGCAGCATGCTCCGTAAACCAGGCTGGCAGCATGCTCCGTAAACCAGGCTGGCAGCATGCTCCATAAACCAGACTGGCAGCATGCTCCGTAAACCAGGCTGGCAGCATGCTCCGTAAACCAGGCTGGCAGCATGTTTGTTGTTGTTTAATATTCGTTACTTGGAACAAAAAGTTCCAAGCAGCACGGGCTATGGTGAGCCCGTAGTGGAATGCTCCGTAAAAAAGACTGGGGTGGGTGTCAAGACGAGGCAAGAGAGACGTGGGAGAGTAAGAGAAGGAACATCTTCCCCCCAAAAGCGTCCATCATGACTGGACATGATTTACTACAGTACTCAACCACAGTCGTTACACATCAGCCGCTCTCATACAGTTAACTGTTAATAACTCAACTGTATCACGTGAAAATGTCTCTTGAGAGAGAATGAAATTAGAAGTTCTAATTTAATGTTTTTTTTTTTTTTGCAGAACGTGTGAAGTCCCGTGTTGTGACATCCTGCTTATATATAACACACGCGCGCACACACGCACACACACCCACACCCACACACACACACACACACACACACACACACACACACACACACACACACACACACACACACACAGGAATCTCTCAGGAATCTTCTCAGGAATCTGTACACCTGTTGATTGACGGTTGAGAGGCGGGACCAAAGAGCCAGAGCTCAACCCCCGCAAACACAACTAGGTGAGTACACACACACACACACACACACACACACACTACCCGGCTTGGCTCTGCTCTCTCTCCTGCCTCTCCCTATACCCCTTCTCCAACTTTCTCCTCGGGTCTAATATGTTATCCAGTAGCATAAATCAGTCAAGGGAGCCGTGTATGATATAATGTGTGAAGGTTGAATGTCGTGTTATTTCCCGAGGTGTAAGGTGACGCAGAGGTCAACACTTGTGTCACCAGTGAATGAAACGAGTATCTGGACACCAGTACATAGTGGAGTATGCTCATAGTACACATGACGAGTCCATAAAAATAGTTTTCTGATTGATTGATGAAGATTAAGCCACCCATAAGGTAACACGGGCATGAATAGCCCGTAAGTGGTGGCCCTTTTGAGCCATTACCAGTATCAAGAGCTGATACTGGAGATCTGTGGAGGTGCGACTGCACCCTGCGTGACGGGAGATGTCTCCTGAGATAGTTTTCTCTGTTAAAACCGTATATATTGTTAGGATGGGATGGTATGGGGGTGGACTGGGATGGTATGGGATGGGCTGGGCTTGGGTAAGGTTAGGTAGGTTTTAAATTCCGTTAGCGAGCCGTCTTGTACACGTGCGCCTTGTACCCATACCAAGGTACCCATTTAAATGCCTAGAGTCCGTACGCGTGCGGGGCATTGATCTTGGTGCCAATTTCCAGCGCTGGTATATCGTGCACACTGAGTTGTGATGACTCACAATGGAAGCTCTCATTAAGGAAGCTGTTAACGTGCACCAAACCCACACACTTGAGAACAAGGCAGGTGACCTCGACTTATCTTGAGGTTATCTTGAGTAACTTGGTAACTGTTCAGGACTTGACAGTTACCATTCGTTGCCAACGTTGCCATTCCTTTCATTTTCTGATGCGTGGGTTGGGTGTGTCAGCCCCGTTATTGTGACTTGCTGTCTGCTGGAGGAATGATGTAATCAGGTCATCACAAACAATGCCCAATCGCTTCTGAGGAAATGTCACTTGAGGGTCGGTGACTCCCATTGGGTACAATATCCAAGAGCAACGTTAAATAACGTCATCTACGTTGAATTAATGTCGATTCAACGTTGAAAAACGTTACTCCTAGATATCGTGACGGGGTTGTAGAGAATGTGTAGTGTGTGAATGATATCTTAAAACTGACATCCTTTAGGGAAACTATTCAACCCGTCATTCGCTAAACACGTGTTTATTTATTTATAAAATTTTAAAAAATTAAAAAAAATTTAAAAATTTCATTTTTTTTTTAACTTTAAAATTAAAAAAAAAACACGTGTAAAAAAATGTGAGAACATTTGTTACGGAATGAACCACAAAGTTAACACTGCGAGGAGTAGGTAAAAATAAACCATGTAATATTGTCTCGATAGGCTAGGTGGGTTGCTTGGGTTCGTCCGTTTCTTACTTGACAAAACAGTTACAATTTTTACGGAGTGATATATCGAGCGAAGGAGCTAAATTGCTGTTATAAAGAAGCCTCGTTGGCGAGTTCTAGATTTATGTGAATATGTCAAGATATACAGACAATCTATACATATGGATATACATTGTGGCACGTATATATGTATATTAATTATTTAAAGTGTTACTAGCACTTGCAGGTGTTGTCATATATGTACATTACTAACAGGTGGTAATGTAATGGACGGGAAGTTGTGGTTGTTAAAGATTCGCTACCTGGAACAAAAAGTTCCAAGTAGCACGGGCTATGGTGAGCCCGTTGAACGGGAAGATTGTTGTGGCGCTCTCTATACTGGGGGAGTGGCGGTGGGCCGCGCTGGCCGCTCTCTTGTCTCATGAAAACATTGATTGTAACCATGATATATATATGTGCTTCAGCCTACAGTTTAGACCTATTGTCTTGTGTATGACCCTCTGTCCTGCGTGACAGTGAATACCAACATTATCCTCACTTTAATAAGACTTAATTGAATTCCTCAGATTAGGCAAAATTGTAATTAATTTTGTCAATAGAGATGTTAATAATAATAATGTTTCATGAACATTGTACTCTATAGTGGTGGTGGTGACTGGTGGTAGTCATGGTGGTGATGGTGGTGGTGGTGGTGATGGTGGTGGTGATGGTGATATACTGGTACTCACCTAGTTGTGCTTGTGGGGGGTTGAGGTTAGGCTCTTTTGTCCCTCTTCTCGACTACCAATCAACTAGTAATGATGATGGTGAGAGTAACTAAAGGAAGTGACAGTGAGGGAGGTGAGGACAGTGGTGCAGTGTTGACGGTCACTGTCACACCGCCCCCTCCCCTCTCCAGGTGCCACCAGGTGCCCCCAGGTGCCTCTAGGTGCCCCCAGGTGCCTCTACGTGCCACCAGGTGCCTCCAGGTGCCACCAGGTGCCTCCAGGTGCCCCCAGGTGCCTCTACGTGCCACCAGGTGCCACCAGGTGCCTCCAGGTGCCACCAGGTGCCACCAGGTGCCTCCACAAGGCTACACTTACACAAATCACTCACATCGGCATTTTCCATAACTTCAAATAAATCATTAAAATCGGCTACTATTTCCAATGTCCAATTGGCTGACTCACCACCACGCACTGCCAGACTTGTACCCTTCTACACGCACCTACACCTCACCACACCTTACCCCCGCCCTCACCACACCCTCACCCTCACCACACCCTCACCCACAACCCTTCACACCACACCCATCATCTCACGCCCTCACCAGGAACAGAGGGGATATGATCACAACTTAAAAGATACTAAAGGGAATAGATAAGGTGGACCAGGAGAGCCTCATCAGACAGAGAAAGCAAGACCAGAGGACACAGCTGGAACCTGGAAGCCCGCAATGAACCGAAGGGACGCAAGAACATTCTCGCACCCTGTAAGGGTGATTACCAATGCTCTAAAAGAGGAAGCTGTGGAAGCCACCTCTATCCACAACTTTAAGGCCAGAGTCGACAAAGAATTTGAAAGTCATAATAGTTAGGTTGTAACGCAACAGGTACAAGGCTAGTGGGCGGGGCATAAAGGCGGTAGAATTCACTTCCCCGTAGGCACTAATAGGTAAGCACCCACAACACGTGCCCCACCCCAAACTCCCACAACTCAAAACTTGTGAAAAGTTACGACTCAACAAACCTCATCCGTGTGTCAACTGTATTCAAGTTGACACTCATTCAACTGCAACAGTGTTGCATAAGAGCAACACAGCGCCTTGGACGACGGAGATCAGGGCACGAGGTAGCAGGACCTGGATATACACACCCGCTTGTAAGGCACTCGGAAAATACACACTCGTGTGTAAGGCACTCGGAAAATCTGCCACCAGAAATGAGCTCAGAGTCTGAACCAACTGGGCGGAGGTGCCAGCGATGCCACACAGTTCCAAATGTAGATATGATAAGAGCCCAATAAGCTCAAGAATCTATACACCAGTTGATTGACAGTTGAGTTCAACCCCTGCAAGCTCAAGTAGGTGAGTACATATAAACATACCCTCGCACGTTGTGGAAGTATCAAACACTATTCATAGTTCTAAAACTAGATATGATAGGGAAGAAAGACAGGAACCATTGCTTTAAACAACCTGCGGCTAGAAACGCCGCAGAGCCAAGAGCTAGTGCTCGATTCTGCAGGCACAAATAGGTGAGGTGAGTACACATGGCTATATACTCAACATGAGGGGGCACAGATGGCTACATAGCAACATGAGGAGACACAGATGGCTACATAGCAACACCTGGACGAGGAGACAGTGTAAACGAGAGAGAGAGAGAGAGAGAGAGAGAGAGAGAGAGAGAGAGAGAGAGAGAGAGAGAGAGAGAGAGAGAGAGAGAGAGAGAGAGAGAGAGAGAGACAGGGAGAGAGGGGGGGAGAGAGAGGGAGAGAGAGGGAGAGGGAGAGAGAGGGAGAGGGAGAGGGAGAGAGAGAGAGAGAGAGAGAGAGAGAGAGAGAGAGAGAGAGAGAGAGAGAGAGAGAGAGAGAGAGAGAGAGAGAGAGAGAGAGAGAGAGAGAGAGAGAAGTGAGTCAGAGATGGTAGTATGGAGGCCAGCGTAAGAGTGGTGAACACAGGCGACACGTTAGCTGGTGGGTGTCAAGCACACATCCCTGAGCGCTCTCGCTCCTCCTCTGACTACCAATGACTCGAGATGAGTCGTGTATTTGTACCAACTTCAGAAAACATTATGTACACTAGTATAAAATAGAAACGTGTACAGATACCGAGAGTGGACCTCACCTGTAAGAAGACGTTTCTACCATGAGGACTATACCTCTTCTTAGTTCCTAGGTTACTAACCCTGATGTTTGTCCCTGACCTAACCTCATGGGGGTTATTGAGCCGGGTGTGTATTGCCAGGTCCTGCTACCTCGTGCCCTGAACCCCGTCGTCCAAGGCGCTGTGTTGCTCTTATGCAACACTGTTGCAGTTGAATACGTGTCAACTTGAACGCAGTTGACACACGGTTGACACACTGGGATCCTCTGAGCTTGAAATCCCACGTAGGTACACTTAGCCCTAATAATAAGGTATTATTAGGAGGTGTTTATTAACTCCTATCTAGAACATAAAAGTGATTTGATTATTCCTCTTATACTTAGGCGGAGAGTATTGAAAAGTCTTGGATCATTTCAGGATATTATCTCATCCTGCACTTACAGTGGGGCTATTCTCCACATTTTCAAAAAATCAGAGATGCACAGAACTGGGTGTATACACACAGAAAGGTGGGCTGAATCGCCACGAGAGAAGAATGATTTTCAAAATTATATATATATATATATATATATATATATATATATATATATATATATATATATATATATATATATATATATATATATATATATATATATATATATATTTATCGAGACGTAATGCAATCCAGAAATGTTATTAATGTGTTGGAGGGTGATGTAGTGTTTGAGGACTGTGTTATATATACCTTCTACACCACACTTTCAAACAATGCCACACCATATAAGAGAATTAGACATTTCAGTATTGCTTTTCAACAACATGACGCTTAGTCGTGCATGGACACGAGGTAGAGCTCGATCCTGCAAAGATACAGGCGCAGACAGACAGACAGACGCTCGGCCGCCTGGCCGCCGGCCGAGCGGACAGCACGCTGGACTTGTGATCCTGTGGTCCCGGGTTCGATCCCGGGCGCCGGCGAGAAACATTGGGCAGAGTTTCTTTCACCCTATGCCCCTGTTACCTAGCAGTAAATAGGTACCTAGGAGTTAGTCAGCTGTCACGGGCTGCTTCCTGGTGTGTGTGATGTGAAAAAAATAGTAGTAGTAGTAGTTAGAAACAGTTGATTGACAGTTGAGAGGCGGGCCGAAAGAGCAGAGTTCAACCCCCGCGAGCACAACTAGGTGAATACAACAAGGTAAATACACACACACACGCACATGTGAACAAGTGTTACATCACGCCATCCCAACACTGCCCAAGTGTCTACTATACTGAGCATCACGTGATGCGGGGGTGTCACTCTGCCACCACCAGTCACACCACCTCGGACACCACAGTTAATACCACCCCCCGGCCGCCTCCACCACAATATACAGTCACTACCACACCATCTACAGTGACCGTCACCACCTTGACTGTGTACAGTGAACACTAACACCCATCCCCATTCCCTCTTTAAAGATAGAAAAATTACAACATGAAGGCAGAGAAGGTAAGCTTTAAACGCAAATGAGACGCAGAAAGAAAGAATTTCCTTACAAAGAAATGTAAGGGAATAATAGTGTACTAGTACTAATACTAGTATCCTGTACTAGTGGGTCAACAAGTGGGAGGCATAGAAGCAAAAATAAGTTGTGGAAACCACCTCCATCCACAACTTCAAGACCAAATTTGAACGTCAGAACAATTGAACTGTTACACACAAAAATCACAATAACGTGATGCATCAAATGAACAAATCCACAAGGGCCGTGACGAGGGTTCGAACCTGCGTCCGAGAGGATCCCAGACGCTGCCTTAAACGTTTCTGATTTCTATGTATAATGAAGTACGGGCGAAGCCTATTGACATAGCTCGGGTGCATGGGGGGAATTGCGTAAAACCCTGATTTGTGTCTCTGAGAGACTGCAGGAACCATTGGTAAATCAGGATGATTTCCCGGTTGCAATTTTTTTAACCATGTCGTAGCTCAGTCGATTAAGGCAGCGTCTGGGATCCTCTTGGACGTTGGTTCGAATCCTCGTCACGGCCCTTGTGGAATTGTGTGAGCTAGACCTCACTTTCCCCCCTTAGACACCAATAGGCAAGTACTGGTGCACAGGTTCCCATCCCCTGCTGATCGACCTGAGTGGCTGACTGCCGGATGGTGATGGCTTGAGCAAGAATTTCCTCCTGCTGAGGTCATCCTGGGAGACTCGCTCAGTTCCTGTGTGCACCTGAGTCAGTGCTTCGTGCTACGACTTATCTTACTGTACAACTCTCCTCGTGCGACAGTTACTGCCCCGCTCCTGTGCCAGGTAAGTCCATTACGGGCTCACCATAGCCCGTGCTACTTGATACAGCCCCGCTCCTGTGCCAGGTAAGTCCACTACGGGCTCACCATAGCCCGTGCTACTTGTTACAGCCCCGCTCCTGTGCCAGGTAAGTCCATTACGGGCTCACCATAGCCCGTGCTACTTGCAACTGTGTGTTCCTAGTGGCTGAATCTAAAACAACAACAATTATTTTCCTCGTTACCCACTGTGTTCCATTCACTCCTGTCCACGCTCCCAGCCGCCTCCACTCCTGTCCACGCTCTCAGCCGCCTCCACTCCTGTCCACGCTCTCAGCCGCCTCCACTCCTGTCCACGCTCTCAGCCGCCTCCACTCCTGTCCACGCTCTCAGCCCCCTCCACTCCTGTCCATGCTCTCAGCCCCCTCCACTCCTGTCCACGCTCTCAGCCGCCTCCACTCCTGTCCACGCTCTCAGCCACCTCCACTCCTGTCCACGCTCTCAGCAACCTCCACTCCTGTCCACGCTCTCAGCCGCCTCCACTCCTGTCCATGCTCTCAGCCCCCTCCACTCCTGTCCACGCTCTCAGCCGCCTCCACTCCTGTCCATGCTCTCAGCCCCCTCCACTCCTGTCCACGCTCTCAGCCGCCTCCACTCCTGTCCACGCTCTCAGCCGCCTCCACTCCTGTCCACACTCTCAGCCGCCTCCACTCCAGTCCACGCTCTCAGCCGCCTCCACTCCTGTCCACGCTCTCAGCCGCCTCCACTCCTGTCCATGCTCTCAGCCGCCTCCACTCCTGTCCACACTCTCAGCCGCCTCCACTCCTGTCCACGCTCTCAGCCGCTTCCACTCCTGTCCACGCTCTCAGCCGCCTCCACTCCTGTCCACGCTCTCAGCCGCCTCCACTCCTGTCCACGCTCTCAGCCCCCCTCCACTCCTGTCCACACTCTCAGCCCCCTCCACTCCTGTCCACGCTCTCAGCCGCCTCCACTCCTATCCACGCTCTCAGCTGCATCGCCCCATACAAAATTCCTGCCCCAAAGCTGCCTGTGCACGCACAGTAGTAGGGCGGACCGCTGGTATAAGCTGTACACTGAGTGTGGCTCAGGCACCGCACAGACACCCACCACATTCCTTCAGTACCCTCCAGAGAGAGCGCGAGCAGCGACACCCGCCCCGCCAGGCAGGGTGACATCAGCGCGACAGTGGAGAGCTCTTCTACGTCCTCCCTCAAGAACATAGTGACACCCGAGGCCTGTGACACCCGAGTCAATCATGTGGTATCGAAGACTGACAGATGACGCTGGAGGCGAAGGGTGTGGAAGAGCTTAGGGAAGTGCTCGTCTCATTGGGACAGTAATGGACAGAACACCTCCCTAAAAGCCTCGTGGGGGAGAATAAACTGTAAACATGGAGGAGAATATAGTGTAACATTAAGAATGCATCTAGTTAGCCACTGCCCCCACCCCCCACCCCACCTCCCCCCCTAAATCCCCCCCATCCCCCCACTCCCCGTCACTCGTCCCCTCCCTTCACTGTCCGCTTCTAGTCCTTCAGTCTGACCTGGTTTCTTGCGCGCTTGTTAGTAAGCTTTCTTTAGCTTATTCCTCTAGATAACTCTTCTAGTTAGTCTTATCATTGTCTCGGCCGCTGTCTGTATGAGGAGGGGGGAGGGGGAGGTGACTGTTGTCTGACAGCTCCCCTCCATGGGTAGGAGTGGGAGGGGCAGTGGGTTACCTTGCTAGGAGGGAAGTAACTTACCTTATCTGGAAAGGGAATGAGGGAAGACAAAGGAGAGAGAGAGAGAGAGAGAGAGAGAGAGAGAGAGAGAGAGAGAGAGAGAGAGAGAGAGAGAGAGAGAGAGAGAGAGAGAGAGAGAGAGAGAGAGAGAGAGAGAGAGAGAGAGAGAGAGAGAGAGAGAGAGTATGGAAGGGAAGGGTGAGAAGTAGGGAGAGATGGGAGGGGAGGGGCGGAAGCTGGGACGCTCTGGTGCCTCCAATCATCACAACTGTTGCTCCCACACTACTAATCTGGTCCTCTCCCACAGTATATCTACCCAACACCCCGTCTACACCACCTATATTTAAGCTGCGAGTCACTACACTTTGGGGCAGGCACACACAGCCCCGCTCCTGTGCCAGGTAAGTCCACTACGGGCTCACCATAGCCCGTGCTACTTGGAACTTGTTCCGAATAACTGAATCTATAACAGCAACATACACCTTGGGAACAATACACACCGTGCCAGCCATCGCTCAGTACTAACCTGGAGGAACTCGCCGGAATAAGCTTGCAGGATCCCGCCTCTAATTCCTACACACCGTTAGTCAACAAAATTGCCTCAGGTTAGTTTGTCTCACTATATTCACAACACTTGCACTGAAGAAGTTCATTGTGACATCAGGGCGGTGCCAAGACATCTTCCCCAACAGAAGACGCCCTCTAAAATGACGTATGGAGTACTCCTTCCACCGCTCGACAGGGTCGAATTGCCACCAGACAACTCTTCTAAACAAGAGCAATAGCCTCGCCGTCACACCAAGGCAAGAGCGGCTCTCACCTCCAGCACAAGCAGCTCTCAACAACGTATAACACAAGAGCCTTGGAATAAAACTATCCCCATGGAAGCATGAGCCCTCCATGCAAGATCCCTCTCGCAAATACATCATCATCCAAGATTTTGAGCTGGATAAAGTAAAGGACTAAATATATATTATGTGGAGAGTGTGCTGACGAGGAGGACAAAATTCGGCAATTATAATGAAGGGAAAGAGCAGCCGGCAGACTTGAGCAAGCAGTAGCTGTGTCCTCACCAACCCGTTCTCGCACTTTTGTATAGTCAATATTGACTTATTAAATACGCGCATATGTGACATACTAATTTATTGTGAATATTTTAGTTTACCTTCTAAAGCTTCATAGAAAACACCGACCTTACCTAACCTTCTTAGTATGTTAAGATAAGCATCTTATTGCTTCGTAATTACAATTATTACTTAACCTATCATAGGTATAGGTTTTTTATGAAGCTTTTCAAGGTAAACTAAAATATTCACAATAAATTAGTATGTCACATATGCACTTATTTAATAAGTCAATATTGACTGCAAGAAAGTGCGAGAACGGGTTGCAACGTCCTGACACACGAGAGGCGTTAAAACACAACATTCTCAGGACATCTTACATCCACGCAGTGAGATCCTTCCTAGATAATGCCGCCCCGGCAGTCGTGCAGCCATACAAGGCGGGACCAAAGAGTCGACACTCAACCCCCGCAAGCACAACTAGGCGAGTACAACACAGCCATGAAGAGCACCACATGAATGGATGAAAACTGAAGGATGAAAACTAAATGGATGAAAACTGAACATTTATGAGAAGAAACCAACGTTAAACAGAGAGAGTATGAACCCTGAACTCACTCAAGAACAGATAAATGTGGTTGATGGCTTATAGTTAAGAAGCTAGGCGCCACCAGGCATACAAGATCTCACAAGCAGAAGAGCCTGACCATTGTACCGGACTACCAATCACCACCCTCGGAACTGTACCAGACTCTACCAATCACCACCCTCGGAACTGTACCAGACTCTACCAATCACCACCCTCGGAACTGTACCAGACTCTACCAATCACCACCCTCGGAACTGTACCAGACTCTACCAATCACCACCCTCGGAACTGTACCAGACTCTACCAATCACCACCCTCGGAACTGTACCAGACTCTACCAATCACCACCCTCGGAACTGTACCAGACTCTACCAGAACAAATAAAACACAGAGCCATCTCTCACCTCAGACTGAACACCATTACCGTATGACGCGATGTACAATTACATGCTATACGAACAGCTGCGTTGATCAGCACTCTGCTCATGTACTAGCAGCTTTCCTCTCCCTAACCTGTTTCACTGGTCAGAGTATGCCTCCACACCACACACCTGCCTCCACACCTCACACCTGCCTCCACACCACACACCTGCCCCCACACCTCACACCTGCCTCCACACCACACACCTGCCTCCACACCACACACCTGCCTCCACACCTCACACCTGCCTCCACACCACACACCTGCCCCCACACCTCACACCTGCCTCCACACCACACACCTGCCCCCACACCACACACACCTGCCTCCACACCTCACACCTGCCTCCACACCACACACCTGCCTCCACACCACACACCTGCTTCCACACCACACACCTGCCCCCACACCACAAAACCTGCCTCCACACCGCACACCTGCCTCCACACCACACACCTGCCTCCACACCACACACCTGCTTCCACACCACCACACCTGCCCCCCCACACCACAAACCTGCCTCCACACCTCACACCTGCCTCCACACCACACACCTGCCTCCACACCACACACCTGCCTCCACACCACACACCTGCCTCCACACCACACACCTGCTTCCACACCACACACCTGCCCCCACACCACAAACCTGCCTCCACACCTCACACCTGCCTCCACACCACACACCTGCCTCCACACCACACACCTGCTTCCACACCACACACCTGCCCCCACACCACAAACCTGCCTCCACACCGCACACCCAGATATTCCTTATCAAACCATCCCTTCAAAGTGCACGTGCTGCCCGTCCCCAACGTCAACAAAGTGTCGTACTAAAGTGCCCTTATCCTAACCTACCAGAGGACCCAAAACAGAAAACGGGACAATATGTCAATGTCGCCAGTCGCGACCATTTTCTAGTAGGACAGTTTTTGCCCCTCAGGTAAAATATACGTCAAATTGCGACGTGCTAATAGGAGCCACGTGACAAGTACACTGATAAGGTAATGATTACTGACGATTCTAAAGCAGTCGTTTAAGCCATAAGATATTCTGAGTAATCTGACGAGGCCACGAGGAAGACAAGGCGTGAGGAAGACAAGGCGTGAGGAAGACAAGGAGTGAGGAAGACAAGGAGTGAGGAAGACAAGGAGTGAGGATGTCAAGGGGTGAGGAAGACAAGGAGTGAGGAAGACAAGGGTGAGGAAGACAAAGAGCGAGGAAGACAAGGAGCGAGGAAGACAAGGAGTGAGGAAGACAAGGAGTGAGGAAGACAAAGAGCGAGGAAGACAAGGAGTGAGGAAGTCAAGGAGTGAGGAAGTCAAGGAGTGAGGAAGTCAAGGAGTGAGGAAGACAAGGAGTGAGGAAGACAAAGAGCGAGGAAGACAAGGAGCGAGGAAGACAAGGAGCGAGGAAGACAAGGAGTGAGGAAGTCAATGAGTGAGGAAGTCAAGGAGTGAGGAAGACAAGGAGTGAGGAAGACAAGGAGTGAGGAAGACAAGGAGTGAGGAAGTCAAGGAGTGAGGAAGTCAAGGAGTGAGGAAGTCAAGGAGTGAGGAAGACAAAGAGCGAGGAAGACAAGGAGCGAGGAAGACAAGGAGCGAGGAAGACAAGGAGTGAGGAAGACAAGGAGTGAGGAAGACAAGGAGTGAGGAAGACAAGGAGTGAGGAAGACAAAGAGCGAGGAAGACAAGGAGTGAGGAAGTCAAGGAGTGAGGAAGTCAAGGAGTGAGGAAGACAAGGAGTGAGGAAGACAAGGCGTGAGGAAGACAAGGAGTGAGGAAGACAAGGAGTGAGGAAGACAAGGCGTGAGGAAGACATTGAGCGAGGAAGACAAGGAGCGAGGAAGACAAGGAGTGAGGAAGACAAGGAGTGAGGAAGACAAGGAGTGAGGAGGACAAGGAGTGAGGAAGACATTGAGCGAGGAAGACAAGGAGCGAGGAAGACAAGGAGTGAGGAAGACAAGGAGTGAGGAAGACAAGGAGTGAGGAAGACATTGAGCGAGGAAGACAAGGAGTGAGGAAGACAAGGAGTGAGGAAGACAAGGAGTGAGGAAGACAAGGAGTGAGGAAGGCAAGGAGTAAGGAAGACAAGGAGTGAGGAAGTCAAGGAGTGAGGAAGGCAAGGAGTGAGGAAGACAAGGAGTGAGGAAGACAAGGAGTGAGGAAGACAAGGAGTGAGGAAGGCAAGGAGTGAGGAAGACAAGGAGTGAGGAAGTCAAGGAGTGAGGAAGGCAAGGAGTGAGGAAGACAAGGAGTGAGGAAGACAAGGAGTGAGGAAGGCAAGGAGTGAGGAAGTCAAGGAGTGAGGAAGACAAGGAGTGAGGAAGACAAGGATGAGGAAGACAGGAGTGAGGAAACAAGGGGTGAGGAAGACAAGGGGTGAGGAAGACAAGGAGTGAGGAAGACAAGGAGTGAGGAAGATAAGGAGTGAGGAAGACAAGGAGTGAGGAAGTCAAGGAGTGAGGAAGTCAAGGAGTGAGGAAGACAAGGAGTGAGGAAGACAAGGAGTGAGGAAGACAAGGAGTGAGGAAGACAAGGAGTGAGGAAGACAAGGAGTGAGGAAGACAAGGAGTGAGGAAGACAAGG
>NC_059617.1:7492953-7500453 GCF_020424385.1 Procambarus clarkii
AGTATATAATGCATGTTTGTGCATTTGTGGTTATATATTTACTATTTGTGTATACTCGACTAGTTGTGCTTGCGGGGGTTGAGCTCTGGCTCTTTGGTTCCGCCTCTCAACTATCAATCAACTGGTGTACAGATATGCATGTGTGTATGTGTGTGTGTGTATATGTATATATGTGCGCGTGTGCGTGTGTATGCGCGTGTGCGTGTGTATGCGCGTGTGCGTGTATATGCGTGTGTGTGTGCGTGCCTGCCTCTCGCCCCAACTAGGGTGTACTGAGGGGTTGCTGAGCGCGCATATAGAATCAGTTCATGGCGACGGTATTGCCAATTGGCTGTAAACTTTTCAGAGAGATTCGTCCGCCCGTCTGACCCACAAACCCTTGCCTGCCCTCAAGGGCGCTCCCACAACACACTAAACCCCGTACTAGTGAGAAGAAGAGTAGAGCTGATAGCGGTGATAGCAAGGATGGCGTGTGATAACGGGAGAGATGGAAGAGAGAGAGGTAGGGGGATGAAGCTTGTCAGCAGGAGGAACACGCATAGCGGCCTAGTGCGCAGTTACTTGACAAGATAACCTCCCCCCCCCCATCCCAAACCACCATCTCTGCCTCCTCTTCAAGCTTCCTCTCAATGCAAGTACAGTATATATTTTGTCATGCAAGGCCTTGACTACTATTGCCTACTACTGAGGGAGCCGGTCGGCCGAGCGGACAGCACGCTGGACTTGTGATCCTGTGGTCCTGGGTTCGATCCCAGGCGCCGGCGAGAAACAATGGGCAGAGTTTCTTTCACCCTATGCCCCTGTTACCTAGCAGTAAAATAGGTACCTGGGTGTTAGTCAGCTGTCACGGGTTGCTTCCTGGGGGTGGAGGCCTGGTCGAGGACCGGGCCGCGGGGACACTAAAGCCCCGAAATCATCTCAAGATAACCTCAAGATATACTCTTCTCCTTGCTCCCCTACCCGCTCCCTTTATCAATCTACCACTGGGGTTTAATGTGATTACCGTTACCAGGCCTATGTCGATCTTGCAAGCAGAGTTTTCTATTTTTATGGACGCTTTTCAGTAAAGAAACATTCTTGTTGCTGTTGTTTAGAGAGACTAACAGCTCTCCCTGCGACTGTTCGTCCTGATTTTCCCCAGACAAGATCTGTCAATTGTTTTACACTCAGGGTCAGTAATTGATCGGTGGACAGTGACTATTACCTCTCCTCCTTGCTCTTGTTGGACAACAGTTATAGAATGGTACTCAAGCGTTCACTCCTCTCTATTGGAACCCGGGTCGTGCTCCCATGTTAGACGAATGAGAGGGGTGTGCTAGGGTGTGCTAACTACCACTCCACACACGTTAATGACGCGAACATATGATTGTTGCGTGGTAGATAATGTGATGTGATGGTATGTGTGTGTGTGTGTGTGTGTGTGTGTGTGTGTGTGTGTGTGTGTGTGTGTGTGTGTGTGTGTGTGTGTGTTTTATCCTGCGTCACCTCCCTCGCTCACCCCACCTCGCCTCTATGACCAGTGGTTCACCTCGCAGATACTGGCCCACCTGTCAGGCGCCCACACTATGGGCACGTTGTCGGCCTGTATGGGCACGTTGTCGGCCTGTATGGGCACGTTGTCGGCCTGTATGGGCACGTTGTCGGCCTGTATGGGCACGTTGTCGGCCTCTATGGGCACGTTGTCGGCCTCTATATGCACGTTGTCGGCCTCTATGGGCACGTGGTCGGCCTCTATGGGCACGTTGTCGGCCTCTATGGGCACGTTGTCGGCCTCTATGGGCACGTGGTCGGCCTCTATGGGCACGTTGTCGGCCTGTATGGGCACGTTGTCGGCCTCTATGGGCACGTGGTCGGCCTCTATGGGCACGTGGTCGGCCTGTATGGGCACGTGGTCGGCCTGTATGGGCACGTTGTCGGCCTGTATGGGCACGTGGTCGGCCTCTATGGGCACGTGGTCGGCCTGTATGGGCACGCTCCCTGGCTCTATGGGCACGCTCCCTGGCTCTATGGGCACGCTCCCTGGCTCTATGGGCACGCTAGTACAAGAGCCACTCCAATATCCAGCAGGCTACACTAAGGACATACCCATCACTACAACACCTTACGTGAAGACTGGCCCAGGTATTGATCTATTACTATTTTACACTAAAAGGTGTACATTTTCTAAATCACTAAAAGGTGTAAATTAATTTCATGATAAAATCATTTCAAGACAATGGGGTGAGGACACGTCATTCTGGTGGTCTCCAGACACCTGACTCAAGCCACTCTGCTGGTCGGGGTGTGTCGTGGCTGAGTGGGCTAAGGCAGGTGTCCAGGCATCACCAGAGCGCCGGTTCAAGTCATCCCATTGCATCAAAATGATTCCCTCACCGATATATCACGCCATTGTGATTTCTTTGTGATATGTATACTTTATGCATGTCAGGTTTCATTCATACTAGATACCCTGGAAACCGAAACTGTCTTTATTTTCCGCTTGTTACAACTTGTAATAAAGTTGTTACATCTTGGCTTAACGTGTTTATGACGTATTAGAACGTTGTTACAAATTGTTATATTGGTTGTTATAACTGGTTAGGAAGTGTTAAAACTTGTTCGAACGTTGTACCAACGTCGAAGCTTCGGTGTGTGTTTGGCGGGTACTTACTTATCAGCACTTGTCTAACAGTGACTAAGGGAAGGTGAGGTCTGGCTCCTGGCACCACCTGCTGGCCTTGTATTCGTTGCCAGAACCAACTGCGCTCCAGAACTGCTCAGTTAACTGTATTTCACAGTAGTTACTTCTTGTGAAAACCTAGGCGTTCACAGGCCCGGGAGCTTGACCCTAGCGGCCGCGTACAAGGGCGCATGCGTTAGTTTGTATCACACGGTGTAATAAACAAGTGCATTCTCTCAAATACAAACTACATAATATAGCCTCGTACATAGAGACATACTCGCATCACTGTACGAGATGTTCCCCAATCGCACTTATAATAACTTATTATAAGGCCCGGTACTCGACCAGGCCTCCACCCCCCAGGAAGCAGCCCGTGACAGCTGACTAACACCCAGGTACCTATTTTACTGCTAGGTAACAGGAGCATAGGGTGAAAGCTACGAAGGCTACCAAGGTTGACTCCTCTCTTCCCTTCCCACGGGTCATCTGCCCTCAGCGCTTCTCACAAGAATCTTCCACGCTGGAATTTCGAGAGCTGGATGATCTACGGCAAGAGGAGAATACCTCGCCAATTTGACCACAGTACAGAACGTTCAGAACTAGAATAAGTTAATGACATTATCAAAATTGAAACTTGTTATGATGTTAATAAAATAATGCGAATATTTGAGAATTGTCTTATTTCATATTCCTTCCTTCATATTGCCTCGCGGCATGCTGCGGGAGTCTTGCTTGGCCTCGCGGCATGCTGCGGGAGTCTTGCTTGGCCTCGCGGCATGCTGCGGGAGTCTGCTTGGCCTCGCGGCATGCTGCGGGAGTCTTGCTTGGCCTCGCGGCATGCTGCGGGAGTCTTGCTTGGCCTCGCGGCATGCTGCGGGAGTCTTGCTTGGCCTCGCGGCATGCTGCGGGAGTCTTGCTTGGCCTCGCGGCATGCTGCGGGAGTCTTGCTTGGCCTCGCGGCATGCTGCGGGAGTCTTGCTTGGCCTCGCGGCATGCTGCGGGAGTCTTGCTTGGCCTCGCGGCATGCTGCGGGAGTCTTGCTTGGCCTCGCGGCATGCTGCGGGAGTCTTGGGGATCTTAGAGAAGTTGAGCTCTGCACACTCCAGTTCCCTCGCCGCGGTAACTGTATATATACCCCCAGTGAATACATACCCCCCCCCCTTGTGTATATATATATACCCCCAGTGTATAGATATACCTCGTGTGTATTTATACCGTACCTTGACAGGTGAAGGCCACGTACCTTGACAGGTGAAGGCCACGTACCTTGACAGGTGAAGGTCACGTACCTTGACCGGTGAAGGTCACGTACCTTGACAGGTGCAGGCCACGTACCTTGACAGGTGAAGGCCACGTACCTTGACAGTTACTTTAGTAGCAGTTATCAATGGTTCATTCTCTGTCAGTGTGTTGAGGACAACCAACATTCAAAACAGAGTAAATGTTTTAGCAATATTAGTAAGAAAGAATTTGTTGCTAATACTGTAAATGAGAAGTACTAATCACTCCATCCAACTTAAAATACTGGAAAAGGACCGTAATGCAAAGAAGAAAATTGAAGACATTCTTGATCTTTTAGAGGATTTCAATGCATTTTTTTTTTAGATAATACAAGAGTTGTTACAATCTTGTAGAGCCACTAGTACGCGTAGCGTTTCGGGCAGGTCCCTGGAATACGATCCCCGCCGCGAAGAATCGTTGTTACAACCAAGTACACATTTTACTGTTGAGGTTAAACAGAGGCTACAGTTAAGGATTTGCGCCCAGTAAATCCTCCTCGGTCAGGATACGAACCCATGACAAAGCGCTCGCGGAACGCCAGGCGAGTGTCTTACCACTACACCACGGAGACATATTTTAGTATGTTTATAGAGACAGGTGAAGACATAATAGTGTCCTGCTACTGGAACACTCTACTCTTCCCTACATAGAGCGACACAAAGACCAACACGGAGGGAAACTGCGAGCTCTATAAGCTTGTATTTCAGAAAGCGTTAACATTATTTGCTTCCTTTAGTAAAGTAAATTATTCCAGCTGGGGCTCTGTTTACCATGAAGATTGCTGGGAACGTGAGGGGCAAGAACTGTAGTACCTGTGAGCCATTGGTATGAGTGGATTTGTAGTTGAGGATGGCGTTAACAAATTGTTAGTAGTGATGGCTTAGATCAGGGCTTGGAGATGGGATACAGCAAGCCAGCATAAAGGACAAGATGGCATACTTGGTATGACCCGAAGAAAAGAAGCCGGCGTTCTGCCAACCCGTCCTCGACTCAAGTCCATTACATCCAGCGGTCGACCCCAAACACGCAATCGTAAATTTTTACATGCTGTTCATTCAAAACGGGAATTTTCTCAAATACAAATTAATATTATAATATATTAGCATGTAGTGCATATATAGGCATAGGTTAGGCTAGGGTCTTTTGGGTCTTTGTTTGGAGGACGGGCTGCGTTCTGCAAGACATAATCGAGTATGAAATATTCAATGAACATGCTTCATGGAAGACTGTGGAATTGCTGAAAATGATGAGTATGCCCTGCATGATCAGTTTCCCTCATTGTAACCGAAACGCATAATAAAAGCATTGTGAAAATTAATAATATCATTGATGAGAGGAATACATTTTCCTCTAGTACTATATCCATAACACTTGTGCTCCAGTAGACCAGAACCAGAGCACAAGTTCTCAACTGGACCCCGGGAGAAGCACGTACCAGTAGACGAAGAAAAGATTAAACATAATAAACACAGGGACGAAGTCTTCCTTCAAAGTCTTAACGTAACAAGAGCAACATGTCATACTCAAGATGATAATCTAAATCTCAAGAGCTCGGAGTTATCCCATTGATGCGTCTTGAACCTTGGAACTAACAAGTACATCCTTCATTGATGCGTCTTGAACCTTGGAACTAACAAGTACATCCTTCATTGATGCGTCTTGAACCTTGGAACTAACAAGTACATCCTTCATTGATGCGTCTTGAACCTTGGAACTAACAAGTACATCCTTCTTTTTTAACTACATTTTCTTCAAGGCAAAATTGACAAGTTTCTGAATGAAGTGCTGGAACAACTGGGCTGTAATATGTGTGGGGGGCCTGCCGCCGCCGCCTCTGCCTCGAGCAACACCTTGTTGGATCAAGTCATCACTCGTGGAGCCTGGCCCCAGGCCGGGCTCCACGAGTACACCGCCTTCAACCCACTCCAAGTATACTTTGTAAGTATAAGACATACTTTATCAACATAATTATGTAGTATGACAATCATGGCCTTTTGACGTTATGTCATATTATTTGTTTATGGTAACATGTGTCACCCTCTCACCCTACAGTGTGGACCATGTGTCACCCCTCACCCTACAGTGTGGACCATGTGTCACCCTCTCACCCTACAGTGTGGACCATGTGTCACCCCTCACCCTACAGTGTGGACCATGTGTCACCCCTCACCCTACAGTGTGGACCATGTGTCACCCCTCACCCTACAGTGTGGACCATGTGTCACCCCTCACCCTACAGTGTGGACCATGTGTCACCCCTCACCCTACAGTGTGGACCATGTGTCACCCCTCACCCTACACTGTGGACCATGTGTCGGACCATGTGTCACCCCTCACCCTACAGTGTGGACCATGTGTCACCCCTCACCCTACAGTGTAGACCATGTGTCACCCCTCACCCTACAGTGTGGACCATGTGTCACCCCCTCACCCTACAGTGTGGACCATGTGTCACCCCTCACCATACAGTGTGGACCATGTGTCACCCCTCACCCTACAGTGTGGACCATGTGTCACCCCCTCACCCTACAGTGTGGACCATGTGTCACCCCCCTCACCCTACAGTCTAGACCATGTGTCGCCCCTCACCCTACAGTGTCGACCATGTGTCACCCCTCACCCTACAGTCTAGACCATGTGTCACCCCTCACCCTACAGTCTAGACCATGTGTCACCCCTCACCCTACAGTGTGGAGCATGTGTCACCCCTCACCCTACAGTGTAGACCATGTGTCACCCCCCTCACCCTACAGTCTAGACCATGTGTCACCCCTCACCCTACAGTGTGGAGCATGTGTCACCCCTCACCCTACAGTGTGGAGCATGTGTCACCCCTCACCCTACAGTCTAGACCATGTGTCACCCCCCTCACCCTACAGTCTAGACCATGTGTCACCCCTCACCCTACAGTCTAGACCATGTGTCACCCCTCACCCTACAGTCTAGACCATGTGTCACCCCTCACCCTACAGTGTGGAGCATGTGTCACCCCTCACCCTACAGTGTGGAGCATGTGTCACCCCTCACCCTACAGTGTAGACCATGTGTCACCCCCCTCACCCTACAGTCTAGACCATGTGTCACCCCTCACCCTACAGTGTGGAGCATGTGTCACCCCTCACCCTACAGTGTGGAGCATGTGTCACCCCTCACCCTACAGTGTAGACCATGTGTCACCCCCCTCACCCTACAGTCTAGACCATGTGTCACCCCTCACCCTACAGTGTGTTCAGCACTTGGGCGGATCCTTCGGCTCCATATGTAACGCTGGAAATAAGCTTGTCAACAATGTCTCCGTTTGGGTGACATTTCGAGGGGTTTCGGCCACTCTTCTCCATACATCGGTGCTGATCAACCACGGAATCGAACACCGTCGAACTTCCGAGTGCTGGTGTCAATGCCCTCTTGGGGTTGAGCTTCATTTCCAGGGTCCCGTTTCTTAATCTTCAATACACTGGCGTCAGTACTTTCTAACTGTCCTTACCTTGTCGTTCCCAGATCATGTCTTGTCGTGATCATGTCTTGTCGTTATCATGTCTTGTCGTGATCATGTCTTG
>NC_059617.1:7505453-7510554 GCF_020424385.1 Procambarus clarkii
GTCACTATCATGTTTGTGCGAGGCTGTGTAATTACCAAAGTGTAGTTACAGGATGAGAGCTAGGGTAGTGGCGTCCCGTCTTCCCCGTACTCTTATATAAATCTTGAAGTTACTGACAGTTTTGGCCTCCACAACCTTCTCACTTGACTTGTGCCAACAGTCTGTACTCTGTACAAGTGAACTGTAATGTTATTCTTGGCAGCTTTGTTTAGTTTCCATAAATCTAGGACCTCCTGTTTTAGGAGTTAGTTTCAAAAACTGTTCCGTCAATTTTGTCAATTGAAGTTACTATTTTGTACATAGTGATCATATCGCCTATTTTTCTTCGATCTTCTAGCTTTGGTATATTCAACACTCCTCGTATCTCTTATTTTTGTAAGTTCCGGAAGCCATTTAGTTGCACGACACCTTACAACCGCTGCATACTCCAATTTTGGTCTCACACAGGTCGGGAATTGTTTCTTTAGTATTTTGCTTGATATAAGACTCCTAGATAAAAGACTCCTTGAGTTTTTTTTCCCCACTTCGTCTAGAGACACCTCTATGTATTATCCGTATATTTAAAAGCGATTGTGAGGTTGGAAAGCGTAGCATAGAGTCTTGACACAATGTTCTTCATGTGGTCCTCAGGTGACACTTTTCTATCCAGAACAACTCCAATAATTTCTTTATTAGAGTTCTTTAAAGCCATTTCACAGAATTTGTAAGTTGTGTGGGGCCTATTTTTTTTTATTTTCCATTCCATAAAATGGTATTTATTCACATTAAATTCCATCTAAGTATTGCTCAATAAACTTATTTTCGCCAGATCATTTTACAAAGCATAGTAGGCAGAAATCAGTCTCAGGAGACTATGTGTGCTCTGGTTGTCGGTCTGGAGTGGCCTCTCCAAGGCGCAAAGCCTGGGTAGGTTGATACGGAGGAGAAGCTGTTACCCATGCAGCAGGTTAAAGAAATTTTGGTAATTGTTTTGCAAGGCATAACAATGATCAAAATTTCTTATCTTCCCTAGTAGCTTAGCATCATCAGCAAACATGTTCATATAATTCTGTAGTTCTTCTGGTAGATCGTTCGTATAGACGACGAATATTATTGGTGCTTGTTGACCACACCGCACACTAGAAAGTGAAGGGACGACCACGTTTCGGTCCGTCCTGGACCATTCTCAAGTCGATTGACAATCGACCTGAGAATTGTCCTTCACTTTCTAGTGTGTGGTCTGGTCAACATATTCCAGCCACGTTATTGTGACTCCTCGTCTGCTTATTGGTGCCTGACCTAAATCTCTTGATACTCCACTGGTGACATTTCTCCAGTCTGATACATTGCCTCTGATTACCGCCCTCATTTTGCTATCCGTTAATATATTTTTCATCAATGTCAGAAGTCTTCCTTTCACCTCTCCAGTATATTCCAGTTTCCAAAACAATCTCTTTTGTAGGACTGTTTCAGAAGTATTTTTTAGGTCCAGATAAATGCAATCAACCCAATTATCTCTTTCCTTTAAAAACTCTGTGGCTCTATCATAGCAACTAAGTAGGTTTGTTACACAGGATCATCTTGTTCGAAACCATACTGTCTGTTATTACAATTCCTCTCCAGATGTTCTACTCATTTGGTTATAATTATTTTGTCCAATGCGACTATTTCTTGGTGATTATTCCAATGTGATTATTGTGTGACTTGTCAACGATACAGGCCTATAATTACGTGGGTCTTCTCTTTACCATTTATGAAGATTGAAATCATGTTTCCCTTTTTTCCATATATCCTAACCTTACCTTGTGGTTACCTTCTGATAGTTTCGGGACTTAGCGTCCCCCGGTGACCAGGCCTCCTGGTTGCTGGACTGGTCAACCAGGCTGTTGGACGCGGCTACTCGCAGCCTGACGTATGAGTCACAGCCTGGTTGATCAGGTATCCTTTAGAGGTGTATCTGCTAAGATTCATGTACATATAGATGCCTTGAAATTCAATTGAAGAATGGTGAGTACAGATGCGCATTCTCTCAGCACCCAAGGTGACATGCCGTCTGAGCCGCCTGCAGTCCCTCTACCTGGCTCCTTGAGTCTGTTCCTCCACTTCGTCTCCAGACACTTCTATGTATTATGTTCTTCTCTGGCATCTGTATTGCGTCTGGTACTCTGATAAACTCATTTTGCACACTCTTGCCTAACTGGGAATGCGGGGGATGAGCTTCGGCTCTTTGGTCCCGCCTCTTAACTTCCAATCAACTGGTGTACAGGTTCCTGAGCCTACTGGAATCCATCATATCTACATTTGAAACCGTGTATGGAGTCAGCCTCCACCACATCACTGCCTAATGCATTCCATTTATTAACTACTCTGACACTGAAAAAGTTCTTTCTAATGTCGCTGTAGTTCATTCGAGTACTTAGTTTCCACCTGTCTCCTTGTGCCAGTACCACACGCATTAAATAATCTGTCGTTATCTACTCCATTAATTCCCCCTGAGAATTTTGTACGTGGTAATCATGTCTCCTATAACTCTTCTGTACCAGCCACATGAGGTTTTGTTCCCAAAGTCTTTCCTTGTAGCTCATACCCCTCGGCTAGGGTACTAGTCTGGTGGCATACCTTTCAACCTTCTTCAAAGGTAGGTACGTAAGTAGGTACCTACTTACGTACCTATTTTCCACTACTCTCCCTACCTATGCAACCTCCAAGTCCTCTTGGAGGATCCTACAATCCTCATCTGTCACAACTCTTCTCATTAACGTTGCGTCATCCGCGAACATCGACATATAGGATTGTGTGCATATTCACAAAGTTGTGCTTGCGAGAGTTGAGCGTCCGCTCTTTGGTCCCACCTCTCAACTGTCAATCAACTGGTGTACAGATTGCTGAGCCTATTGGCCTGTGTGTGGGAGAGTGAGTGAGTGAGTGAGTGTGTGTGTGTGTGTGTGTGTGTGTGTGTGTGTGTGTGTGTGTGTGTGTGTGTGTGTGTGTGTCTGTGTGTGTCTGTGTGTGTGTGTGTGTGCGCGTGAGACAGGCGTGTGTGTGCGACATGGTGGTATTACAGCCAGACTTAAGGCCACTCCCAGCTGAGCCTGTGTACACGGGCCCCAGCACGCACACCGCTACCGCCACTCACACACACACACACACACACACACACACACACACACACACACACACACACACACACACACACACACACACACACAACCCACACAGGCACGCACACACAGGCACGCACACACACACGCACGCACACACCCACGCACACACATGCACGCGCGCACCCACGCACACACACACAAACCTGTACACCTGTTGATTGACGATTGAGAGGTGGGACCAAAGAGCCAGAGCTCAACCCCCACAAGCACAATTAGGAGAGTACACACACACACACACACACACACACACACACACACACACACACACACACACACACACCAAAGAGCCAAAGCTCAACCCCCGCAAGCACAATTAGGTGAGTACACACACACACACACACACACACACACACACACACACACACACACACACACACACACACACACACACACACAGGAACACACACACACAGGAACACTGATGAGCCCAAGTGACACAAGAGAAACATTTCTTTAGCTAAGACTAATCAACCTGGAGAAAGCCGCTGATAGAGAGGTGGGCGCCGCTAAATACACACACACAAGTTAAAAAATGGCCTTTACATTATTGTGAGATGACGGGTCCCAAGAGCTGACGTTCCCTTACGTGGGAATAAAAAAAAGTGAGTACATAAACTTTGGAAATAAGGGGGGAAAGAGAGAGAGAGAGAGGGAAAGAGAAAGAGAGAGTGGGAGAGAGAGAGACAGAGAGAGAGGGGTGGGGGCGGTGTTCGTCGTATCATATCAACATTCTTCGCGATCATTCCGTCAGACACTTCCAACCTACTCACGCAAAGGTGGTGACGGGAGAGGAGGAGACAGGTGGTGACGGGAGAGGAGGAGACAGGTGGTGACGGGAGAGGAGGAGACAGGTGGTGACGGGAGAGGAGGAGACAGGTGGTGACGGGAGAGGAGGAGACAGGTGGTGACGGGAGAGGAGGAGACAGGTGGTGACGGGAGAGGTGAAGGGGCGTGATATGGGTGCTGAGGGGATGAGGGAGTGAGGGACAGAGTGGTGAGAGAGAGAGAGAGGGGATGCTGGGGGGATGATAAGGGTTGTCGGGACGGGTCAGGGAGATGAGGAAGGAGATTAAGCCGTAGATGAGGAGAGGACGAGAGGGGGCAGATGAGGGAGGGACTGAGAGACCAGCGAGGGGAGAGAAGGGGTTGGGAGAGACTCTTAAACACACAAGAGTTGGATAGTGTGAGTGATCTGCCGTTTGTCTCCTGCTCCTGAGCGGGCAAGTTGGAGACGACACAGGTGACCCATCCCATGACAGAAAGGGCAGAGTGAGAGGGGGTGAAGGAAGGGGGGGGAGAGAGAGAGGGAGAGGGGGGGGGGGCAGCTTCGCAAGCGATTTGGTTGGGGTTCGTATCCTGGCCAGGGAGGATTGTCTGGGACCACGTACAATCCTTAATTAACTGTTTGCCTCTGTTCACCCAGCAGTAATTCGGTAGGAGGTCAGTAGCACTCCCACATAATAACAGTATTTGAGAGCGGGTGTTGGGGGTAGGTGGTCAACACCCACCTCCAGGGGTCAGGTGTTGGGGGTAGGCGGTCAACACCCACCTCCAGGGGGGCAGGTATAGGGGGCAGGTGTTGGGGTTAGGTGGTCAACACCCACCTCCTGGAGGCCGGTGTTGACCACCTCCTACACCTACCCCCAACACCCACCTCCAGGGGGCAGGTGTTGGGGGTAGGTGGTCAACACCCACCTCCAGGGGGAAGGTGTTGGGGGCAGGTGTTGGTGGTAGGCGGTGAATAAACAACACAAAAATAAACATAAATGTAGAATATAGTTGTGAATCACAACTATATTCTACCCACCTCAAGACTCCGCTCCAATATAGAAGCATCAAGAAATATGGACCAATAGGCTTTCTACAAACACTTCTATTCAATACCCATTGTTTCGTGTTCTGTCTTGTGTTTAGGAATTTAATACCCTATTAATACCACCTCACCCCATCCACCTCAC
>NC_059617.1:7510654-7553154 GCF_020424385.1 Procambarus clarkii
TGTTGATTGACGGTTGAGAGGCGGGACCAAAGAGCCAAAGCTCAACCCCCGCAAACACACTAGGTGAGTACTAGGTGCACACACACACCACACAACACACACACCCACACACACACACACACACACACACACACACACACTCACTCCACTTGAGTACAACCATTGACTTTATTAATATGCTCATGAAGACAGACAATCGGGAGCATATTTGTATGCCTCCCAGGTGAGCCCATCATGCCCATCTGTCTCGCTGGTGGACGCGCTCTGTACCGCATCACTAATACACCCAACCCGTCTCAAGTCCGCAACACCTACCGTCCTAATGCTCTCTAACACGCTGCTTGTGTCTCCAGGAAATGGTAGTGGAATGTGAACAGTGTATAGTGCACTTTGTGCCCCGGACGAGCGTGGGCAGTGTCCCGGACGAGCGTGGGCAGAGTGTCCAGGACGAGCGTGGGCAGAGTGTCCCGGACGAGCGTGGGCAGAGTGTCCCGGACGAGCGTGGGCAGAGTGTCCCGGACGAGCGTGGGCAGAGTGCCCCGGACGAGCGTGGGCAGAGTGTCCCGGACGAGCGGGGAAGAAGTGTGTCCCGGACGAGCGTGGGCAGAGTGTCCCGGACGAGCGTGGGCAGAGTGCCCGGACGAGAGTGTGGCCAGAGTGTCCCGGACGAGCGTGGGGCAGAGTGCCCGGACGAGCGTGGGCAGAGTTACCCGGGCCGAGACAGAGTGCCCCGGACGAGCGTGGGCAGTGTGTCCGGACGAGCGTGGGCAGAGTGCCCCGGACGAGCGTGGACAGAGTGGCCCGGACGAGCGTGGGCAGAGTGGCCCGGACGAGCGTGGGCAGAGTGGCCCGGACGAGCGTGGGCAGAGTGGCCCGGACGAGCGTGGGCAGAGTGGCCCGGACGAGCGTGGGCAGAGTGGCCCGGACGAGCGTGGGCAGAGTGGCCCGGAGTGATAAATGTAATTAAGATGCGATAAGAGAAGACCCCCCAACCAGGGAGAGTGAATGAAGGCTGCAAGGAGCGGTAAATATTAAGAGTCGGGTCTTTCCCTCACAGACTAGGCCTCTAAGACCAATATAACTAGCTGTCCCAGGGAAACTAACCTCACCGGACCAATAGGCCTCCTGGTTGACAGCCTATTCAACCAGGAGATACTGGGAAGACGCCGCTATAAGCAGACATGATACCTGGTTGAGGGGGTTCTAGGATTTCTTCTACTCCCCAAGCCCGGCCCGAGGCCAGGCTTGATTTGTGAGAGTTTGGTCCACCAGGCTGTTGCTTGGAGCGGCCCGCAGGCCCACATACCCACCACAGCCCGGTAGGTCCGGCACTCCTTGGGTCATCATAGCCCAGTTAATCAGGTAACCTTTGGGGGGGATGTGTTTACTCAGTTACATCCAACCCACACACCGGAAAATAAAGGAATCAACGACGTTTCGATCCATCTCGGACCATGACTTGACAACGGTCCAAGACGGACTGAAACGTCGCCACTCATTATCGTGACTTACTCTCTGCTTTATTATAAATGTTTGTTGAATCAGTCATAATTAGTTTAATCGGCCAATTATGTAAGAAAATTGTTCCAACATTTCGTTTTCTCATCCCTAATTTTCCGCGTAATCAGTTGTTCAATAAAGATGAATAATAATGGCAATATCTTATCCAGCAAGAAAGTCATACTAATCTTTACACTGTAGGGAAAGACAGGGGGGAAAGGAGCACTACAACAGTGGTGGAGGGAGGGGAAAGGAGGGGACGACAGACAGGAGAGAGACAGAGAGAAAGAGCGAGAGAGAGAGAGACAGGAGAGAGAGAGAGAGAGAGAGAGAGAGAGAGAGAGAGAGAGAGAGAGAGAGAGAGAGAGAGAGAGAGAGAGAGAGAGAGAGAGAGAGAGAGAGAGAGAGAGAGAGAGAGAGAGAGAGAGAGACAGGAGAGAGAGAGAGAGAGACAGGAGAGAGAGACACAGATATACCAGTGAGCAGCGAGCGAGACATCCTAGAGGAGACTATACCTGCAGAAGACAGATGCACTTAACATATTCAGTGTGTGGCGGGAGGCGTAAATGAATAGGGCCAACAGTGGCCTGGCGGAGCGAGGCAGAGAATCGCCACCAGCAAGCAACCCAGTCAGTCAAGGCTAAATAAAAACTCTGAGGCTACAGAATAGTATGAGAGAGTTAAGTGTTGCTGCATTTGGCATCTACATGTGGGTACAGGCGACTGGGGGTCGCTGAAGGGGGAGGGGGGGGGGACTAGGAGGGGAGGGGTTATGAAGAGGGGCCAGGGGGTGGGGGTGGGGGGTTGGTTGTGTTTTAGGGTGTCTTAATGGAAAGGAAGATCCCGGGAAGGGAATGGGATGCGAAGTGGGGTGGGGGGAGATTAAAGGCCACGTGAAGAGGAGAGAAAGGGAAAGGTATTAGGGACTAGAGAACAGGGAAGAGATAAGCGGGTCTCGAGGGTGGGAGGGAAGAGATAGGAGAGATCTAGATGGAGATGAGAATATAGGGAGGTTGAGTATATGGAGGGAGAGAGACGTGGCGAGGGAGAGAGGGAGGGAGGGAGGGAGGGAGGGAGAGAGGGGTGGAGGGAGGGAGAGGGAGGGAGGGAGGGAGGAGAGAGGGAGGGGTGGAGAGAGGGGTGGAGGGAGGGGTAGGAGGGAGAAGGATAGGGAGGGAGAGAGAGATAGTGAGGGGTGGAGGGAGGGGTCACACACGTGCCTGACACACCTGACACGCGCCCGTCTGATTAATGGAGGATTTCTGATGCAGTTTTATTTACTTATCTTTTAATTGGGTTGTCGGAGAGACTGAAGGTGACGGCGGCTCCCAGCTGGCCCCCCCCCACAGCTGGCCACCCCACAGCTGCACCCCCCACAGCTGGCCCCCCCCCACAGCTGGCCACCCCACAGCTGGCCCCCACCCACAGCTGGGCCCCACCCCACAGCTGGCCACCCCACAGCTGGTCACCCAACAGCTGGACCCACCCCACAGCTGGCCCCCCACAGCTGGTCACCCACAGCTGGTCACCCAGCTGGCCCCCCCACAGCTGGCCCCCCCCACAGCTGGCCACCCACAGCTGGTCACCCCACAGATGGCCCCACCACAGCTGGCCACCCCACAGCTGTGGTCCCACCAGCTGGACCCACCCCACAGCTGGCCCCCCACAGCTGGTCACCCCACAGCTGGCCACCCCACAGCTGGTCACCCCACAGCTGGTCACCCCACAGCTGGTCACCCCACAGCTGGCCACCCCACAGCTAGCCCCACCCCACAGCTGGCTGGCACCCCACAGCTGGCCCCCCACAGCTGGCCCCCCACAGCTGGTCACCCCACAGCTGGCCACCTCACAGCTGGCCACCCCACAGCTGGCCCCCCCACAGCTGGCCACCCCACAGCTGCCCCCCACAGCTGGCTGGCCACCCTACAGCTGCCCCCACAGCTGGTCTCCCCACAGCTGCCCCCCACAGCTGGTCAACATCACAGCTGGCCCCCCACAGCTGGACACCCCACAGCTGGTCAACCCTCACAGCTGGCCCCCCACAGCTGGCCCCCCCACAGTTGGCCCCCCACAGCTGGCCCCCCCCACAGCTGCCCCCCACAGCTGCCCCCCACAGCTGATCATATCACAGCTGGCCCCACACAGCTGATCACATCACAGCTGCCCCCCCCCACAGCTGATCACATCACAGCTGGCCCCCCCCCCACAGCTGATCACATCACAGCTGGCCCCCCCCACAGCTGATCACATCACAGCTGGCCCCCCCCCACAGCTGATCAGATCACAGCTGGCCCCCCCCAGCTGATCACATCAGCAGATCACACAAAGTTGATCACAACACACATCACACACACACACACACCACACACACACACACACACACACACACACACACACACACACACACACACACACACACACACACACAGCTGATCCCAACAATCTCTCCCCCATTATATCCCCCCTCCCCCCTCCCATTATCCCAGTGCCAACATTTTACCAACCACCATTGAACACGAATTACACAGTTGACAATACATTATTCCCCATTCCACAGACACGCCATAAAAACCCCTCAGCGAAAAATGACTCAGAAATACGAGAAGATGGCCTAGGCGAAGTGGGAGGTATCTATCTTAGTATCGTATCTAGTATCTACCGAAGTATCTTTTCCCACTGGGGTCCGGTGGGCCGGCAGAGTATCCCCAACTCCCGCCTCTTGGCTTCACTCCAACCCAATTAAAACTTGTAAAATAGAGAGCGTCGCCGACAAATGGGAGGGCAACAGGAAAGGTGGGCGGAAAGGAGGCTGGGAAAGGTGCATAAATATTGTTGGCCGAGAAATACGCCAAAAAAAACTAAAAATCTGGTTGGAGCTACATTATTCTACGCACGAGTGGCGCCACAGAAAACGGGACGAGGGCGGCGGCCGAGGGGGGTGATGGTAGGGGAGGGAGAGACCCGAGGAGGGGGGGGTGACCCCTGGGGGGAGGGAGGGGGGGTGACCCCTGGGGGGTTGGAGGGGGTTACCCCTGGGGGGAGGGAGGGAGAGACCCGGGGGGGGGGGAGGGAGAAACCCCGGGGGGGTGTAGGCGGTGTGTCACACCACACGTCCCACAACACTGGTGTAAGGAGGGTGTCACACCACACGTCTTTCCCCAACATAGTGTAGGAGGTGTGTCACACACCACACGTCCCCCAACACTGGTGTAGGAGGTGTGTCACACACCACACGTCCCCCAACACTAGTGTAGGTGTGTCACACACCACACGTCCCCCAACACTAGTGTAGGAGGTGTGTCACACACCACACGTCCCACAACACTAGTGTAGGTGTGTCACACACCACACGTCCCCCAACACTGGTGTAGGAGGTGTGTCACACACCACACGTCCCCCAACACTGGTGTAGGAGGTGTGTCACACACCACACGTCCCCCAACACTGGTGTAGGAGGTGTGTCACACACCACACGTCCCACAACACTGGTGTAGGAGGTGTGTCACACACCACACGTCCCCCAACACTGGTGTAGGAGGTGTGTCACACACCACACGTGTCCCCAACACCTGGTGTAGGGTGTGTCACACACCACACGTCCCCCAACACTGGTGTAGGAGGTGTGTCACACCACCACACGTCCCACAACACTGGTGTAGGAGGTGTGTCACACACCACACGTCCCCCAACACTGGTGTAGGAGGTGTGTCACACACCACACGTCCCACAACACTGGTGTAGGAGGTGTGTCACACACCACACGTCCACCAACACTAGTGTAGGAGGTGTGTCACACACCACACGTCCCCCAACACTGGTGTAGGAGGTGTGTCACACACCACACGTCCCACAACACTAGTGTAGGAGGTGTGTCACACACCACACGTCCCACAACACTAGTGTAGGTGTGTCACACACCACACGCCCACCAACACTAGTGTAGGAGGTGTGTCACACACCACACGTCCCACAACACTAGTGTAGGAGGTGTGTCACACACCACACGTCCACCAACACTAGTGTAGGAGGTGTGTCACACACCACACGTCCCCCAACACTGGTGTAGGAGGTGTGTCACACACCACACGTCCCACAACACTAGTGTAGGAGGTGTGTCACACACCACACGTCCCACAACACTAGTGTAGGTGTGTCACACACCACAACGTCCCCCAACACTAGTGTAGGTGTGTCACACACCACACGTCCCCCAACACTGGTGTAGGAGGTGTGTCACACACCACACGTCCCTCAACACACTGGTGTAGGAGGTGTGTCACACACCACACGTCCCACAACAACTGGTGTAGGAGGTGTGTCACACACCACACGTCCCCCAACACTGGTGTAGGAGGTGTGTCACACACCACACGTCCCACAACACTAGTGTAGGAGGTGTGTCACACACCACACGTCCCACAACACTAGTGTAGGAGGTGTGTCACACACCACACGTCCCACAACACTGGTGTAGGAGGTGTGTCACACACCACACGTCCCACAACACTGGTGTAGGAGGTGTGTCACACACCACACGTCCCACAACACTAGTGTAGGTGTGTCACACACCACACGCCCACCAACACTCGTGTAGGAGGTGTGTCACACACCACACGTCCCACAACACTAGTGTAGGAGGTGTGTCACACACCACACGTCCCACAACACTAGTGTAGGAGGTGTGTCACACACCACACGTCCCCCAACACTGGTGTAGGAGGTGTGTCACACACCACACGTCCCACAACACTAGTGTAGGAGGGGGTGTGTCACACACCACACGTCCACAACACTAGTGTAGGTGTGTCACACACCACACGTCCCACAACACTGGTGTAGGAGGTGTGTCACACACCACACGTCCCACAACACTGGTGTAGGAGGTGTGTCACACACCACACGTCCCACAACACTAGTGTAGGTGTGTCACACACCACACGTCCCACAACACTGGTGTAGGAGGTGTGTCACACACCACACGTCCCCCAACACTGGTGTAGGAGGTGTGTCACACACCACACGTCCCACAACACTGGTGTAGGAGGTGTGTCACACACCACACGTCCCCCAACACTGGTGTAGGAGGTGTGTCACACACCACACGCCCACCAACACTGGTGTAGGAGGTGTGTCACACACCACACGTCCCCCAACACTGGTGTAGGAGGTGTGTCACACACCACACGCCCACCAACACTGGTGTAGGAGGTGTGTCACACACCACACGTCCCACAACACTGGTGTAGGAGGTGTGTCACACACCACATGCCGTGACACACCTCAACAAAGACTAGCGACGACTGTGGCTGTGAAGGAAGTAGTAATCTGGCGGGTGGGCGGAGTACCAATCACTGCCTTAAACATACACCAGGCGCATAATTTGAAGCCAAAGTAATAAGACTGTTAAACAAGTATTGAAGAATGTTTTTACCAAGCCACGATGAAAACAATAGTACATTCCACGAGGAGAACTTTTGTTCTCTCCTCTTGGGTCTGCTGTTGCTGTTCCTGATGATGCTGTTCCTGATGCTGGTGTTCCTGATGCTGCTGTTCCTGCTGCTGCTGTTCCTGCTGCTGCTGTTCCTGATGCTGCTGTTCCTGATGCTGCTGTTCCTGCTGCTGCTGTTCCTGATGCTCCTGTTCCTGTTGCTGCTGTTCCTGCTGCTGCTGTTCCTGCTGCTGTTCCTGCTGTTGCTGTTCCTGCTGCTGGTGTTCCTGATACTACTGTTCCTACTGCTGCTTGCCACCTTTTCCTCTTCCTACTTATTTTTGTACTTACATTTTTTCATATTTTTGATATAATGAGCAAAAATCAGTATCGCCCTCCCCAGCTGGGATTTTATCCAACTTGATCAAATTTCCCAACTAGGACCCAACCCAAGTTGATCGAATTCCCAAGGCAGGATCGAACCCTGTTTTATCTGTTCCTTGTGTTTATTCAACTTATTTTTAATAACATTCATTGCTGTAAATTATTTTTAATATATATATTTTTTTGCATTGAGACTTACAAGTTGCTCTGTGGTATCAGATGCAACAAAAGATGACTGGGTCCCGAAAGTTAGGATTCAACACACAGCCAATTATTTTTCCTGCTGGAATCCAAGAGGTCGACTTACCTATTTGAAACTCAACCCAATAGGGTTAACTTTTCCAGCAGGTACCCAACCCAAGGTGACTGATCAGTAGACGCTTAACAACTATACCTGTCTATGCAGGAGGCGATGTTGTCCAGTGAACTCTTACCTGCAAGGAAACGAAAGAGAAGTTAATTAGTACATAGAAGGTCCTTGGTGCCGAGGGGCAAGGCGGGCAGTGTGGTATAATAGGTAGTGGTTGTTGGGCTGGTGTGAGGGCTGGTGTGAGGGCCTGGTGGGAGGGGCTGGTGTAAGGGCTGGTGGTTATGTGAAGGGTTGTTGTTGGTGGTGGTTCTAGTGGTGATACTAAGGGAGTGTGAGTGATGATGGTGGCGTGAGGGCTAGTGAGAGCTGGGGCTGGTCTTGCAAGGGCTAGTTGTGTGATGGTGGTCTGACACCTGAAGCCAGAATATGACGTGCTTTCCATTAATGGTCAGTATATTGCCAGTACATAAAGATTGTTATTGTGTTACTTGCAAATATTACATCTGAAGTCCAAGCAGACTTAAATTGTACATCAAGACGACTCCCGAGGTGTTGGGAGTCAGCCCCAGCCACAACCCAAGTCCTCCCCGCCTCCCCGACACAAGGCCCAACCCTTCCACCCCACAACCCGCCAGGTACACCCCACAACCCGCCAGGTACACCCCACAACCCGCCAGGTACACACCACTAACACCTCCCTATTTCCCTTCACATTGCTTGATACCTGGTTGATGGGGTTCTGGGAGTTCTTCTACTCCTCAAGCCCGGCCCGAGGCCAGGCTTGACTTGTGAGAGTTTGGTCCGTCAGGCTGTTGCTTGGAGCGGCCCGCAGGCCCAACAAGCACCCAGGTCAACCTCTAGTCAACCCTTCCCCTCACCCCCACCCTCCACACCAGCTCCTACCCCCACCAACACAGGGGGCGCCATTTCTCCGTCTGTCTCGCTCCAACACTAGTACATAATTTTCAGCATCTTACAGATGCCCCGCCCCACCGAGCGTGCGTCATGTTGGGGGAGGTAATTGATCTAAACGTCGCCAGAGTACGCCCAGCACCCTCACCCTCCCTCCCTCCCTGGTGGTGGGGGGGACCTTCACCCTCACCCCCACAGGGGAGATGACCTTCACTCTCACCCCCTCCCACAGGGGAGATGACCTTCACTATCACCCTCCACAGGGGGAGATGACCTTCACTTTAACCCCCCCCCCCAGTCTCCCTGCCCCATTGTGTGATAGTGTCAGAGGCCTCCCTTCCCCTTCTATGCCCCTCATGAACCCATACCCTGGGTAGGGGGCATTAATGACCCTCCAGCCGCCCTGGTTAAACACCTACATTGTTATCAAGATATCTGTGATGGTGTGAAAGTATATTACGGTTCCAATAATAGTATATTTGTATATGGTAAGTGAATTTTTTGTCTTAAACAGAGAATGTTTTCAAGTTATAACTTTATTGACTTGTGAGAGTTTGGTCCACCAGGCTGTTGCTTGGAGCGGCCCGCAGGCCCACATACCCACCACAGCCCGGTTGGTCCGGCACTCCTTGGAGGAAACTATCTAGTTTTCTCTTGAAGATGTCCACGGTTGTTCCGGCAATATTTCTTATACTCGCTGGGAGGATGTTGAACAACTGCGGACCTCTGATGTTTATACAGTGTTCTCTGATTGTGCCTATGGCACCTCTGCTCTTTACTGATTCTATTCTGGATTTCCTTCCATATCGTTCACTCCAGTATGTTGTTATTTTACTGTGTAGATTTGGGACCTGTCCCTCCAGTATATCCCTCCACGTGCTCATTATTTGATATATCTCTCGTCTCCTTTCTAGCGAGTACATCACACACACTCACACAAGCCACACACACACCACATAGCGTCACATGGAACATGTTATCCCCAACATACCCTCCCAGCTGTCCACGGCTGCCATATTTATTTATCAGGGGCATTACACTGCTAAGTGTAGAGAAGGAGACGGAAGGCTGAGCTACGAGTCGTCCCGGCTTCGCCAGCCCCCAAACTACCTTCGTTACCAGCTCATAAAGAGCCTGTACACGACCAGACGGCTCATTTTTGTGCCACGGAGTAGCATCTGATCGACCTTGTATCGGATGTGGCTTGACACTGATCTACGACGGGCCCATGAGCCTCTCGCTATAGGAAGCAAGTTCATGAATGTTGTGTGTGTTTATGACCCGTAGATACTTCTCCCCTTCCAGTCCCCCCACCCTCACTCTCTTTCCTGCCTCTCTCCTCACCCAACCCATCTATATTTTTGCTCCTCCCTCTCCTTATCCCCACTCTCCTCCTTCACACGGTAGAGCGACGGTCTCGCTTCATGCAGGTCGACGTTCAATCCCCGACCGTTCAAGTGGTTGGCTACCATTCCTTTCCCCCCTACAATTTTCCCCCTGAAAATTTCCTTTCCTTCCTACTCTTCTACTCACCTCCTCCCCCCCACTTCTCTACTTCTCTCCTCACCTTCCTCTCTCTCCTATGGTGCATATTGTATGCCACACAACAAATGCAAACCAAAGTAGTCATTGAGCAGCCCTCCACCAGATGTTAAGCACATCTCTGATGAGTGTGTTGGAAGCTGTGTGCTGGCACCCTCACGTCTCTGGCAGATCTCGTCCTTAGAATGGTCCAGGACGGACCGAAGCGTCGTCGTCCCTTCACCTTCTAGTGTGTGGTCTGGTCAAATGTATAGACAAGTTATTATAAACTTTACACAACAAGAGAATCCATGCTTGAGAGCGTAGTGACACGACCACATACGCCGGTCAACATATAGCATACTGGGATGCTCTCGGACGTAGGTTCGAATCCTCGTCAGGGCCCTTGTGGATTTGTTTATAGCATACTGCAAAACTTGAGGGATTACACCTGATTTCTTAACAATATTACTTTGTAATACGAGTATGTGTGTGTGTGTGTGTGTGTGTGTGTGTGTGTGTGTGTGTGTGTGTGTGTGTGTGTGTGTGTGTGTGTGTGTGTGTGTGTGTTCAAAATTTCGCAACCAATTTGCTGACATTTTGTAATTAACAAACCACACAACACTTATTACACAAAGCGCCATCTCATGATATTTCCTCATATCATTCATTACACAAGGCACTGCTTAATATGATGTCGTCATATCTTATTAAACAAGGTGCAACCTCAATCGTAATCTTCACTGTGTTCGAAGTAGGCAGCCAGACGCTTGCGGCTAGCCTCACCCAAGTCTCCAAGATGACACATGGGGGAATAAGTGACTGTCATGGGCCAATCGGGATCGGCCCCAGTACCATCTTTTAAGATATATCGGCATCTATAGCGACCCTGCAATTTTCAAATAGTCTGGAAATTAAAAGGTAGTACTGGGGCCGTCGATATAGACTTTTAAGAATAATTAGTTTATCTGGGGTCTTTTACTATAGCGAATGTCACTCCCTAAGGAGTGTTATTTTCATTTGTTTACATCAAGAGTTTGTCAAGAGTCAAGACTCAAGAGTCTTCAGTTTTAGGCAAAACCCAATCGTATACTGCCGTTATATAGATAACATTTTCGTCATAGTAAAAGACCCAGATGAACTAATTGACCTAAAAAAAACCATCTAAAGAGAGAGTCGGGACTCTGATTTACCATGAAAATAGTAAAAATAACAGTAAAATTATATGAATCCAATACGCCCAGCATTGTCCCTTCACTTGAGAATGAACCATGTAGGTTCGAAACGTCGCACAAATTTATAATACTGTAAGTAATACATTCTACAGTGAATATTTTTCTTCACCTCGAACAAATATGACATTTGGGGAAATCCTCTTCCAATTAAACCAAGACGAAAGAGCACCAGTCAGTAGAATAGAAGCCCTTAGCAAGAAAATAATCAATACACAATATGCAGTCACATTCAATGAAACATTATATATATATATCTCAGCCACAGCTCAGAATGGAAGCAAGTCGACGAAGAACTCTGTAGGGTAAGGCAGGTCCTAGTCAACAACGGCTTCTCCAATGGTTTCGTGGAAGACATCATAAGAAGGAAAGTGAAACGCCATGCAACCTCTGAAGAGACAACTAACACAACACCTATACCCCCTATTAGACTATTTTACAGGAACTTCTTTTCCACAGCCCATAAAACGGAGGAAAGGGTCCTGAAAGATATTGTCAGTAGAAACGTTATCCCTACAGACAAAAATCAGAAGATACAACTGACGATTTACTATAAAACCAGAAAAACGGCCAGCCTACTCATGAGAAACTCTCCAGACACAAAGCAGAACGCTTTAAAAGAGACCAACGTCGTCTATGCCTTCAAATGCCCTCTTGGGGACTGTAAGCTCCAAAAAACTCAGTATATAGGCAAGACAACAACATCTGTTTCTAGGCGTTTAACGATGCATAAGCAACAGGGCTCCATTAAGGAACATATAATCTCTTCCCACAAACAAACCATCACCAGAGAAATCTTAGCAAACAACACAGAAATCATCGATAGATACAGCGATAGCAGGCGGCTCGACGTCTGCGAGGCACTACACATCAAGAAGTCAACACCAGCAATTAACAGCCAATTAATACACAACTATATTCTACCCACTTCAAGACTCCGCTCCAATATAGAAGCATCAAGAAATATGGACCAATAGGCTTTCTTCAATTACTTCCATTCAATACCCATTGTTTCGTGTTCTGTCTTGTGTTTGAATTTAATACCCATTCAATACCCATTGTTGAAAATTTGTTTTCACCTCATCCACCTCACCCAAATGTAGATATAAAATCGAAGATGTGTAAGCTCTATTCAGTTTCAGTTGTGTGTTTGTAAACTAAAGTCTTTGAAAATGTAATAAGTTTTACGAAACGCGCTCAAGTGTCGCGTCAGACTAGAAATAAAAATGAATTTTGGAGAATTGATCTTTGAATTACCATCAACAGTGAAAAGAAACGTAAGAAAGATCGAGAAAATTCGTGTTAGAATTATTAATCTTACTTTTTCGGTCATATTTAATAATATTATATATATATATATATATATATATATATATATATATATATATTTTTGTGTGTGTGTGTACATACAATGTGTACATACACAAAAATCATATGCGTAGATATGTGTACATATGTGTACATACAAAAGAATGGGGGTGGTAGGAGAAGATAATATTAGTGTTCAGTGAGAAACCACAAGGTCTCCTCTGAATACTTTTTATTTTCTTCTCCGAGGCTATGGGTCCCCACATTGGCACCAGAGGTGGTACCCTCACAAACTTTAAAAAAAATATATATATATATATATATATATATATATATATATATATATATATATATATATATATATATATATATATATATATATATATATATATATATATATTAAGGCACAACTCTCCTAAACACGAGAGTGAAGTATACAACTTTAGAACACTTTCCCACCAGGAGACTCGAACCCTAGCCAGCACAAAAGCCTTCCAGCAACTGGCATAACAGGTACGCCTTAACCCGCTCCACCACCTGCTCAGACCCTTAAAAGAGATGGTAATTTCGGAGTATTTAAATACCACAAAGATCACCACCTCCCAAGAACACTAGAGCAAGATATATATATATATATATATATATATATATATATATATATATATATATATATATATATATATATATATATGTATATATATATATATATATTATTAAATTGAAAACGACAGAAATGTTTAGATTTATTATTCTGGGACGAATCTTCGATATTTCTGGTGTTTTTCTCTCACTGCAGCAGGAAGTTTAAAAATGAACTCTCCAAAAGTTCATTTTTGCACTTTTGCATTGGGTGTGACGCCTAGTGATGCGTTTCACCAAGTCACTCCTCACATTCTCAAAGACAAATTCAACTGTGCTTAACGCTTGGTTATATCCTCTTGTGGTGAGGTGGATAGGTAACATACGGATGAATGGCATTACCTAGGGGATATTGATAAGGTATCAAATGTATCCTATTTGAGTGTGACATGTTAGAAGCATACATTCTTCTAGTTGCTTCCGTTCCTGTGGCAGGGTCATTAGGTCCTGTCTCTGTGTTGGCTCGGGGTCTTGAAGTGGGTAATGTTACTGTGCATTAGCTGGTTGTTTATTGTTGGTCTAGATTTTTGATATGCAGCGCCTCACTGATGTTTAATCTTCTATTGTCATAGATACTCTCAATTATTTCGGTGGTGCTGGTCAAAATATCTCTGGTGACCGCCTGGTTGTGTGTGGCGATTATGTGTTTCTTGATGGTGCCCTGTTGTTTGTGCAGTGTTAATCTCCTAGAGAGGGATGTTGTTGTCTTGCCTATATGCTGAGATCGTCGGGGCTGACAACCCCCCAAGTGGACATGTGAAGGCGTAGAAAGTAGTCTCTCTTTCAAGGCGTTTTTCTTGGTGTCAGGAGAATTCTTCCGTGGTAGGCTTTCCCGCCTGGAGTACTGCTCGGTACTCGCTTTCCCTTTCAAAGTAGGAGAGATTTCTGAAATACATGGCACGCATAGACATGATAAGCACCCAGAATATTGGGGTCGTCTCAAGGCACTCAAAATGTACTCTCTGGAGGGAAGACGAGACGGGTATCAATATGTACATGGAAGATACTTGAGGACCAGGTCCCAGGGCACAGTAAATTAACATACAGGTAGTGAAGAGCATAGCAGCAGATGCAGGATAGACCTTGTGAAGAGTGGAGGTATCATAGGCTCAATCAGAAAGTCTTAGACCCCGCGGCTGTTAAATATCCTCCAACCAAATGTAAGTTTCAAGAAGTTTCAAGAGACAATTCGATAAGTTGCTGCAGGAAGTTCTGGCCTAACCGGAATACAATAGATAAGTAGGTCTACGGGACCTGCAAGCAACAGCCTCTTAGAGCTATTATTACACGCATGACCCTACACAGGTTTAGGACAGTATAACTTTAGAAACCGGTTACAGGTAAACCTGTGAACTACCACACGTGGCAGTCAATCATGCTCCACAATACAGCATTAATTTCAAGTGAGACTTCAAAGAAATGTCAGCTAGCAAGATAGAGAGAGAGGGGGGGGGGCACGTGCGGGGGTTCATGCAGGTCTTGGCAACACTAATATATTACCTCGGAATAACTTAACCCGAGTAGCCACGATATCCCTTCTAGCCCACACTCGCCACCACACCCCGCAGGCAGGCAGGCAGGCAGGCAGGCAGGCAGGCAGGCAGGCAGGCAGGCAGGCAGGCAGGCAGGCATGCGCGCGCACAGACACAGAGAGAGACACACGCACCTGTGTGCGTATGCACACGAGGAGGGGGGGGGGATTGACGTGCACACAAATTCTCAGGGCAATTGACAGGGGTAGACAAGGATGGGTTATTTAACACGGGTGGTACACGCACAAGGGGACACAGGTGGAAGCTGAGTACCCAAATGAGCCACAGAGACATTAGAAAGAACTTGTTCAGTGTCATTAGTCAGTAAATGGAATGCACTAGCAAGTGATGTGGTTGAGGCTGACTCCATACACAGTTTCAAATGTAGATATGATAGAGCTCGAGAAGCTCAGGAACCTGTACACCAGTTGATTGACGGTTGAGAGACGGGACCAAAGAGCCAGAGCTCAACCCCCGCAAGCACAATTAGATGAGTACAAAAACAGTGGAGGAGATATGCCAGGGGAACAAGAGGGTTGAGGCTGGAGACGCAGATGATCGACAGAGAAGTTAGAAAGTATACAAGTGTGATAATGGAGTGACTAAGGCAACTGGTGGCTGGGACAGGAGGGCTTAGGAGATAAAACTCGATCCTGCAGGCCACAGATACTCGAGTACAACATTGAGCGCCTTTCAAACCATTTGTAGTTTAACGTAATGACTGTTCTCTCGTTTATATTATCATATTTACATTTAAAATTGAGTACCGAGTTAGCTTCAGCGGCTTATCTAATATTATAATTATTTACAACTCTTACGATGAAGAACTTCTCTATAACATGATTGTGACCCGTTTGTCTCTTGAGTCCAACTGTGTCTCCTCATTCTATGTCTTGCTGTCAACATTGCTTCTTTGTCTGCTGAGTAAATTTCCCTAGAATTTTGTGAGACAATAGAGGGGGTGGGAAGTGTGTTAATACTCTCCCCCCCCACACACACACACACAAAAGGCAGGGCTTAAGAGCAGAAGCTCGACCCTAGAGACACCAGTAGGCGAGCACATCTAGGCGAGTCCACCCAGTCCTCCACAGAAGTTACTGTGGCGGGCACAGGAAGGAGAGTGACGACCCCCCAAGACGCCCCAGCTGACGACCCTCACACACACAACGACGCAATGACCACCGCCTCCAGTAACTGCCAATACCGCCCGTTTCGTACGCTGCCCCAGTCTTGGCCCGCTGCCCGCCCAGGATGCCAAACCTTGAAATTTTACTCCAGCCCTTTCTTTTGGCAGCCCTTGCTCGGTGGGAGCATCATCAGGAAGTGTCGTGAGCTATTTATAGTACAGTAACTGATCTGGACTAAGTGGTGAGACCCGGGGCCCGCCGGGGACCACCCTTCACCTATACTCACCTACATCTTATTTTACTGGTAAGTCAGTCGCTACATTTGGTCAGCGGCTCCGTCAAGGCGTCTCTAGTACACCTGTCCCCCCTCACCCCACTCCCCTAGTGTCCCCACCACCCTCACCCCACTCCCCTAGTGTCCCCACCACCCTCACCCCACTCCCCTAGTGTCCCCACCTCCTCACCCCACTACCCTAGTGTCCCCACCACCCTCACCCCACTCCCCTAGTGTCCCCACCACCCTCACCCCACTCCCCTAGTGTCCCCACCACCCTCACCCCACTACCCCACTCCCCTAGTGTCCCCACCACCCTCACCCCACTCCCCTAGTGTCCCCACCACCCTTACCCCACTCCCCTAGTGTCCCCCACCACCCTCACCCCCACTCCCCTAGTGTCCCCACCGCCCTCACCCCACTCCCCTAGTGTCCCCACCCCCCCTCACCCCCACTCCCCTAGTGTCCCCACCCCCCTCACCCCACTACCCTAGTGTCCCCACCACCCTTACCCCACTCCCCTAGTGTCCCCACCACCCTCACCCCACTCCCCTAGTGTCCCCACCACCCTCACCCCAATCTCCTAGTGTCCCCACCACCCTCACCCCCACTCCCCTAGTGTCCCCCACCACCCTCACCCCACTCCCCTAGTGTCCCCCACCACCCTCACCCCCACTCCCCTAGTGTCCCCCACCACCCTCACCCCCACTCTCCTAGTGTCCCCCCACCACCACCCTCACCCCACTCCCCTAGTGTCCCCACCCCCCTCACCCCCACTCCCCTAGTGTCCCCACCCCCCTCACCCCACTACCCTAGTGTCCCCACCACCCTTACCCCACTCCCCTAGTGTCCCCACCACCCTCACCCCACTCCCCTAGTGTCCCCACCACCCTCACCCCAATCTCCTAGTGTCCCCACCACCCTCACCCCCACTCCCCTAGTGTCCCCCACCACCCTCACCCCACTCCCCTAGTGTCCCCACCACCCTCACCCCAATCTCCTAGTGTCCCCACCACCCTCACCCCCACTCCCCTAGTGTCCCCCCACCACCCTCACCCCACTCCCATTGTGTCCCACCACCCTCATCCCACTCCCCTAGTGTCCCCACCACCCTCACCCCAATCTCCTAGTGTCCCCACCACCCTCACCCCCACTCCCCTAGTGTCCCCCACCACCCTCACCCCACTCCCCTAGTGTCCCCACCACCCTCACCCCACTCCCCCTAGTGTCCCCACCACCCTCACCCCACTCCCCCTAGTGTCCCCACCACCCTCACCCCCACTCCCCTAGTGTCCCCCACTCCCCTAGTGTCCCCCCACCACCCTCACCCCACTCTCCTAGTGTCCCCACCACCCTCACCCCACTCCCCCTAGTGTCCCCAACACCCTCACCCCACTCCCCTAGTGTCCCCACCACCCTCACCCCACTCCCCTAGTGTCCCCACCACCCTCACCCCTAGTCCCCTAGTGTCCCCCACCACCCTCACCCCACTCCCCTAGTGTCCCCACCACCCTCACCCCCACTCCCCTAGTGTCCCCCACCACCCTCACCCCCACTCCCCTAGTGTCCCCCACCACCCTCACCCCACTCTCCTAGTGTCCCCACCACCCTCACCCCCACTCCCCTAGTGTCCCCACCACCCTCACCCATCCTGCCACCTCCTTGATTCACTAACGCCATCAACTATAATCCACCTTTACTCGGGTTACCAGATCTACCTCTACCACCCCCAGCCCGCAACACCACTGGATCTACCCCCACTGACCATTGGATCTACCTCCACCACACCCCCAGCCGTTCAGGACCACTTGATCCGCTAAGTGCACTAAACCCCAGGCACGCGACCATCTACTTCCTCGGGTCTTCAAGATCTGGCCTGCTTATATTCATATCAATTTCAGTTATTAAACACCAAATCTTGCATTGTTGTAATATATAATTATAACTTCATAAGTAGTTATCAAAAGAAGGCACCAAGCTGGCTATGTAGCACACCATTAGCGTAAAAAATGCTTCCTTGTTGCGTAGCAAGGCCTATTAAGTAGTTTTCAAGAGGTGGGCACAGTGCCACTTTTTATTATTATTATTATTATTTTCTACCACAGACGTGGCCACACATTTACAATGCTAACCAGCATATATACATTTTCTTCTGTCCTCCATGGACAGGGTGAGAGATTTGTCAAACATACAGTTCAGGGATTTATTGAACAATCACAGAAGGTGATCGTAATGCTTTTAAAATGTTAGGCTAAGCTACATACGTAAATACATAGATACCCCCAGGCACAGACTCTCCAAGACACCGGGCAGGGAACTCTCCTGGCCGCCACTCAGTGGATTTTAACCTTTTACTGGAAATGAATTAAGATTCCAACTTTTGCCAAAGAAATATTGCGCGCAAAAATCGCGGAGATATTTTCTTCGGGTTAAATTAATCTTTATTGTTGGCAACGTTTACAAATATAATGACGGTTAATGTAAAGAGATATGCTTGGAAAATCAGTTACTGTAACCGGAATACTTGTATCTATACAAGTGAAAGTTTATCGGAGGTTTAAGGCCAGACGCTCTGGGGTAGTCTCACACAAATATCCTTGATGAGTCATGTCGGGTAGCGGAGTGTCATCGGCCAGTCAGGGTCGGCCCAAGTGAAATGCTTTAAGAAATTTCGGTATTCATATACCCCCACCATGCGATTTTCATGAAGTCTGGAACATTTGGGGGAGGAGTGCTGGGGGGGGGGCGGAGGAGTCCTGGGGGGGGGGCGGAGAGTGCTGGGGGGGGGAGGAGTGCTGGGGGGGCGGAGGAGTGCTGGGGGGGGCGGAGGAGTGCTGGGGGGGGGGGCGGAGGAGTGCTGGGGGGGCGGAGGAGTGCTGGGGGGGGGCGGAGGAGTGCTGGGGGGGGGCGGAGGAGTGCTGGGGGGGGCGGAGGAGTGCTGGGGGGGGGGGCAGAGGAGTGCTTAAGGAGTGCTGTGAAGTGTTATGTAGGGCAGAGGAGTAAGGAGTGGTCACACTACACATTACCATAGAGGAAACAGATGCATAACAATACCTCCCTGCTTGATAGGGTTCTGGGCCAGGCGTGACTTGTGAGAGCTTGGCCCAACAGGATGATACTTGGAGCCTGGAGCATACCTGGGGAGGGTTTCGGGAGTTCTTCTACTGCCCGGGTCCAGCCCGAGGCCAGGCTCGACCACATCGCCATAAGTACAACATCTTACACAACGTGAGATATAATAAGATCTTTGTCTTACACAATGCTCTCACTAATGGCCTAATTATTTTATACCGTGTTGAGTTCCTGTTTTAAATATGGCGATAAAATTCTGGTCAGCGAATTAAATAAATATACAGAGAAACTAAACTAATAAAGCAAGTAATAAACTATAATTAAAATTTACAGATTAAAATTAAATAATTATCATATTTTCATGATAAATGGAATATGCAGCACCGGCATGGAAAGCGTCTTTCATAACTGGCCTTGATGTTATACTCACCTTGCTTTTAATATCATTTACTTACAACTCTTTAGGATATATTTATTATTTCTTTTATTACTCACTTCACTATGAGAAAATCTTCGGAGCAGGTCGGTGGACTCTAACCCGCGTTTTGGGTCACCCCACACGCAGATGTATCCCGTTATGATTTTCAATGTGTACTCAGGTGCCTACTTTACAAGTTACTCCTATCGACTTCATTTTAAGGGCTGTTACTCCATGATCACATTTACCAAATACATTTGCAAAATCCTTGTTAGAACATCTGCAATGTGATTTCCTTCTAGTTCCTTGACGATTTTGACTTGATGAAATTGAGAGAGAGAGAGAGAGAGAGAGAGAGAGAGAGAGAGAGAGAGAGAGAGAGAGAGAGAGAGAGAGAGAGAGAGAGAGAGAGAGAGAGAATGAATCTTCCAGCTCTGACGTATGCCAGAGAATCTTCCAGCTCAGACGTATGCCAGAGAATCTTCCAGCTCAGACGTATGCCAGAGAATCTTCCAGCTCAGACGGATGCCAGAGAATCTTCCAGCTCAGACGTATGTCAGAGAATCTTCCAGCTCAGACGGATGCCAGAGAATCTTCCAGCTCAGACGTATGTCAGAGAATCTTCCAGCTCAGACGGATGCCAGAGAATCTTCCAGCTCAGACGTATGCCAGAGAATCTTCCAGCTCAGACGTATGCCAGAGAATCTTCCAGCTCAGACGTATGCCAGAGAATCTTCCAGCTCAGACGTATGCCAGAGAATCTTCCAGCTCAGACGTATGCCAGAGAATCTTCCAGCTCAGACGTATGCCAGAGAATCTTCCAGCTCAGACGTATGCCAGAGAATCTTCCAGCTCAGACGTATGCCAGAGAATCTTCCAGCTCAGACGTATGCCAGAGAATCTTCCAGCTCAGACGTATGCCAGAGAATCTTCCAGCTCAGACGTATGCCAGAGAATCTTCCAGCTCAGACGTATGCCAGAGAATCTTCCAGCTGTGACGTCTGTGAAAGACACGATCTTCCAGCTTTTAAGCAGTCTTGAACCGGATTATGTAGCTGGTTTTCCACATAAAACTGTTAAGCTGACGTCCTAGTTCTCCGTCAGAGATTTATGATGTGCGATGTTAGTGCGAACTGTGTGTAGTTTTTGCTATCACTTTGTTACCTCTTGTGGAGCGGAGCTACAGCTTGTCTCCAGCTTATACGGCCTCCGGAATCTCTTCTCCATCTAAGATCTTTCCATTACACCAAAAGGTTCTAAAGGTTCTTTGCTTTTTCTTCCAGCTGCAGGAAGGCCCCGGAGGCAAGTGTATCTACATGTGAAACATTTTGTTTTGCAAAGTGCGTAGCTTGCGTTAGTGTCCGATCATTCCAAGTTTGAGTCCAGTTCATGTGACAACACACATGCAGCTCCAGGTGGGAGGGACAATACCTCGCTCAACTTCATTTCAGCAGATAATCTGTTTGAAGCAAAGCACCCGGCGGTGCCCGGGATAGTCTCTCTCTCCCCAACCCCCCATTTCACTCCTCTTCATTTTGCCACCTTTCCCACAACCCCTCCTTCCTCCTCCCCAACTCGAACAGACATTTGTACTTGTAAATATAGAAGGGGTACCTGACTGCATCCAAGTCTCCCCTCCCCATCTTCCCACTCTTCACTCCCCCCCATTGACCCCCACCCTGGGGTCCCCACCTTCCCACTCCTTGTTATTCCCCTCTTCCCGTTCTCCCGAAAATGTGTTAAGACGCACTGAAAGACCAGTATGGATACCTTAGAAAACACACTATGATCACTAAACACTAAGGAAATCACGCCATATTTCACAATCACGCCATTGACCAGTCTCCGTGGTGCAGTGGTAAGACACTCGCCGGGCGTTCCGCGAGCGCTTTGTCATGGGTTCGTATCCTGGCCGGGGAGGATTTACTGGGCGCAAATCCTTAACTGTAGCCTCTGTTTAACTCAACAGTAAAATGTGTACTTGGTTGTAACAACGATTCTTCGCGGCGGGGATCGTATTCCAGGGACCTGCCCGAAACGCTACGCGCACTAGTGGCTCTACAAGAATGTAACAACTCTTGTATATATCTCAAAAAAAAAAAATATTTATATATATATTTTTTTTTTTTTTATTAACATATTAGGTACATCTGCATTAGTGCAGCTACCCTAGACTATATGAAGTGGAGTACAGTGTGTCAAAAAAGCTAACTAGGTGATGCTATAAAATCCCCATCACACAGGATGGTTAGTCATACAGAGGCATGTGATTAGCGGTCTGCACTGGCAGACTCCGGATGCATTTTGAGGATATCAACAACACAAGATTGAATAAGGTAGCAGTGGTAATACAAGTCCCCATCTCGCAGGATGGTTAGTCATACAGAGTCATGTGTTTAATAGCCTGCACTGGCAAATTTTGGGTATACTGTGAGGATATCTTCAAGAATACGAGAGTGAATAAAGTAATTGCAAAGCTCCAGGTACCTCATGCCAACTGGTCTGAAAGGTCTAATAATTGGGCATTCAGTGATGTAGTGCGGGAGATCATGCCGTAGTTCCTGCTCACAGAGTTTGCAACTGGAGTGCTCAGGATTGGGAGACCCGTCACCTGCAGCCACCTGCCACAGGTAACGGTAACCCAACCTGATCCTTGCAACCACTGTGTCGCACAGTCTAGTGGACGTTTTGTGCTGTCCATAGATGTAGGTTTCAGATCTGAACAAATCATAGCTTTTTATACTAGTACTTTCAGGTCGTTGGGAGTCAGTAAGTTCTTTCCTATCAGATCTGAATGTTTGGACCAATACAGTTTTGACAGCAGAGATAGGGATACCTAGATCTAATTCAACTTCAAACTTGTTACACGCTAATTTGGCTGCAATGTCTGTCTCATTATGATGGGTTATATTTATGTGTGAAGGTATCCATACAAAGGAAATTCGAGACCCTTTACTCTGTGCATCAATTAGGTCATTTATAATTGGGAGTATGAGGTTCTTGCTGTCGATCTTCTATGAAAATAGCATAACACTCTACGGACAACACTGGCTCGATTTCATCAATTTTCAGTTCAGCCATGCCTACCCTGCCCAGCCTATGACCATCCCATATCCCAGACCATTCCCTCCTACATTGGGAGAGGCTAGCCCCAAGCGTCTGGCCTCCAACTTTAAACACACAATAAAGCAAACTGACATTCATTTAAAGTTTATATGAACAAAAATCACGACACTTAGAAAAGCAAAAATTAGCACATTTGTAAAAAATATTTTTCTAAGCGCTTTCACAAAACATGTGCGTCCTCAAGAGACGTTTGATGATTGATAAGAAGCAGCTAAATAATACCAACTGTTCCCAATAACCTCGAAAAACGTGGAAAAACGAAAGTATGATACATAGAAAGGGATTATAACATTCAGTAAACACCTACAGCATATTAGAGGCAGAAACAGTGTTAAAAAGGGGAGACTATAGTTAAATGTACTATAGTAAACTATTAAGAGGCGACTTTAATTAAATGCCATCAAGAGGACAATAAAAGGCAATATTTACAATCAGAGGGTGAATAATAATAATAAAAATCGCCAATCTTGTTGGTTAAAACCAATCAAAAACGGCCGTGAAAACTCATTATAGAAAACGGCTAAACAATTACCAGGCGAACTAAAGTATCTTAAAACATGAGTTACGCTGGGAACCTGTAAACGAAATTATGACATATAAGGGGATGCTTGAAGGGGTACCTGACAAATCAGCAATAAAACTACAGAATTTTACATGGTACAAACAAAACCTAACATAATACAAGAATGCCAATATGTTTCAAACGAAACAGTTATGCTAAGTTTCGTAAGTCAGCCCTGTATTACTGTGGCTTTAGTTTCACTCTTGTTAGGTTTCATCACTGGCGGGTAAAATGGTATTTGTTGCCGCCTCTTAATAGTTATAATTACGATTACAGGTTTCCTGCATAACACATGTTTCAAAATACTTTAGTCTGACTCGTAATGAAAGGTAGGGAGGGAGAAGGTCCCAGGCACTGCTGGGTGCCCGAACCCAGTGAGTGAGTGAGTGAGTGAGTGTAAACTTGAACAATACATATATAATACACACACAAACATGAACAGTCGGAATATTTCCTGAGGATTTTGGAGCGTGGTGGTCCTCCCCCCTCACCCCAGTGGTGGAGCGTGGTGGCCCCCCTCACCCCAGTGGTGGAGCGTGGTGGCCCCCCTCACCCCAGTGGTGGAGCGTGGTGGACCCCCTCACCCCAGTGGTGGAGCGTGGTGGCCCCCCTCACCCCAGTGGTGGAGCGTGGTGGTTCCCCTCACCCCAGTGGTAGAGCGTGGTGGTCCCCCTCACCCCAGTGGTGGAGCGTGGTGGCCCCTCACCCCAGTAGTGGAGCGTGGTGGTCCTCCCCCTCACCCCAGTGGTGGAGCGTGGTGGCCCTCCCCTCACCCCAGTGGTGGAGCGTGGTGGCCCTCCCCTCACCCCAGTGGTGGAGCGTGGTGGCCCCCCTCACCCCAGTGGTGGAGCGTGGTGGCCCCCCCTCACCCCAGTGGTGGAGCGTGGTGGCCCTCCCCTCACCCCAGTGGTGGAGCGTGGTGGCCCCCCTCACCCCAGTGGTGGAGCGTGGTGGCCCCCCCTCACCCCAGTGGTGGAGCGAGGTGGCCCTCCCCTCACCCCAGTGGTGGAGCGTGGTGGTCCTCCCCCCTCACCCCAGTGGGGGAGCGTGGTGGTTCCCCTCACCCCAGTGGTAGAGCGTGGTGGTCCCCCTCACCCCAGTGGTGGAGCGTGGTGGCCCCTCACCCCAGTGGTGGAGCGTGGTGGTCCTCCCCCCTCACCCCAGTGGTGGAGCGTGGTGGCCCTCCCCTCACCCCAGTGGTGGAGCGTGGTGGCCCTCCCCTCACCCCAGTGGTGGAGCGTGGTGGCCCCCCTCACCCCAGTGGTGGAGCGTGGTGGCCCCCCCTCACCCCAGTGGTGGAGCGTGGTGGCCCTCCCCTCACCCCAGTGGTGGAGCGTGGTGGTCCTCCCCCCTCACCCCAGTGGTGGAGCGTGGTGGTTCCCCTCACCCCAGTGGTAGAGCGTGGTGGTCCCCCTCACCCCAGTGGTGGAGCGTGGTGGCCCCTCACCCCAGTGGTGGAGCGTGGTGGTTCCCCTCACCCCAGTGGTAGAGCGTGGTGGTCCCTCACCCCAGTGGTGGGCCCCTCTCCCCAATGGTGGAGCGTGGTGGCCCCTCACACCAGTGGTGGAGCGTGGTGGCCCCTCACCCCAGTGGTGGAGCGTGGTGGGCCCCTCACCCCAGTGGTGGAGCGTGGTGGTCCCCCCTCACCCCCAGTGGTGGAGCTTGGTGGCTTCCCCTCTCCCCAGTGGTGGAGCGTGGTGGCCCCTCACCCCAGTGGTGGAGCGTGGTGGGCCCCTCACCCCAGTGGTGGAGTGTGGTGGTCCCCCTCACCCCAGTGGTGGAGCTTGGTGGTTTCCCCTCTCCCCAGTGGTGGAGCGTGGTGGCCCCCCTCACCCCAGTGGTGGAGCGTGGTGGCCCCCTCACCCCAGTGGTGGAGTGTGGTGGTCCCCTCACCCCAGTGGTGGAGCGTGGTAGCCCCCCTCACCCCAGTGGTGGAGCGTGATGGCCCCCCTCACCCCAGCGGTGGAGCGTGGTAGTCCCCCTCACCCCAGTGGTGGAGCGTGATGGCCCCCCTCACCCCAGTGGTGGAGCGTGGTAGTCCCCCTCACCCCAGTGGTGGAGCGTGGCTCTGAGTGGGCAAGCCGGGTCGACCAACACAGGCACCCAGCCTGTACAGGGATTAAACACAACTGATAATAAATCGCAAGCCACACAAAACTCCACTCCATTAAAAGGTTCGGAGCGATAATTCCTCCACTAGGGACTTTACCTCCCCGCAAAAAAACTCATTCCTAAAATCCATGCATCCCATTTTGCAGCATTTAGCGGCCGCGATGTAAAGCCAACACGCTGGAAATGCCATGAGAATCCCCAAATCCGGTTAAAAGTTCATCGTAAGAGGATCAAAACCGGAATTTCCGTTAACAAGTATGTCTCTGTGGACTTCCCTTCAACCCGGCCCTGTCGACCCTTCCTGTGGGGCCATGTAATGCCTCTTGTACTGTAAGGTACTGTACTACCTGGTGTATGATGTACTGTGTGCTGCTCCCAGGTACTGTACCCCCTGGTGTATGATGTACTGTGTGCTGCTCCCAGGTACTGTACCCCCTGGTGTATGATGTACTGTGTGCTGCTCCCAGGTACTGTACCCCCTGGTGTATGATGTACTGTGTGCTGCTCCCAGGTACTGTACCCCCTGGTGTATGATGTACTGTGTGCTGCTCCCAGTACCCCTGCTGTGTTATATACTGCCTGCTGTGATATGTCTACTGTATTATACTACCTGGTCTGGTATGTCTGTTGCGTTATACTACCTGTTGCTGTATTCTGTGATGTATCTGATAAGCTGTATAATATTCTGCGATATAACTGCTATGTAATACTGTCTGCCGTGTTGTATTATCTTTTGTGCTGTTTTGCATGCTGTACCCCACTGCAGCTGTGATGAAAGACTTTTATAAGCCTTGTACTACCAGCTAGAGGCTGGTGGGCTCAGCAGGAGCCAATCTGTCAGTACTTCGCATATATTATGTACATATTATGTACAGGCAGTCAGATCAGTGATCGACTATGCAGCACCTGCACTCACAAGCCCATCACAGCAACTGTGGAAAATGCTTGAAGTCAGCACAAAACAATGCTATGAGAGCTGCCCTGGGAGCCCCTATGTGGACCAGACTTGCAACTAAGACTGGAAACGGGTTTGCCCCTCTCTCCAAGAAAGAATATCTCAAAGAATAGCTACGATTATCAGTAAGATAATTGTGTCCCCTGATCCAGTCCCAGTACGGCAGGCCTTGGTGGTTGGACTTGGCCAAAACAACGGAAACTCTTGAGTAGAACTCTAGAAACCCGAGAGTAGCAGAAGGTTCGCTCTCTGCAATATGGTATCTTCGTGACTCTTACAGTAACCATGCTGAAGCCTTGATCACTGCCACTCTCCTGGACATGAAAGGTGTCCAGCAGTTGGACACCCTCATCAATACTGTCAAGCAGTATCCTCCCCTGCGATAGCAGCCACATAGTAAGGATTGGCAGTTTAAAGGCGAGCTCAACACTCAGTATATCCTTTCACGACCAAAGATCACAGTCGCTCAAAAAAATCTACCACTTACGGGCTATTCATGCCCGTGCCACTTCTTGGGTGGCTAAATCTTCATCCATCAATCAATGAGCTAGAGGCTGTGTAAGCTGCAGACACAGTCTGCTACCTGGCAGCTTACCCCGCTAAAACTTAATAATGTATCACACACGTCCCTCCACTGCTTGTTTACACTACTTGACAAACACAGCAAACTAACTAAATGCGTGAATGTGTGTAGTAAATAATTCAGCAAACAAGACGATGGAGAATACACAAAGCTGCTGTCTTAGCGATTGCGTAGCTATGAGCCCAGCGCCGGGGGTGAGTCTTGCTGCTGACTGATATACCCGACGACATACCATCTTTACCTGCTTGTCCACGCTTACTGTCCCCTCTAACATACCTCCAGTCTCCCCTCGCCCACCTCCAGGCCCACCTGACGAAGGTGGCTTCCGCAGAAGAACAAAATAAGAGATTTAGCGGGGCGAGAGCGTGTCGTAATGAAGAGGCAGGGCTGTGTTAGTTCAACTGCCTTCTGCATCATCCTGCCACGCTCAAGCTAATGTTTAGAGTCAACTTCTGGTTCATGTATAATTACATTAGCCAAGACGAACACCGTGCAGCTCCGGCCGCCCACCATCACAGTAACATGAGGGCGGAGACTCCACGCTCAGTAACCTCACCTTCCTTCCTGGCTCACCTGTACACGCCCGGGATCATCTGTACACACCCGGGCTCACCTGTACACACCCGGGCTCACCTGTACACGCCCGGGCTCACCTGTACACGCCCGGGCTCACCTGTACACGCCCGGGCTCACCTGTACACGCTCGTGCTCACCTGTACACACCCGGGCTCACCTGTACACGCCCGGGCTCACCTGTACACGCCCGGACTCACGCATCCACGCCCGGGCTCACGCATCCACGCCCGGGCCCACGCGTACACGCCCGTGCTCACCTGTACACACCCGGGCTCACCTGTACACGCCCGGGCTCACCTGTACACGCCCGGACTCACGCATCCACGCCAGGGCTCACGCATCCACGCCCGGGCTCACGCATCCACGCCCGGGCCCACGCGTCTACGCTCGGGCTCACGCATACACGCCCGGGCTCATGCATCCACGCCCGGGCCCACGCCCGGGCTCACGCGTCCACGCCCGGGCTCACGCGTCCACGCCCGGGCTCACGCATACACGCCCGGGCTCACGCATCCACACCCGGGCTCACGCATACACGCCCGGGCTCACGTATACACGCCCGGGCTCACGCATCCACGCCCGGGCTCACGCGTCCACGCCGGGGCTCACGCGTCCACGCCCGGGCTCACGCGTCCACGCCCGGGCTCACGCGTCCACGCCCGGGCTCACGCGTCCACGCCCGGGCTCACGCGTCCACGCCCGGGCTCACGCATACACGCCCGGGCTCACGAGTGCGTGAGGGAGGGTTGGTGGGAAGGGGCAGTCAACGTATGTGGTAAAAGTGGTGTCTACCAGAGGGTGTCCGTGGGATAGTGGGCTACAAAGTGGGTGAAGAACGACAGCAGTATTCGCTGGTGTTGTGGCGAGCTTGGCACCTAGTGGTGCCTCTTGCAGGGGGGGGGGGGGCAGGGTGTCAGCTTCACTAGTCGGGGTGAGGATTATGCACGGCGTGAGAGTTGACACATCTAGCTTCCACTGGCATGACACTGGCTGATATCTTACAGGGTGATGATATCTGACACACAACATTCACTACTTGAGGTGATGTGCTGACCGCAGACCTGGATGTGTGCTTGGCACTCCCTCACTTATCTGGGCACAGGTACGGCCAGGACTCGACACACCTTGGGCCCCCTCCTAGTACGCCCCCGGCCCCCTCCCAGTACGCCCCGGGCCCCCCTCCCAGTACGCCCCCGGCCCCCTCCCAGTACGCCCCGGCCCCCCTAGGGCTCAGTACGCCCCCGGGCCCCCTCCCAGTACGCCCCGGGCCCCCCTACGGCCCAGTACGCCCCCGGGCCCCTCCCAGTACGCCGTGCACCCACCAAGCACACCACGGGAGGGCACGGGGTGTTCTGGGTGGAGGCAGAGAAGAAGGCAGGGTGAGGAGACCAGCAACACACCTGGACAAACACCAGGACACACCACACACACACGCGCGCGCGCGCAAGCGCGTGTAGACAGGTCAACTACAAACAATCAGCGAAACTATTGGTCAATTATAGGAAGACGTAAATTGTCTCCCACACTGAAGAGACGGGGGGAGGGGGGGAGGGGGGGAGGAGGACTTCAACTAGTGTTCTCGCTAAGATCAAATTAAACTGTCTTCTGTATGGGGGGCGACGATGGGGGGCGACTGTCTTCTGTATGGGGGGCGACTGTCTTCTGTATGGGGGGGCGACTGTCTTCTGTATGGGGGGCGACTGTCTTCTGTATGGGGGGCGACTGTCTTCTGTATGGGGGGCGACTGTCTTCTGTATGGGGGGCGACTGTCTTCTGTATGGGGGGCGACTGTCTTCTGTATGGGGGGCGACTGTCTTCTGTATGGGGGGCGACTGTCTTCTGTATGGGGGGCGACTGTCTTCTGTATGGGGGGCGACTGTCTTCTGTATGGGGGGCGACTGTCTTCTGTATAGGGGGCGACTGTCTTCTGTATGGGGGGCGACTGTCTTCTGTATGGGGGGCGACTGTCTTCTGTATGGGGGGCGACTGTCTTCTGTATGGGGGGCGACTGTCTTCTGTATGGGGGGCGACTGTCTTCTGTATGGGGGGCGACTGTCTTCTGTATGGGGGGCGACTGTCTTCTGTATGGGGGGCGACTGTCTTCTGTATGGGGGGCGACTGTCTTCTGTATGGGGGGCGACTGTCTTCTGTATGGGGGGCGACTGTCTTCTGTATGGGGGGCGACTGTCTTCTGTATGGGGGGCGACTGTCTTCTGTATGGGGGGACGACTGTCTTCTGTATGGGGGGCGACTGTCTTCTGTATGGGGGGCGACTGTCTTCTGTATGGGGGGCGACTGTCTTGTATGGGGGGCGACTGTCTTCTGTATGGGGGGCGACTGTCTTCTGTATGGGGGGCGACTGTCTTCTGTATGGGGGGCGACTGTCTTCTGTATGGGGGGCGACTGTCTTCTGTATGGGGGGCGACTGTCTTCTGTATGGGGGGCGACTGTCTTCTGTATGGGGGGCGACTGTCTTCTGTATGGGGGGCGACTGTCTTCTGTATGGGGGGCGACTGTCTTCTGTATGGGGGGCGACTGTCTTCTGTATGGGCGACATACCGCAGAAGTTATATACTGTAGAGGGGTACCTACTGTATAGGCTATATAAAGTACAGAATATGTAACGTTTAGGATATATAACGTATAGGATATACATAACGTATAGGATATATAACGTATAGGCCATATACTGCAGGGGCTATATATTGTGTAAGGTGTATATTGTAAAGGTTACAAGTAAAATGTAGATACATCTTCAATAGTTTATTTATAAATATGGTCACCAGCTCTCACCTCCCCAGACGACCCCTCCGTCCGGAGATGACCTGTCTCCACGGCGCGGGAAGACGCCCTCATCCCTCGCCTCGCCCTCCACCCTCGCCTCGCCCTCCACCCTCCCCTCGCCTTCCCTCGCTCTCCACCCTCTCCTCGTCCTCCACCCTCCCCTCGCCCTCCACCCTCGCCTCGTCCTCCACCCTCACCTCGCCCTCCACCCTCCCCTCGTCCTCCACCCTCCCCTCGCCCTCGCCCTCCACCCTCGCCTCGCCCTCCACCCTCCAGCAAGGGTTGGTTGTAGCCCATGTCCTGACTGAGCATCAGATTAGGGCCCTTGACGGTGGTGGAGACAGACCCAATCACAGCTTTAAGAGTAGATGCGCCACAGCCCATTACGCTCGGAAAGCTGTACATTAGTTGAGAATATTGAGAAGCGGGACCCAAGCAGAGTACGAGTGAGTACTCTTCTCTCACCCTCTGCTCTCCCCTCACCCTCTTCTCTAACCTGCCTCCTCTCCCTTTCACCCCTCTCTTCCCTTCCTCCTCTCCCTCTCATTCCCACTCCGCTGCCTCGTATTTTTACTTTCATGCATCTAATGTCGCAGCGGCACAAATGAGAGGGGAAAAGGAAATCAGAAAGAGAAGGAAATCAGAAAGAGAAGGAAATCAGAAAGAGAAGGAAATCAGAAAGAGAAGGAAATCAGAAAAGAAAATGAAAGACAGAATTTAAAAAGACTGTACAAGTAGAAGGAAAAAAGGCGACAATAAAGGTAGCAGGTAAAGAGATGATAGTAGATGAGGGAGAGATAATTGTAGAGGTAGATCTCCTCCCTTTCTAGTTCTTGAGGGCAGGTAAAGGTAGCTCTTGGGCCCCAATCTCGTCACAGCCGAGTATCTCCTAACTGTTCCTAATTTCCTGAGATTTTTTCTGCTTCATTTTGAATTTAAGAGCTTCTTGTAGAATGGCCAGGTGCTCAAGAGCATTCCATACAACTAGAGCAAGAACACCAGTGTTGCACCAGTGTTCACATCCTTGTTGCAAAACTGTTTCCAGCTTTCACCTGTGCCGTGAAAAATATATTTTTAAATATGCCTCAAAGTATAGTGTATGTCGTGATCATATCTCCTGTGGTTCCTCTCGTGTTTGTAGTTTCAGTTACTCTCAAACTTCACAACCCTGAACACGTATTTTTAGTTAGAGTCTCATTGCGAAATCATGAGACTTCTAACAGTATCAAAAATATATCATATAGCGAGGCGTATAACACCGGTGCTGCACATTCCCAAGCTGGTCTAACGTATGTTATGTATGATGTTCCCGGAGATTACTTGTCTAGGCTCATAAAGGCTGTTAATGTAATTGATAAATTAACGAATGCTGCCGATGGTATTTTAAGTGCATTTTGGTCAGAGGTTTGGTGTGATGTTGAACCCGGGCCTCTCTTATGTTTATTTTGTGAGGCGTGTGCACATGCGCCTGGCAGGCATTCTGGCAGTGTGGGGCACAGTCTCTCAACTCAGTTTAATACAAGCTAAAACAGTTTAATAAAACCACACACACACACACACACACACACACACACACACACACACACACACACACACACACACACACACACACACACACACACACACACACACACACACACACACACACACACACACACACACACACACACACGCAGCGGTCCCAGAACTGGTGGTAATTGCGTCTGACATCATAATTGGCGCCAACAATGCCCAGTGTGGCGCCGTGGGGGATGCCCGCCACCACTCCGGCGCCAACATTGGCTGGCTACACACGCACACGCACACGCACACACACACGCACACACACACACACACACACACACACACACACACACACACACACACACACACACACACACACACTAGAAATGGGGGACATTTCTGACATTTGGAAAGTGGCAAGTATAGTACCTATATAGAAGGAAAGCGGGAGACAGGAGCAAAGGAAAATCTTCATCAACTTATCACAGTTCTACGACAAGATGACAATAATCAAACAGGAGAGCTGGACATGCAGAATATGCATTTTCCTGAAATGCCAGAAAGCTTGACACTGTTCCTCACAAGCGACTCCTACGCCAACTCGAAAAGCAGGCTGGTGTACAGGTCAGGGAAAGTACTGTAGTGAGTGAAGGAGTACCTTTCAGGAAGAAAGCAGTCATAGTATGAGGCGAGTGAGCTCTCACAATAGTGTGAGGTAATGAGTGGAATAACTCCAGGGTCGGTACCAGTGCCCATCCTCTTCCTAATACATGTAAACCATCTAAGAGAGAGAAAGTCTGCTCATTTTTACCAATGGTTGATGAGTTAATGAGGCGAATCACAACTGAGGAGGACCGCAATGCATTAGAGATTGTCTAGTTCATCTTAAAGAGATAGTTTGATCAATTCTTACTAGACATTAACCCTGACAAACACCTGCTTTACCTGCTTGATGGGGTTCTGGGAGTTATTCTACTCCCCCAAGCCCAGCCTGAGATCTGGCTTGACAAATGCAAGTTTATGAGGATAGAAGTTGGAACAAGACCTCAGATACAGTACAGGATAAAGGGAAGACAATTTCCAACTTCTGAAAAGAGAGAGACAGGAGTGAACATAACTGGAGACGTAACACCAGAGGCAGACATCAGCAGGATAACGAGGGCAGCAGCTGCCATACTGGCAAACCTCCAGTTATCCTTCACCAACTTGGACAAGATCCATTCAGAGTGCCGTGTACATCCTTCATGAGACCCGTTGTCGAGTACGCTGCCCCGGCATGGAACCCTTATCTAAAGAACGGCAATACAAAATTAGGAAATACTATACAAGGCTCGTTTCTGAGCTAAGGGGGATTGAACTATGAAGGCTGAGGTAACTGGACCTCAGTGTGGAGGGGCCCCGAGGGCACCGTGTCTGTGCCCCGAGTGTGGGGGGTGGGCACCCTGTCTGTGCCCCGAGTGTGGGGGGTGGGCACCGTGTCTGTGCCCCGAGTGTGGGGGGTGGGCACCCTGTCTGTGCCCAGAGTGTGGGCGGGTGGGCACCCTGTCTGTGCCCGGAGTGTGGGCGGGTGGGCACCCTGTCTGTGCCCAGAGTGTGGGCGGGTGGGCACCCTGTCCGTGCCCCGAGTGTGGGCGGGTGGGCACCCTGTCTGTGCCCCGAGTGTGGGGGGTGGGCACCCTGTCTGTGCCCAGAGTGTGGGCGGGTGGGCACCCTGTCTGTGCCCAGAGTGTGGGCGGGTGGGCACCCTGTCTGTGCCCCGAGTGTGGGCGGGTGGGCACCCTGTCTGTGCCCCGAGTGTGGGCGGGTGGGCACCCTGTCCGTGCCCCGAGTGTGGGCGGGTGGGCACCCTGTCTGTGCCCAGTGTGGGGGGTGGGCAGTGTGGGGTGGGGGGTGGGCACCCTGTCTGTGCCCCGAGTGTGGGGGGTGGGCACCCTGGTGCACCCTGTCTGTGCCCAGAGTGTGGGCGGGTGGGCACCCTGTCCGTGCCCCGAGTGTGGGCGGGTGGGCACCCTGTCTGTGCCCCCCCTGAGTGTGGGGGGTGGGCACCCTGTCTGTGCCCCTGTCTGAGTGTGGGGGGTGGGCACCCTGTCTGTGCCCAGTGTGGCGGGTGGGCACCCTGTCTGTGCCCAGAGTGTGGGCGGGTGGGCACCCTGTCTGTGCCCAGAGTGTGGGGGGTGGGCACCCTGTCTGTGCCCAGAGTGTGGGCGGGTGGGCACCCTGTCTGTGCCCAGAGTGTGGGGGGTGGGCACCCTGTCTGTGCCCCGAGTGTGGGGGGTGGGCACCCTGTCCGTGCCCCGAGTGTGGGGGGTGGGCACCCTGTCCGTGCCCCGAGTGTGGGCGGGTGGGTACCCTGTCTGTGCCCCCGAGTGTGGGCGGGTGGGCACCCTGTCTGTGCCCCCGAGTGTGGGCGGGTGGGTATCGAGTTCCACCTCTAAGCTATGATCTCTTGCCAAAAGTTACATACAAAAAAGTAACAGTAAAAGTTTGGAAAGTTTCAAATTAGTTTTGTCAAAAGCTGGTGAGGCCGGGGCCGAGGAGACTTTGCTTAAAACACAAATTAATACATTTTCTGGTCAAACCTCTTAAAGCTTTTTTTTTAACATTGACATATGATGGGGTAAAAAAAAAATTGTAGATATGAAGATATAAGATAAGTCTCCCTCCAGGTATTCTGTCTTCCGTAATGCTGCACCTGCTCTTGTGTCGTATGCTAATTAACTCCCTGTAATTTATCTAAGCATATGAGAGCCATACGATAAGTGTTATCGTGTGAGTTATCACCTGGGTGATAGCAGCTCACCTGCCACACCACCAGAGCACGCGTACCCACCTCACGGCCTTAAATACCTGTTGTACCGTATGCGCGCGCGTGCGTTTGTGCGTGTGAGTGCGTGTATCACCCACGACTTCATTCATTTTATGCTAACTCAGTGGTTTTAAATGCTCACCCAATGCCATAAGTCTCAAAGTTTCTAATATGTCTCTCGTGAGACAGTCTCAAGTGTGTTGGTGAAGTTAAGGTGCGGAATGTGGCAATGTTCCCCGCCGTCACCTACTTCAAATATACTGGAAAAGAATGAGAGTAAATGTTCATTTAATGAGAGTAAATGTGTTCAATACGAGCGGCCCGTAGTACACCCATGCTGCGAATCCTTTATTAATCTGTTTTCAAAGATGTAAACAAATAGCTATCGCAATTAACGAATCGTGCGATGTTCCTACAATAGACGTTAAACTATGCTGGAAAATTTCACACAGAAATCACAATAGCGTGATGCATCAAATGAACAAATCCACAATTCACGTTATTGTGATTTCTGTGTGTAATGAAGTAAGGGCGAAGAGGGAGAACGGCCTATTGACATAGCTCGGGTGCAGGGGGGAGTTGTGTAAAACCCTGGTTTGTGTCTCGGAGAGGCTGCAGGATCCAGTAAGTTCAGTAGAACTTCTGGTTTCAACTCTTTTGACCATATTGTAGCTCAGTCGATAAAGGCAGCGTCTGGGATGATCTCGGACGTAGGTTCGAATCCTCGTCACGGCCCTTGTGGATTTGTTTATAATGGAAAATATTTAATAACTTCCTTCCTTGGTAACCACTCAACTCGTCCTCACTACCTACATAGATGTGTTCAGCTGTAGCCGTAACTTCAAGATTTTCTCGGAGAAATATAGACAGATTACTTGTTTAAAATACCACCCATTACGGCGTGGTGATCAGTTACCTGACCTGTCATCAGTCAAAGCCCTGAGCCTTGTTTGATATTCCTTCAAAAACACTTAAGGACATGTTATTATCTGCCCTGATATACGTACTTTACTGATTTGATCTTTTCTTATTTCTTGTTAAATATTTCTTGCTAGTTTGACAAATGATTGTTTGGAGACAGATTTCACCATTCTTAATGCGTTTGCATATAGCATTTTTTCTGGTAAGTTCCTTTAGTCCCATATATATCCACCTGGGTTCACGGTTATTCGATATAATCTATTACATGATATGCAGCGTTCCTGGACTTTACAGGAATGTTTTAAACGAGTTATAATTTGAATCCGCATCGCCATTCATTGTCATGTTAGCCGCCGCTAGACTCCTGCCATGTCTCAGACACGGCCCACCTCCTCCCGTGGTCACCTCCCACCCCTCACCACAAGGGTGAAGCAGTCTCTGGAAGGTGACAAGGATGAAGCAGTCTCTGGAAGGAGACAAGGGTGAAGAAGTCTCTGGAAGGAGACAAGGATGAAGCAGTCTATGGAAGGAGACAAGGATGAAGAAGTCTCTGGAAGGAGACAAGGATGAAGCAGTCTCTGGAAGGAGACAAGGATGAAGCAGTCTCTGGAAGGAGACAAGGATGAAGCAGTCTCTGGAAGGAGACAAGGATGAAGAAGTCTCTGGAAGGAGACAAGGATGAAGCAGTCTCTGGAAGGAGACAAGGGTGAAGAAGTCTCTGGAAGGAGACAAGGATGAAGCAGTCTATGGAAGGAGACAAGGATGAAGAAGTCTCTGGAAGGAGACAAGGATGAAGCAGTCTATGGAAGGAGACAAGGATGAAGCAGTCTCTGGAAGGAGACAAGGATGAAGCAGTCTCTGGAAGGAGACAAGGGTGAAGAAGTCTCTGGAAGGAGACAAGGATGAAGCAGTCTATGGAAGGAGACAAGGATGAAGCAGTCTCTGGAAGGAGACAAGGATGAAGCAGTCTCTGGAAGGAGACAAGGGTGAAGAAGTCTCTGGAAGGAGACAAGGATGAAGCAGTCTCTGGAAGGAGACAAGGATGAAGCAGTCTCTGGAAGGAGACAAGGGTGAAGAAGTCTCTGGAAGGTTCTCGCAAATTTAATAAGTCAATATTGACTTATTAAATATGTGCATAGGTGACATACTTAACATAATAGTTTCCCTTGAAAAGCTTCATAGAAAACACCGACCTTACCTAACCTACTTAGTATGTTAAGATAAGCATCTTATTGCTTCGTAATTACAATTATTACCTAACCTATACCTATAATAGAAGTAACAATTGTAATTACGACATAAGGATGAAGCAGTCAAGGGAAACTATCTGTTTAGATGTCACCTATGGAGTTAATATTGACTTATTAAATTTGCGAGAACGGGTGTGGAAGGAGACAAGGATGAAGCAGTCTCTGGAAGGAGACAAGGATGAAGCAGTCTCTGGAAGGAGACAAGGATGAAGCAGTCTCTGGAAGGAGACAAGGGTGAAGAAGTCTCTGGAAGGCGACAAGAAGGGTTGAAGGGGGCCGAGGGACCCCACGAGAGGGGGTAGGGAGGGGTGGCGGAAGGGGGGGAGGGGGAGACTATAGCAAGGGGGTACAGACAATAGGGGACAGGGACGAACAAGAGGCCCCCAACCGGTGTGTACACGACACAGCCACCTGGCTCACACAGTATAAAAGCCAGAGGAAAACAAGAGACAAAATGAAGGAAGTGGAGGGAAAGAGCCATCTTTGTTCCAGAGAGCAGCGGGTAGATGGCGCTCTTGAAGCACCACCAGACTGGCTCCTACTTCCTTGTTTCACATTTACTCCCAACTCCCATTGTTCCCAACATTTCCACCCCATTAGTCGACGGTGTGATTTGAGAGATATTTTTTCAGAGACAATTTCATAAGGTGAGACAGAGATCCGTTCATTCACTTATTATGCACCTCATACCCGTCCCGTGGGCGGTGGTGAAGGAGGTTACAGAGGCACATAATGGATTCAGGAAGTGAACGCGAGGGAGACTATGGTCTTGGCCCAGACGTGGCTATACAAGGGGGGGGGGGGGGAAACTGAGCCATTTATGTCAACTCGACCCACCAGTCCCCGGGGTATGATCTACATAATTACAAAACTGGAGCTTCGCAACACATGGCGCTCGCTGACAGTGTTTTGGTGTGTCTTGCTGGACTTACATACAAATACATGCTCGTTCATACACTATATTTACAAGGTAAATGTTACTTATATTTAATATCATTTGACGGAACTTTTGAATATTATCATACAAAGTTAATGTTGTATTATCTGGTATCAGATAATATGACAAAGTTTGATATTAAATTGGTGATATATTATCTAATATCCTGAACTTTCTGTTATATCATGTGATATCAAACATTGTGAACCCAGTTCGTCATATGGTAATGTTCCTTCATAAACCGTAATGTTCTTTCAGCTGAACATTGTTCTTCTTCCTGCACATACATAAAGCTTATGGTCAGTCACAATTATATTATTCTCTATTTTCATGCAATTTCAATTCAGTATTGAACATTAAAAAAATTCATAAAATCTCTTGAACACTTTTACCACAAAGCCTTGATAGATTCTGTAATCCAATTTACAATTACAGTGCTTCTAAAATAAATAAATCAATAATAATATATAAATGTCTATTTTATTACAGTGTGATCACTCAGTGCTCTGTCTAATGGTCAAACTGTTCGACCAATCAGCGGTGCCGAAGGTTTCATCAATGGATCTATCCACGTGTTCTTTTGTTTTGTATCAATAAACTTTGAGTGAATGTTTACATGTATGTCAGGCAAGTTAAAAAGTGGGCACTCCACCTCTACTTTAGTCACTACAGCGTGTAAGTGGGCACTCCACCTCTACTTTAGTCACTACAGCGTGTAAGTGGGCACTCCACCTCTACTTTAGTCACTACAGCGTGTAAGTGGGCACTCCACCTCTACTTTAGTCACTACAGCGTGTAAGTGGGCACTCCACCTCTACTTTAGTCACTACAGCGTGTAAGTGGGCACTCCACCTCTACTTTAGTCACTACAGCATGTAGCAGTGTAAGTGGGTACGCCCCTCTACTTTAGTCACTACAGCTAGTAGCAGTGTAAGTGGGCACTCCACCTCTACTTTAGTCACTACAGCTTGTAGCAGTGTAAGTGGGTACGCCCCTCTACTTTAGTCACTACAGCTTGTAGCAGTGTAAGTGGGTACTCCACCTCTACTTTAGTCACTACAGCTTGTAGCAGTGTAAGTGGGTACTCCACCTCTACTTTAGTCACTACAGCTTGTAGCAGTGTAAGTGGGTACTCCACCTCTACTTTAGTCACTACAGCTTGAAGCAGTGTAAGTGGGCACTCCACCTCTACTTTAGTCACTACAGCTTGAAGCAGTGTAAGTGGGCACTCCACCTCTACTTTAGTCACTACAGCTTGAAGCAGTGTAAGTGGGCACTCCACCTCTACTTTAGTCACTACAGCTTGAAGCAGTGTAAGTGGGCACTCCACCTCTACTTTAGTCACTACAGCTTGTAGCAGTGTAAGTGGGTACTCCACCTCTACTTTAGTCACTACAGCGTGTAAGTGGGCACTCCACCTCTACTTTAGTCACTACAGCTTGAAGCAGTGTAAGTGGGCACTCCACCTCTACTTTAGTCACTACAGCTTGTAGCAGTGAAATCCAACTCTTCGTTAGCTTGTATGACTGTTTATGTGCTTGTTTGCCGAAACTCTGTCGACTAGTTTCTGCTGAACCATCTTAGTGATGCAAGAGATGAGAACGCTGGGAATTGTGGTATTAATCACCATTATGATGATGATGATGAGGATGATGATGATGACGAAGATACTTGAAACTGCGAGAGAGCAAAAGATAGACAAGTTTGGGAAGAAAATTAAGGAGGAAGAGGAGGAGGAGGAGGAGGAGGAGGGAAGGGGAGGAGGAGGAGGAGTAGGAGGAGGAGGAGGAGGAGGAGGAGGAGGAGGAGGAGGAGGAGGAGGAGGAGGAGGAGGAGGAGGAGGAGGAGGAGGAGGAGAGGGGGAATAGCAGCAACTAGCAGTGGTAAAGAGCTGGAACATTGCTTGAGGGACGCGCACTGATCGTTATCTCGGCCCTTCTTCCACCGGACATGAAAAGCAACTTCAGTTGTGGCACAGATTGTCAGAACTCTTCTCACACACTGCCTGCTCCTCTACTCCTTGCTTCACACACTCTGCCTGCTCCTCTACTCCTTGCTTCACACACTGCCTGCTCCTCTACTACTTGCTTCACACACTCTGCCTGCTCCTCTACTCCTTGCTTCACACACTGCCTGCTCCTCTACTCCTTGCTTCACACTCTGCCTGCTCCTCTACTCCTTGCTTCACACACTGCCTGCTCCTCTACTCCTTGCTTCACACACTCTGCCTGCTCCTCTACTTCTTGCTTCACACACTGCCTGCTCCTCTACTCCTTGCTTCACACACTCTGCCTGCTCCTCTACTCCTTGCTTCACACACTCTGCCTGCTCCTCTACTCCTTGCTTCACACACTCTGCCTGCTCCTCTACTCCTTGCTTCACACACTGCCTGCTCCTCTACTCCTTGCTTCACACACTCTGCCTGCTCCTCTACTCCTTGCTTCACACACTGCCTGCTCCTCTACTCCTTGCTTCACACACTCTGCCTGCTCCTCTACTTCTTGCTTCACACTCTGCCTGCTCCTCTACTCCTTGCTTCACACACACTGCCTGCTCCTCTACTCCTTGCTTCACACACTCTGCCTGCTCCTCTACTCCTTGCTCACAACCTGCCACTCTGGCCGGTACCAGACCCACAACCTGCCACCCTGGGTGGTACTAGGCTCCACAACCTGCCACCCTGGTCAGTACTAGACCCACAACCTGCCACCCTGGACGATACTAACCCCACAACATGCCACCCTGGGCGGTACTAGCCCCACAACCTGCCACCCTGGACGATACTAGCCCCACAACATGCCACCCTGGACGATACTAGCCCCACAACATGCCACCCTGGACGATACTAGCCCCACACCATGCCACCCTGGGCGGTACTAGCCCCACAACATGCCACCCTGGTCAGTACTAGACCCACAACCTGCCACCCTGGACGATACTAGCCCCACAACATGCCACCCTGGGCGGTACTAGCCCCACAACATGCCACCCTGGGCGGTACTAGACCCACAACCTGCCACCCTGGACGATACTAGCCCCACAACATGCCACCCTGGACGATACTAGCCCCACAACATGCCACCCTGGACGATACTAGCCCCACAACATGCCACCCTGGACGATACTAGCCCCACAACATGCCACCCTGGGCGATACTAGCCCCACAACATGCCACCCTGGGCGGTACTAGCCCCACAACATGCCACCCTGGACGATACTAGCCCCACAACATGCCACCCTGAGCGGTACTAGCCCCACAACATGCCACCCTGGACGATACTAGCCCCACAACATGCCACCCTGGACGATACTAGCCCCACAACATGCCACCCTGGTCGGTACTAGCCCCACAACATGCCACCCTGGGCGGTACTAGCCCCACAACATGCCACCCTGGACGATACTAGCCCCACAACATGCCACCCTGGTCGGTACTAGCCCCACAACATGCCACCCTGGACGATACTAGCCCCACAACATGCCACCCTGGTCGGTACTAGCCCCACAACATGCCACCCTGGGCGGTACTAGCCCCACAACATGCCACCCTGGACGATACTAGCCCCACAACATGCCACCCTGGGCGGTACTAGCCCCACAACCTGCCACCCTGGACGATACTAGCCCCACAACATGCCACCCTGGTCGGTACTAGCCCCACAACATGCCACCCTGGGCGGTACTAGCCCCACAACATGCCACCCTGGACGATACTAGCCCCACAACATGCCACCCTGGTCGGTACTAGCCCCACAACATGCCACCCTGGTCGGTACTAGCCCCACAACATGCCACCCTGGGCGGTACTAGCCCCACAACATGCCTCCCTGGTCGGTACTAGCCCCACAACATGCCACCCTGGGCGGTACTAGCCCCACAACATGCCACCCTGGGCGGTACTAGCCCCACAACATGCCACCCTGGGCGGTACTAGCCCCACAACATGCCACCCTGGGCGGTACCAGAAATACGACATATAATTCGATCAGGATAGTTCAAGCGCAACAGGTACGAGGCCAGTAAGCAGGGGACGAAGAGCTGAACCTCACTACCCCCGTAGTCACTGGTAGACAAGTGGTGATAAGACAAGCACCCCAGCGCCACCACAACCACTACAATAGTGCTAGGGAGGCGCCTGTGCGCCGCGGAAGGGAAGACAGCGGACGCGGTTACTATGTTGGCAAGCATAACTTACTCATCAGGATCAAAGGCAGCCGGGGCGTGGCGGAAGGTTGATGGCACCAGATAGTAGGTGCAATATTTTACCTGGAGGAGGAGGAGGAGGAGGAGGGAGGAGGAGGAGGAGGAGGAGGAGGAGGAGGAGGAGGAGGAGGAGGAGGAGGAGGAGGAGGAGGAGGAGGAGGAGGAGGAGGAGGAGGAGGAGGAGGGGAGGAGGAGGAGGAGGAGGAGGAGGGGGAGGAGGAGGAGGAGGAGGAGGAGGAGGAGGAGGAGGGGGAGGAGGAGGAGGAGGAGGAGGAGGAGGAGGAGGAGGGGAGGAGGAGGAGGAGGAGGAGGAGGAGGAGGAGGAGGAGGAGGAGGAGGAGGAGGGGGGGAGGGGGAGGCGGAGGAGGAGGAGGCGTCCCAAGCCCTGGCTGTTGTTACAGTACTTACCCTGTTCACTGGGTCTTGGCGCCCCTCACACGCCTAACTCTTAAAATATTTGAAACAATTCATAGTTAACGCGCTGAATTACAACTGCCTGTTGCTATTGACTTGGGGGGCTATTGT
>NC_059617.1:7558154-7658154 GCF_020424385.1 Procambarus clarkii
GTACTCGGGCAGCCTGACGCGTGCGTATACACATCCTCGGGGCAACTTGTTGCGCGCGTATACGCATATTCAAGGGACCCGCCACGCTCGTATATGCATAATCAGGGAATCTGTAGCGCGTACACACACAATCTAATTTTAACAACCAGACTGTCAGGGATTGTTCCCACACGTCATTGTTGGCAGGTGACGCCAGAGTACAGAGACGGGTCAAAACAGAGGTGGACGGAACAATACACTAACAGAAACATTTCGTCTATGGTCATCTAATGCAATGAATTCTTCATGTTGTGAAATATAAGTCTTCAAGTTTCTCGTCGTATTTCATTTTGAAGCTTTATTCTCACCTTACACACTTTGTCTAGGGGTGAACTTCAAAAGGCTTCCCCCATTATGTGCATTCCACTTGCTCACAACTTTTACGATGATGGAATGGTTCTTACATCGCTAGGCCCTGGCTAATCTCAGTCTAGTTTCCACTCATATTCTTTCCTCCTCCATTGTGCAAGTCATCACCTTGATTTTGCCCACTTTATCAATGTCGTCATCATGTTTTCTTACCTTTATTTTTCCCAGCGTGGTAAACTCTAGTTCCTCGAGCCTTTCCTAGTAGCTCAGTCCTCACAATTCAGGGCCCAGTCATGCAGAAAACATGGGGACTGTTACACCGGGGATGTCAAACATGCGGGCCGTCACCCTGCTATAAGCGACCCGCGGCCATCTGGCAACTTCAACACATTTATAAGTTAAAAGCACTGCAAATGTTCTGGCATATTACTGGCTCTTGTCAGTTGTGCCCATTCAATGGGAGGTGTTTGTAGTTCCTTAACATTAACATGTTTGTGAATGTCAGTCCATTAGATATTAGTTACTTATGGTTTTACACGAACCCTCCAACGTTTAAGCCGTCAACTCGGCGAGAAAGTAAAGACCTTCTGCATATTGTATAACAATTGATAGAAGTGAATATGTAACTGAAGCAGCACAGCTCACAATGTGTATACGTGGTATTAAAGAAAGTATGCAGGTAACAGAAGAGCTTATGGAATTGATACCAATAGAAGGAACACCAACAGGTGATGATACCTTGGTGGTAACGCCGGACAAATGATGCGTTTATTGGACAAAAGGTGTGAGAGGCTGGAGACGAGACCACCACAAATGATGGGTGGCTACTAAATTAAGGTGAACTACTAGCTGTGAACGCAAACCATCACTTTCCCAACTTCCATTCTGTTATTCGTAGAGAGGCATTGTGCGGTGAACTTAATAATGGATAATGTCACGGAAGCCGAAGTAAAGAATGAAGTTTATGAGAGCGCCGTCTTAACCACAGACAGTTCAACAGGTTTGTGCAAGAAAATGAGAACCCTCACGAACTCTCATATCACACTGATGATTAATGGCTAGGTCAGGGAGCTGAAGCGCTGTAATAACCTCCAGGGTGAAATACATATTTTTTATGAAATAATAAAGGAAGAATGTGCATGAAATAAGAGAGAATGAGTGAGTTCGAGATTCCGCTTCCCCCGTCCCATCCCAAATCCTTATCCTGACCCCTTCCCAGTGCTATATAGTCACAATGGCTGTGTGCATTCTCCCTGATAGTTCCCTTCCCTTCGAGTTTCAGCTTTCATGGTGGACATCGCTGAACAATTACCTGAACACGTAACAGGTGATGTGGTGGAGGCTGACTCCATACACAATTTCAAGTGTAGATATGATAGAGCCCAATAGGCTCAAGAATCTGTACACCTGTTGATTGACGGTTGAGAGGCGGGATCAAAGAGCCAGAGCTCAACCCCCGCAAGCACAACTAGGTGAGTACACACACGTACGCCGGTGAGCGACCAAGTGACAAGGGACATATACACAAAGCGACAAAGAAATCTGCGAGGTACTGAATGCCAGTTTCCATGGAGTGTTCACAACCGAGCCTCAGCAGCTCCCATTGTTAGGAGAGGAGATGACCCAAGATGAGAGACTAACGGAAATAGAAGTGACAGCAGAGAAGGTAATGAAACGGCTAACAACACTAGACGAAACTAAAGCACTTGGATAATGTATCACCGAGGATAATAAAAGAGGCAGCGCAGGCATTCAGCGTGCCTCTAGCAAGGATCTATACTGAGTCATTTACGAAGGGAGAGTTCCCTAGTTGCTGGAAGAAGGCAAATGTGGTGCCAACTTTAAAAAAAAAATGTGATAGGGAAGAGGCACTTAAACAAGAGACATTTACTAGTCCAGTATCACTGACGAACATGTTGACCAGACCACACACTAGAAGGTGAAGGGACGACGACGTTACGGTCCGTCCTGGACCATTCTCAAGACGATTGTGGTACCAACTTTAGATCCAACCAAGACAATCGACTTGAAAATGGTCCAGGACGGACCAAAACGTCGTCGTCCCTTCACCTTCTAGTGTGTGTCTGGTCAACATACTTCAGCCACGTTACTGTGACTCGTCGGCTGCACTTGACAAACATCCCCTGTAAAGCTCTTGAAAGAATAATCAGGTTAAGACTGTTTACACACCTTGAGACCATTAGGTATGTAAACACTAACATGGGTTCAGATAAGGGAAATCATGCCTAACAAACCTTCTGGAATTCTAGGACAAAGTAACAAGAATAACGCAGTACAGAGAAGCATGGGCAGACTGCATATTTCTGGACTGCCAAAAAATCTTTGACACAGTACCGGACATGAGAATGCTATTCAAACATGAAAGGCAGACAGAAAGGGAAAAGCCCAAGCTTGGATAAAGAATTACTTAACAGACAGGAGCCAGAGAGTAACAGTCAAGGGGAGTGCAGTCAGACTGGCGAACCGTAACGAGTGGAGTACCTCAAGGATCGGTGCTGGAACCAGTTCTATTTCTAATATACGTGAACGACAGGTCTACAGGAGTAGAGTCCTATATGTGGATGTTCGCGGATGACGCGAAATTAACGAAAAGAGTTGTCACAGATGCGGATTGTAGGATACTCCAAGAGGACTTGAATAAGCTGCAGAGATGGTTAGAGAAATGGATACTGGAGTTCAACACGATCAAGTGTAAAGTTATAGAAATGGGACAAGGTGACAGGAGAGCAAAGAGCCAGTAAACAATGAACGGAAACTATCTTCCTGTGACGATTCTAAAAAGGGACCTGGGAGTGGACGTAACACCAAATCTAACTCCTGAGACACACACAAATCGGATAACGACATCAGCGTACTCTACGCTAGCAAAAGTTAGAACGTCATTCAGAAATCTAAGTGGGCATTCAAAGCGCTTTACACTACCTACGTGAGACCAACCTTAGAGTATGCAGCCCTATCATGGAGCCCCCACCTTAAGAAACACATTAGGAAACTGGAAATGGTTAAAAATTTGCGACGAGGCTGGTCCCGAAGTTGCATGGGAAAGGATATGAAGATCCCCTGAAGCAACTATACCTGACGACGTAAGAAAAGAGATAGCGGGGAGATATGATAGAAGCATACAAAATACTTAGGGGGATTGACAGAATGGAAATATACGAAACGTTAACAAGGAATACCAACAGAACAAGGGGACATGAGTGGAAGTTTGAAACTCTGATGAGCCATAGAGATGTTAGAAAGTTTTCTTTTCGTTAGCGTGAGAGTAGTGGGGAAATGGAATGATCTAAAGAAACATTGTGGAAGCAATTACTATTCATAGTCTTAAGACTAGGTATGATAGAGAAGAAGGGACAGGAGTCATTGCTTTAAACAACCGAAGGCTAGAAAGGAGGGATCCAAGAGACAACGCTCGATCTTGCAGGCACAAATAGGTGAGTACACACACCCACACATACATACAGGGGGGCCTCTCGGCGGAGTGAAAAGCGCTCTGGGGTCGTAGTCCGAAAGACCCGGGTTCGATCCCCGGGCGAGGCAGAAACAAATGTTCACCCTGATGCCCCTGTTGACCTAGAGCGAAAAGTAAATGTAGTAGATATAATGAAGGAAAATAGATTGGTTAGCAAGGTCGGGGGCCAAGAACTAATAGTTCGAGTCTGCAGATACAAATAGTAAATACAAATACAAACAAATAGTAAGTACACACACACACACACACACACACACACACACACACACACACACACACACACACACACACACACACACACACACACACACACACACACACACACACACTCACACTCACACTCACACTCACACTCACACACACTCACACACACACACACTCACACACACACACACACACCCACCCACCCACCAACTACAAGCCGAACCCTATGCTCTCCCCTTTCCCAACAAGTTCCTCCCCAAGCGTTCCCCGGGCACCGTTGCCCCAGGTACCCTTACCCCCTGCAGCTTCTGCTGCCCACTTGTGCCCTAAATATCACGAGGCCATTCTGCCGCTGGCATGACCTTCTCCACTGAGTGCCAATTTATAGACCTAGCCTGGCATCCTGTCAAAATTTCCACGCTGTAGCAAGGCATCGTCGTTGGATGCCACGAGCGATCAAGGCGGGAGGGCATAGTGTAGGAAGGTGCGACGCTGGCCACTGTGTGTACCACAGGCCCCAACACTGGCCACTGTGTATACCACAGGCCCCAGCACTGGCCACTGTGTACCACAGGCTCCAACACTGGCCACTGTGTGTACCACAGGCTCCAGCACTGGCCACTGTGTACCACAGGCTCCAACACTGGCCACTGTGTGTGTACCACAGGCTCCAGCACTGGCCACTGTGTGTACCACAGGCCCCAACACTGGCCACTGTGTGTACCACAGGCTCCAGCACTGGCCACTGTGTACCACAGGCCCCAACACTGGCCACTGTGTGTACCACAGGCTCCAATACTGGCCACTGTGTGTACCACAGGCCCCAACACTGGCCACTGTGTGTACCACAGGCTCCAGCACTGGTCACTGTGTACCACAGGCTCCAACACTGGCCACTGTGTGCACAACAGGCCCCAACACTGGCCACTGTGTGTACCACAGGCTCCAGCACTGGCCACTGTGTGTACCACAGGCTCCAGCACTGGCCACTGTGTGTACCACAGGCTCCAGCACTGGCCACTGTGTGTACCACAGGCTCCAGCACTGGCCACTGTGTGTACCACAGGCCCCAGCACTGGCCACTGTGTGTACCACAGGCCCCAGCACTGGCCACTGTATGTACCACAGGCTCCAGCACTGGCCACTGTGTGTACCACAGGGTCCAACACTGGCCACTGTGTACCGCAGGCTCCAACACTGGCCACTGTGTGTACCACAGGCTCCAACACTGGCCACCTTGTACCACAGGCTCCAGCACTGGCCACTGTGTGTACCGCAGGCTCCAGCAATGGCCAATGTGTGTACCACAGGCTCCAGCACTGGCCACTGTGTGTACCACAGGCTCCAACACTGGCCACTGTGTGTACCACAGGCTCCAACACTGGCCACTGTGTGTACCACAGGCTCCAGCACTGGCCACTGTATACGCTGGGTGCTCTGAGATACACCTCTAAGCACCCAGCCTACAACCATAGCACTACGCCTGAACGGTAAGATGGGGTGCTCACAAGTATACAAAGCCAGTGTCCTCAACGCTTATATTCGTCCAGCCCTTACCCACTGCTCTGAATGGAGCAAGGTGAGTAGGGAGTTATAAAGGATAACACAAATATTGGTGAACAATGGCTACAGGAGCCACGAAATTAACAACACTAAGACGACACTTGGACCGGTGGTACAACCCTGAACCAGGAACAGAAAGCACAACACCTCCAATAACATTATATTACAAATCCACCATGCACAGTGAATATGAGAGGAAGAAATAATGGAAGAAATAACCCATAAAGGAGTAAAATGCACAACCTCCTAACCCAAACATAGACATCGTCATATAACCCAAAAAAGACAACTTACCTCATTAAAAACCGCCCGAAGACAACTTTGAACCCTTTACAGCAGCCGAACGTGGTATACATGTACACCTGCCCCCCCCCCCCATGAAGGATGTAACCTTCATTCTAAGTACATATGTATGACGTCGACCAAGCTGACGAGGCGTTTGACTTGTCATCTTCAATCACGTTCTCCTAAGATATCACATGAGACAAGCCTATGACATCACCCTAACAGGAGAAATGTTGAATTAAAACACTTGATATATTAGACAAAACCCAAGATGTAAGAAAATTACAAATTCTTGAAACCCTTCACATAAATGTCAACGCTATTATAAATCCTCAAATAACAAAACTATTCACACTACCCACCATGAGAGTGAGAGCACTCTACCCACCATGAGAGTGAGAGCACTCTACCCACCATGAGAGTGAGAGCACTCTACCCACCATGAGAGTGAGAGCACTCTACCCACCATGAGAGTGAGAGCACTCTACCCACCATGAGAGTGAGAACACTCTACCCACCATGAGAGTGAGAACACACTACCCACCATGAGAGTGAGAGCACTCTACCCACCATGAGAGTGAGAACACTCTACCCACCATAAGAGTGAGAACACACTACCCACCATGAGAGTGAGAACACACTACCCACCATGAGAGTGAGAGCACTCTACCCACCATGAGAGTGAGAACACTCTACCCACCATAAGAGTGAGAACACACTACCCACCATGAGAGTGAGAGCACTCTACCCACCATGAGAGTGAGAACACTCTACCCACCATGAGAGTGAGAACACACTACCCACCATGAGAGTGAGAACACACTACCCCCCATGAGAGTGAGAACACACTACCCACCATAAGAGTGAGAACACACTACCCACCATGAGAGTGAGAGCACTCTACCCACCATGAGAGTGAGAGCACTCTACCCACCATGAGAGTGAGAGCACTCTACCCACCATGAGAGTGCGAACATGACCGGAACGTGAAGATACCAACGATAACATCACTGCCCAAAACACTAAGCCCACTACATCTTACTAATCTTTGTACGTACAGGCTATTGACCCATGACTCTCACCTTTACTCCTCACGTAATTCTAATTATGTGAGGAGTGAGGGCTATGGTAATTAGCACAGGTTAATCACCATACCCCGTGCTACTTGGATACTTTTTTTTCCGAGTAGCTGAATCTAAAAACAACAACCTGTCTCTTCACTTGAGAATGAACCATGTAGGTTCGAAACGTAGTGTAAATTAAAATAAGTATAATACATTCCACATTAATTTTTAATTAATTTTCATTCTTTAGTCAACAGGTAAATGTATGGTCGTACAGGTACGATGATATGTGTGTGTGTGTGTGTGTGTGTGTGTGTGTGTGTGTGTGTGTGTGTGTGTGTGTGTTTCTCCTGCCACTTAACGATGATCCTGCCCCACACACCTGTTCTTCCCACACCTGTCACACAAGACATTAAAATTAGCCTCAAGAGACAAGACTCAAACAACAATGAGGAGCTCATTAAGAACAAGCGGAAGTCTCAGTCTATGGGTGGTACAGGTAAGTCTGAGGAGGGGCAGGTGGTACAGGTAAGTCTGAGGATGGGCAGGTGGTACAGGTAAGTCTGAGGAAGGGCAGGTGGTACAGGTAAGTCTGAGGATGGGCAGGTGGTACAGGTAAGTCTGAGGAAGGGCAGGTGGTACAGGTAAGTCTGAGGATGGGCAGGTGGTACAGGTAAGTCTGAGGAAGGGCAGGTGGTACAGGTAAGTCTGAGGATGGGCAGGTGGTACAGGTAAGTCTGAGGAAGGGCAGGTGGTACAGGTAAGTCTGAGGATGGGCAGGTGGTACAGGTAAGTCTGAGGAAGGGCAGGTGGTACAGGTAAGTCTGAGGATGGGCAGGTGGTACAGGTAAGTCTGAGGATGGGCAGGTGGTACAGGTAAGTCTGAGGATGGGCAGGTGGTACAGGTAAGTCTGAGGATGGGCAGGTGGTACAGGTAAGTCTGAGGATGGGCAGGTGGTACAGGTAAGTCTGAGGAAGGGCAGGTGGTACAGGTAAGTCTGAGGATGGGCAGGTAAGTCTGAGGATGGGCAGGTGGTACAGGTAAGTCTGAGGATGGGCAGGTGGTACAGGTAAGTCTGAGGATGGGCAGGTGGTACAGGTAAGTCTGAGGATGGGCAGGTGGTACAGGTAAGTCTGAGGATGGGCAGGTCGTACAGGTAAGCCTGAGGATGGGGCAGGTGGTACAGGTAAGCCTGAGGATGGGGCAGGTGGTACAGGTAAGCCTGAGGATGGGCAGGTGGTACAGGTAAGCCTGAGGATGGGGCAGGTGGTACAGGTAAGCCTGAGGATGGGCAGGTGGTACAGGTAAGCCTGAGGATGGGCAGGTGGTACAGGTAAGCCTGAGGATGGGCAGGTCGTACTGGCAGATAAAGTCTCGAGGAATCCCAGAGATAAGACAGACGGGTGATAGCGAAGAAGGTGGCTGCAAGACTGCTCACTCCCGCTTGCTCCTGCTCCTGCTACTGCTGATGTTCTTAAGCTGTTTTGCTGTTTCTCCTCCTTATATTCTAAGCTGCTGCTACCCCCTGATGCTCTAGGTTACCCAGTGACACACATGTGCAGGGAAAGTACCATAACAATGCTACACATGTGCAGGCAGAGTACCATAACAATGCTACACATGTGCAGGCAGGGTACCATAACAATGCTACACCTGTGCAGGCAGAGTACCATAACAATGCTACACATGTGCAGGCAGAGTACCATTACAATGCTACACATGTGCAGGCAGAGTACCATAACAATGCTACACCTGTGCAGGCAGAGTACCATAACAATGCTACACCTGTGCACCACAAATACCTAATGGGAGACAAGGCCATGGATTCGGAACCTTTCCCTGGTAGCAGTTCCACATGGAGGTGTACAATTGGACCTAGTTCTTAAGATTAATCTTACCGGGGAGGTAACTGGCCTTACATTACTGCGAAGAATAACGTGTAATACGCACACGATTGCTGTCTGTAACGTGATGACTGACGGTCTTGACAAGAAACTTTCAGTAACATAAGGAAACCCAAACCTGGTCCCAAACCTGCACACAGAAATAACATCACATGAGACCAGAAGACATGGCAGGATGTGTAGAATACCCCCGTTGAAAAGCAGAGGTGCAACAGGTACTCTGAGAGAGAACTCTATCAACATCAGAGGCCCGAGACTGTTCAACACGCTTCCGCTACACATAAGGGGCATAACTGGCCGACCCCTCACAGTGTTCAAGAGAGAACTGGATAAGCACCTCCAAAGGATACCTGATCAACCAGGCTGTGACTCATACGTCAGGCTGCGAGCAGCCGCGTCTAACAGCCTGGTTGATCAGTCCAGCAACCAGGAGGCCTGGTCGACGACCGGGCCGCGGGGACACTAAGCCCCGGAAGCACCTCAAGGTAACCTCAAGGTAAGAAACGACAATTACAAGGTGAAGCATACAGCAGCGGCTGTCAAACTATCATTCAGACTAGCTAGCTTCACAAAGCTTTCCACACATGGTTGTAAAGAAGTGGCATAGGCTAGTCGAGGTTGGCCCCAGTGGCACGCTTTAAGAAATAACTGCATCTAGGTATAGCCTCCAGCCCTCCAGGCGAATTTCATAAAGTCTGAAAATGAAGTTGCGTTTTCCGTAGAGTTTAGTCATTTTTGTGCTACGTAATTTTAATTTTCTGAGGGAATGACGGGTGTGAACGGGAGAGAGACGGGAAAACTGGGAAAGGTAGGAGAGGAGTGTGGGAAGAGTGAGGGGCAGGGTTGAAAGATGGGAGGGGTGAGACGGGGATATTGGACGAGAAAGATGGAGAGAAGGGAGATGATGGGGAGAAGGGTGAAGAGGGAGGGGATGGGGGAGAGAAAAGAGTGGAGATGGGGCGTAGGGGAACCGAGGGGGCGAGACGGAGGAGAATGGGAAGATACAGGGATATAGGAAGAGATATGGGGGGAAACGGAAGAGGCGAGGGTGAGAGGAGTGTGTGTGTGTGTGTGTGTGTGTGTGTGTGTGTGTGTGTGTGTGTGTGTGTGTGTGTGTGTGTGTGTGTGTGTGTGTGTGTGTGTGTGTATTCACCTAGTTGTGTTTGTGGGGGTTGAGCTTTGCTCCTATTTATTGCTAGGTAACCAACCCGTTCTCGCACTTGCTTATAGTCAATATTGGCTTATTTAATAAGTGCATATGTGACATACTAATTGATTGTGAATATTTTAATTTACCTTGAAAAGCTTCATAGAAAACACCGACCTCACCTAACCTTCTTAGTATGCTACGATAAGCATATTATTACTTAACCTATCAACTGTATAGCTTAAGTAATAATTGTAATTAAGAAGCAATAAGATGCTTATCTTAACATACTAAGAAGGTTAGGTGAGGTCGGTGTTTTCTATGAAGCTTTTCAAGGTAAACTAAAATATTCACAATCAATTATTATGTCACATATGCACTTATTAAATAAGCCAATATTGACAGTAAGCAAGTGCGAGAACGGGTTGAGGTAACAGGAGCATTGAGGGTGAAAGAAACTTTGCGCATTTGTTTCTGTCTGGTGCGGGAATCGAACCCGCGTCACAGAATTACGAGTCCTGGGCGCTATCCACCAGGCCCAATGTGTGTGTGTGTGTGTGTGTGTGTGTGTGTGTGTGTGTGTGTGTGTGTGTGTGTGTGTGTGTGTGTGTGTGTGTGTGCGCGTGCGTGCGTGTATGTGTGTATGTGTATGTGTGTGTGTGGTGTGTATGTATGTATGTGTGTGTATGTGTGTGGTGTGTGTGTGGTGTGTATGTATGTATGTGTGTGTGTGTGTGTGTGTGTGTGTGTGTGTGTGTGTGTGTGTGTGTGTGTGTGTGTGTGTGTGTGTGTGTGTATGTGCGTGTGTGCGTGGGTGTGTGTGTATTATAGGCGTGCCTCTCCTTGGCTGGTGAGGAGACATTGAGTTACAAGAAGTGAGTGAACAGGATACGTGGGTGGTGATAAGGCCATCTTATCTCAACTTCAGCCAGCCTCTAACATTACTCTACATATATATGCTTCCTCTCCAAGTCCAGACAATGTTTCACTTGATAATTGCTTCCATCCCGAAAGAGACGTTTCACCTACCACTGGGGTTGGCCTACCTAGGCACTGTACGTAGTTTCCTGGAAGATGGAGAGGACCACAAGATGAACCAAGAGGTGCCGCTGACCAGTACTGAGAGGTGCGGCTGAGCAGTACTGAGAGGTGCGGCTGAGCAGTACTGAGAGGTGCGGCTGAGCAGTACTGAGAGGTGCGGCTGAGCAGTACTGAGAGGTGCGGCTGAGCAGTACTGAGAGGTGCGGCTGAGCAGTACTGAGAGGTGCGGCTGAGCAGTACTGAGAGGTGCGGCTGACCAGTACTGAGAGGTGAGGATGTCCAACAGAGCCAGGTGTTAAGATGTGCACACCTGGCCTGCACAAGACAAAGTTTCCAAGAAATATACGACCGGGGAAAGGAAGGGGGGAGTGGAGAAAGGATAGGGGGATGGGGGGAGAGATAGGGGGGATGGAGGAGAGATAGGGGGGGTGGGGAGAGAGTTAGGGGGAATGGGGTGGGGAGAGAGTTAGGGGGAATGGGGGGGGAGAAAGGATAGGGGGAATGGGGGGGGGAAAGGATAGGGGGAATGGGGGGGGAAAGATAGGGGGGATGGGGAGAGAGATAGGGGGAATGGGGGGGGGGAGGAAAGGAAGGGGGGGAGAGATAGGGGGGATGGGGGGAGAGATAGGGGGAATGGGGGGGGGAAAGAGATGGGGGGGATGGAGTGAGGCTGACGTGATGAGTCGTCGCCTAAATGTATTAACTCGGCTGTGGTTGGGGAGTTGGGAGGAAGGGGTTGAGCTTCAGCGTTTGGGCCCCCATCTGTTAACCTCTCTACCATCTCAAATATTACAGGCTCAGTGCGAGAGATGGGAGCCAGCGGTTGTAAGCTGTAGTGAAGATAATTATATATGGACAAATATTCCAATCACTTTTTCCATTATTCTGGTCATAACTGATGATATTGGATCACTGCATCTCGCCTCTGTAAACGCACAGTGATCACATTATGTATAAAAGAACATACCTGGAACACTGTTTATGTGGGACAGACGTAAATCTACATATTTATGTATGTAGGTTAGATCAGTATTTTAAAGGCACTTCAATCACATTCTGTGGTTGACTATTCAATGACTCACTGAACAGTGATTGACATGTTTAACAGATCTCAACCCCTGTCCATGGAGGACAGAAGAAAATGTATAGGTGCTGGTTAGCTGCTGTATATCTTAGTCCAGGTACCTTAGTATCACACAGCTGGCTCTTGACACACACTGTGTAACCCTTCATATAGTCTAGGGCAGCTGTATAAATGTCCAGGTACCTTAATATCACACAGCTGGCTCTTGACACACACTGTGTAACCCTTCATATAGTCTAGGGCAGCTATATCTAGGGCAGCTATATGCAGATGTACCTAAACATGATGATAAAAATCATGTTATCAATAGTTTTATTAAATACTATCGTCAGATATAAAAAGCAATTATAATAAAAATGTAATACCATTATATTATTTTGTTATTAATTACTTAAGAGCCCATATATATAATGTGTGGCACCAGCAGCTAGTTAAATATAAAGATTAATTAACTGGACACGCCCCCACATCCTGCGCAAAGGAAGCATCAGAAACAGTGCCACAAGTGCCCAAACAGTGCCACAAGTGCCCAAACAGTACCAAAAGTGCCCAAACAGTGCCCAAAGAGTGCTGAAATTGCTCCAAAGTGAGAAGACACAATCATGACCTTGACTCAAGTGTTTGAATCATAAGAACATAATAATTCAGTAAACTGCAGAAGGACTAGTAGTCCATACGAAGCATCTCCCATTTATATCCACCAAAACTCACGAACGTGTCTAACCTACGCTTGAAACAATCAAGTGATCTCACGTCTATTATTTTACCCGGTAATTTGTTTCATACCAACCTTGTTTCAAACCCAGTATTTACTCTGGTCTTTCCTAACTGTAGACTTAAGAACGGTCTGACATTTTTCCATTAAATTGTATATAGGCCTTCGCTTACAGTGAGCCATACAGTGGTGGCTGACAGCTTTACAGAAAAATTTGAAACACGTGGAGAAGTGTAATATATAAATTATAATCATACTATTATAAACAAAATGGGGTTTATCTTCGTTAAATCTGAATATATCCAGTATAGTATTTTGTAGGTGGTGGTCATATCCCTGGAAACACAATCCGAAACTGTCTATTTCTCGCTTGTTACAACTTGTAATAAAGTTGTTACATCTTGGCTTAACGTGTTTATGACGTATTAGAACGTTGTTACAACTTGCTATATTGGTTGTTATAACTGGTTAGGAAGTGTTAAAACTTGTTCGAACGTTGTAGCAACGTCGAAGCTTCGGTGTGTTTGGCGGGTATTCTATGAGACTGCTCTGCCCTTGAGGCGTGATGTTTAATTAAACCTTTCCTGAAGACGCATCTTACAGCTCAAGGTGTCGGCTAACTCCTTCACAGGTACAAGCTCCCTGTGAGGAGTCCCTCTGGCGCTGACACACTCCACACTTGGACGTGTATGTTGCCATTAATGAGTGTGTGTTTTAATACTCACTCTCTCAAAGTACATTCTCATGAAATAAATGAGTCTCTAGGAATAGTGTGTGTGTGTGGCCTCAGATAAGCTGAGGTAGGATAATAGCTCTTGCTTGCAGTTTCACTATGTCATTCGACACCCCTTATGAACCCTAATCTTAATAAAATAAAGAGAGAGATAATATGATCCAAACATACAAAATACTCGGTGGCGATGAAACGGATACGAGACAGGATGTTTAGGTTATAGGGCAAAGTAAGGAGAAGACTTGCAGGGAAGCTAGACCCAGATAAGCCTCAGAGACGCGAGGCAACACGTGTTCACTATAAGGGCGCTACGAAACTGTTCCCAACTACAAGGGGAAACAGTCCACACTACCCCCATCCATAATTTTAAAACCAGGCTAGAAGCAAAGGTGCCAAAGGGAGCCGGTCGGCCGAGCGGACAGTAAGCTGGACTTGTGATCCTGTGGTCCTGGGTTCGATCCGAGGCGCCTGCGAGAAACAATGGGCAGAGTTTCTTTCACCCTATGCCCCTGTTACCTAGCAGTAAATAGGTACCTGGGAGTTAGTCAGCTGTCACGGGCTGCTTCCTGGGGGGTGGAGGCCTGGTCGAGGACCGGGCCGCGGGGACACAAAAAAAGCCCCGAAATCATCTCAAGATAACCTCAAGATAGCCACTGCCCGAGACGACCAGAAGTTGGAAACGCTGTGACCAAATGCTGAAGGTGGCTCCTGCCAAGTGTGTGTGGTAAGAACTACCAGGTGAAGAACACACACCACACACACATCTCACGCCCGCATTGCCCCCGTGCTCCCCGCCCACGGAGGAAGGCGGGGAGCGGGCGGGCTCAGTGACCCGCGAGCGAGGCGATGGCCAATGAGGCGCACACCAACAACACAACCCTGACGAGCCAGGTCTTCTGGAGCGTCTTCTGGAGCTCCTTGTCCTGTTTACTCTGGAGCCGCTACCTCAACCCCTGCCCCGTCCCCGCCCGCCCGCCCGCCACACCCAAACTCTTAGTAATAATAATAATAATAATAATATAAACCAATAATCACATACACACACACTTTTCTTCAATAGGAAATCCTTTGGAAGGAATTTATCAGGGGAAAGTGCCAAGCCATTACGACTATATAGCACTTGGAATGGGGTCAGGATAAGGATTTGGGATGGAACGGGGAGGGAAGGAATGGTGCCCAACCACTTGGACGGTCGGGGATTGAACACCGACCTGCATGAAGCGAGACCGTCGCTCTACTGTCCAGCCCAAGTGGGAGGGTGAATCCTTAGGAGCCTATGCTCAGGGTATTCTAGGCACTGACCATGTCCAGGCCTAGAATACTAGGCCACGACATGGTCAACAGGACTGCAACCTGGGATTCAATTGAATCCTCAAAAGTTCCAGAGACTTTCACAAAAGCTGAACCAGGGGTTCAGTGAAGAACCCCTTCAGTTCAGTGAACCAGTGAAGAGCAGAGGTGCCATAGGCACAATCAGAGAACACTGTATAAACATCAGACGTCCGCGGTTGTTCAACGTCCTCCCAGCAAGCATAAGAAATATTGCCGGAACAACCGTGGACATTTTCAAGAGGAAACTAGATTTATTCCTCCAAGGAGTGCCGGACCAACCGGGCTGTGGTGGGTATGTGGGCCTGCGGGCCGCTCCAAGCAACAGCCTAGTGGACCAAACTCTCACAAGTCAAGCCTGGCCTCGGGCCGGGCTTGGGGAGTAGAAGAACTCCCAGAACCCCATCAACCAGGTATCAACCAGGGGTTCACCCCCCCCCCCCCCGCCTGCGCTCTGACCTATTCTACCTCTACCTCTTCAATGCACAATGACATCCCATTAACGTGATGTGTTAATGAGACAATGTGCACTTTCTTTACTGTCAGAATAGTAAAAAAAAAATAATGAAATTGACTGTGAAATGGTGGAAAAGGGTTTAAACAAGAACTAAAATATAGACAAGAGAAAAAATGTCCGACATCCTGTATACCAATGGACTGCGGGTTGAGGGGCCGAGCCCACGAGCTGAAGTTCAATCCTGGCAAGCACACACACACACAGATTACTACACAACCAGTATATCTCCTGTCTAACACGGGCAAAATTGGCAAATATAAAAGTACTCAGGAATCTGAAAACTCAAGCTTTTAGTACCTTATTGATTACCTATATGAGAGTATTCAGCCCCAGCATACAGTATTCAGGCCCCTGTGTGCACACCTGCAGGTGGTTGTATGCACACCTGCAGGTGGTTGTATGCACACCTGTGGGTGGCTGTATGCACACCTGCAGGTGGTTGTATGCACACCTGCAGGTGGTTGTATGCACACCTGCAGGTGGTTGTATGCACACCTGCAGGTGGTTGTATGCACACCTGCAGGTGGTTGTATGCACACCTGCAGGTGGTTGTATGCACACCTGCAGGAGGTAGGCTAGTGGGATCACTGTATGCACACCTGCAGGGGGTAGGCTAGTGGGATCACTGTATGCACACCTGTAGGTGGTAAGCTAGTGGGATCACTGTATGCACACCTGCAGGGGGTAAGCTAGTGGGATCACTGTATGCACACCTGTAGGTGGTAAGCTAGTGGGATCACTGTATGCACACCTGCAGGTGGTAAGCTAGTGGGATCACTGTATGCACACCTGCAGGTGGTAAGCTAGTGGGATCACTGTATGCACACCTGTAGGTGGTAAGCTAGTGGGATCACTGTATGCACACCTGCAGGTGGTAGGCTAGTGGGATCACTGTATGCACACCTGCAGGGGGTAGGCTAGTGGGATCACTGTATGCACACCTGTAGGTGGTAAGCTAGTGGGATCACTGTATGCACACCTGCAGGTGGTAAGCTAGTGGGATCACTGTATGCACACCTGTAGGTGGTAAGCTAGTGGGATCACTGTATGCACACCTGCAGGGGGTAGGCTAGTGGGATCACTGTATGCACACCTGCAGGGGGTAGGCTAGTGGGATCACTGTATGCACACCTGCAGGGGGTAGGCTAGTGGGATCACTGTATGCACACCTGCAGGGGGTAGGCAGATGGAGACACAAATGGAGTTCATGTGGAAGGGATGGGGCTCTGGTGGGAAAGGGAAGGGAAAGGCATGATGTTACTGCATCAGCCGTCAATCAATCAACACATCCTAGACACAAGACTGTCAGCTGGAGGCAGTGTAGCAGCCAGCACAGGAGACCCTGGCTCCTACACACCGCACATACACCACCACCAATGGAGGACGGTGGTAAGTGCTCTATATGATAACTCTTCGAATACAATCGACTTGAGAATGGTCCAGGACGGACCGAAACGTCGTCGTCCCTTCACCTTCTAGTGTGTGGTCTGGTCAAACTACTTCAGCCACGTTATTGTGACTCATCGCCTGCAACTCTTCGAAATATGTTCCACAAATTACGAAAATTATAACGTTGGATTAGGCCTAATTTGAGTTGTGTGACACCTTTCCCCAAGACCCGGAACCTCAGGACTACGAATCCCGAGCGCTGTCCACTCAGCCGTCAGTACGTCCATGGAGTAAGTTTACCCTAGACGCTCTACACCGTCGTCCGGTAAACCATCGTCCTGACGGGAAAACCTGTCCTCTCACTTCGCCTTTATAACAATATCAAGCAATCCACTAAAAATGCAGTTAGTAAGAATTGAAAGCAGTGCAATAATGACGTTTTCAATGGGGCGGCGGCCTGGATATGTGAGGCAGGTTACATGAATTCGTGCGCTTCTGGTTAGTCAGAACAGTTGTATTTTTAACGGAGTGGAGAAATCGAAAGATCGCGGTGGAAATCCTCACACCCGAGCCCCTCAGAGTGTGGAAACATCTTTTCCACTGTGGCAGCGAGCGGCGGCGGCGGCGTGGGAAAGACCAGGTCTTTGGGGCTGGCGCCTCTCCCACCTATCTGATGGAACCTATATTTTTATCACCCACATCCCGAAAAACAGTTGAAAAGTGTAAGAGGTGAAGGTATAAGGTATAAGGCGGGCACTACCCACTACTCCCCCCTCCCTCTCCCACGAACTGGAAGGTACTGGAGTTCGTCCATACTGCCCCCCCTCCACCTGGTGGGGGGGGGGGGGGGGCAGGCAACTCATCCCCCCCACTATTCATAACCCCGCCCCTCCTCCCTCACACACGGCTCTACAAAGGTGCTTTTTGTCGTAGTTGCTGGTTCTGTGACGGGAAGAGTCCAGTGACGGGAAGAGTCCAGTGACAGGAAGAGTCCAGTGACGGGAAGAGTCCAGTGACGGGAAGAGTCCAGAGACGGGAAGAGTCCAGAGACGGGAAGAGTCCAGTGACGGGAAGAGTCCAGTGACGGGAAGAGTCCAGTGACGGGAAGAGTCCAGTGACGGGAAGAGTTCAGAGACGGGAAGAGTCCAGAGACGGGAAGAGTCCAGAGACGGGAAGAGTCCAGTGACGGGAAGAGTCCAGTGACGGGAAGAGTCCAGTGACGGGAAGAGTCCAGAGACGGGAAGAGTCCAGTGACGGGAAGAGTCCAGTGACGGGAAGAGTCCAGTGACGGGAAGAGTCCAGTGACGGGAAGAGTCCAGAGACGGGAAGAGTCCAGACACGGGAAGAGTCCAGACACGGGAAGAGTCTAGAGACGGGAAGAGTCCAGTGACGGGAAGAGTCCAGACACGGGAAGAGTCCAGTGACGGGAAGAGTCCAGTGACGGGAAGAGTCTAGAGACGGGAAGAGTCCAGTGACGGGAAGAGTCCAGACACGGGAAGAGTCCAGACACGGGAAGAGTCCAGTGACGGGAAGAGTCCAGTGACGGGAAGAGTCCAGTGACGGGAAGAGTCCAGTGACGGGAAGAGTCTAGAGACGGGAAGAGTCCAGACACGGGAAGAGTCCAGTGGCGCGAAGAGTCCAGAGACGGGAAGAGTCCAGTGACGGGAAGAGTCCAGTGACGGGAAGAGTCCAGTGACGGGAAGAGTCTAGAGACGGGAAGAGTCCAGAGACGGGAAGAGTCCAGTGACTGGAAGAGTCCAGTGACGGGAAGAGTCCAGTGACGGGAAGAGTCCAGTGACGGGAAGAGTCCAGAGACGGGAAGAGTCCAGATACGGGAAGAGTCTAGTGACGGGAAGAGTCCAGTGACGGGAAGAGTACAGACACGGGAAGAGTCCAGTGACGGGAAGAGTCCAGTGACGGGAAGAGTCTAGAGACGGGAAGAGTCCAGACACGGGAAGAGTCCAGTGACGCGAAGAGTCCAGAGACGGGAAGAGTCCAGTGACGGGAAGAGTCCAGACACGGGAAGAGTCCAGTGACGGGAAGAGTCCAGTGACGGGAAGTCTAGAGACGGGAAGAGTCCAGAGACGGGAAGAGTCCAGAGACGGGAAGAGTCCAGTGACTGGAAGAGTCCAGTGACGGGAAGAGTCCAGTGACGGGAAGAGTCCAGTGACGGGAAGAGTCCAGAGACGGGAAGAGTCCAGACACGGGAAGAGTCTAGTGACGGGAAGAGTCCAGTGACGGGAAGAGTCCAGACACGGGAAGAGTCCAGTGACGGGAAGAGTCCAGTGACGGGAAGAGTCCAGTGACGGGAAGAGTCCAGACACGGGAAGAGTCCAGTGACGGGAAGAGTCCAGTGACGGGAAGAGTCCAGTGACGGGAAGAGTCCAGTGACGGGAAGAGTCCAGAGACGGGAAGAGTTACGCGTGAAGGCAACATAATATATTATAAAGCCCATAAAAACAAAGCTAATTAGGCTAAAACAAAGGTGACGAATAAAACAAGTGAGATTAAGATAAGAAAACAACACCGAGCTAAGAAAGACCACACCACCAACTTGTGGGAACAATGAGTCTTGGCAGATGACTGCCAGCATCCTCAGAGGGGAGGAGGGGGGCGTCAGGTGAGGGGAGAGGGACGCGTGAGGGGAGGGGAGGGGGGCGCGACAGGTGAGGGGAGGGTGACTCATATCTTCATATGTAGATAAGATAGAGGCCAGGAGGCTCAGGAACCTGTACACCACAGGGGGGAGTGCCTGTGGCTGAGTAGACGGCGCTTGGGACTCGTAATCCTAGGGTTCAGATTCGATCCCCGGGGATGGCGGAAAACAAATGGGCAGTTTCTTTCTCCCTGATGCCCCTGTTATCTAGCAGTAAATAGGTACCTGGGAGTTAGAGAGCTGTTACGGAGCTGCTTCCTGTGTGTGTGTGCGTGTGTGTGTGTGTGTGTGTGTGTGTATGTGTGTATGTGTGTATGTGTGTGTGTGTGTGTGTGTGTGTGTGTGTGTGTGTGTGTGTGTGTGTGTGTGTGTGTACTCACCTAATTGTACTCACCTAATTGTGCTTGCGGGGGTTGAGCTTTGGCTCTTTGGTCCCGCCTCTCAACCGTCAATCAACAAGTGTACAGGTTCCTGAGTATTGGGCTCAGTTCATTGTGTGTGTGTGTGTGTGTGTGTGTGTGTGTGTGTGTGTGTGTGTGTGTGTGTGTGTGTGTGTGTGTGTGTGTGTGTGAGAGAGAGAGAGAAAAAAAAAAGTTAATTGACAGTTGAGAGGCGGGCGGAAAGAGGTGAAGCACAACCCCCGCCAGCAGCACAAGGAGCGTACAGCGTGGTGGGAGTAGCAGTCTCTCCCGCCACACCACCACCATCTTGCTCTGGTGAACACCAACACGCCGGGAACAAGTGCCGCCACGACCTGATAGTGGCGCGCGCACGCTTTTGTTTCTTATTTTTTTGTATTAACATATTAGGTACATGTGCATGTGTACAGCTATATGAAGGGGAGTACAGTGTGTCAAAAAAGCTAACTACGTGATACTAAAAGTCCCCATCACACAGGATGGTTAGTCATACAGAGGCATGTGATCAGTAGTCTGCACTGGCAGACTCTGGGTGCATTATGAGGATATCTCCATCAACACAAGAGTGAATAACATAATTGCAAAGCTCCAGGTACCTCATGCCAACGGGTCTGAAAGGTCTGATAACTGGGCATTCGGTGATGTAGTGCGGGAGATCATGCCGCAGTTCCTGCTCACAGAGTTTGCACCTGGAGTGCTCAGGATTGGGAGACCCGTCACCTGCAGCCACCTGCCACAGGTAACGGTAACCCAACCTGATCCTGGCAACCACTGTGTCGCACAGTCTGGTGGACGTTTTGTGCTGCCCATAGATGTAGGTTTCAGATCCGAACAAATCATAACTTTTATACTAGTTCTTTCAGGTCGTTGGGAGTCAGTAAGTTCTTTCCTATCAGATCTGAATGTTTGGACCAATACAGTTTTGACAGCAGAGATGGGGATACCTAGATCTAATTTAACTTCATCTTTGTTGCATGCTAATTTGGCTGCAATGTCTGTCTCATTATGATGGGTTATATTTATGTGTGAAGGTATCCATACAAAGGCGATTCAAGACCCTTTGCTCCGTGCAGGAGCAAAGGGTCATTTATAATTGGTAGTATGAGGTTCTTGCTGTCGATCTTCCAGGAGAAGCTTTCGATTGCTTGAAGAGCAGACTTTGAATCACAAAATATTCCTCGTCCAATTTTTGTTAATGTACTGGTAGCTAGTTGTAATGCTGCTAGTTCTGCTTGTGTGGAGGTCAGCCAGTTGTTTAACCTGACACTGCAACAATCAAACCCATAAACATAGGTTTTAGGTCTGAACAAATCATAGCTTTTTTTATACTGGTGCTTTCAGGTCGTTGGGAGTCAGTAATTTCTTTCCTATCAGACCTGAGTGTTTGGAACAATATAGTTTTGAGAGCAGAGATGGGGATGCTGACCACCACAAGCAAGACTCAACCCCTGGGAATAACACACCAAAGATTCTCAACTCGTCACACTACTGTTCTGCTACTCAACTGCTCAACTCCACAGCAACCCCTGCAGTTAACTAACCAGGGCCACGATTCATCAAACATTTATGCAACCACTTACGAAACCTATGCATCTTATCTTAATGATGGCAGTTGTGTTTACATTTATTAAACTGGTTAGAAGTGGCGAAGCATTAAGAGTTTGTCTATGACTAATAACCTCGGGTTAAGATGTTTCGAAACTCGTGAACTGTTTAATAACAAAGTCACGAAGATTAAGCAGAGATGCACAGGTTTCGTCAGGGATTCAAAATTTGTTATTTCATTTCTAAGCTGACCGTCGCCTAGGTTAACTTGTTACAAGTTTAACTTGTTTTGTGTCGTGTAACAGTTGACAATGTATATATGTATATATATATATATATATATATATATATATATATATATATATATATATATATATATATATATATATATATAAGGTAATATATATATATCAGCAGGTATTAAGCAATCCAGCTGGGATCGCCCCATTGCCGACCAAGAAGCTGCAACTTTACTAGAAGCTGCGACAACACCACATGACACTGCCCGACTTAGAGCTGTAGCAGCTCCCCATGCAGGTGATTTCCTATTAGCAACCCCAATGTCAGCAACCGGCACCCGTCTCACACCGCAGGCCCTCCGAATTGCCGTGGCTCTCCGCCTAGCTGCCCCAATCCACACCGAATACAGGTGTATTTGCGGCGAGGCAGAGGCCGACAGATATGGACGGCATGGCCTTCTTTGCCAAAGGACGGGAGGATGGCATGCAAGACACGGCGAGGTTAATGACATTATTAAGAGAAGCCTTACCACAGCCGGTTGTCCAGCAGAGAGAGAGCCCCGTTACCTAATGTCCCGCAACTCTGATGAGCCTGTCGGTCGCCCAGACGGAATCACGGTGAACCCCTGGAAGAATGGTAGACAGTTGGTGTGGGACTACACTTGCGTTTCAACTTTAGCCAATACCTATGTTGACTTCAGTGCTACACAAGCAGGAGGAGCTGCCAATCACCGGGAAGCGGCCAAGTCACGCAAATACAGAGACCTTGAGCACCACTACAATTTTGTCCCCATCGCCTCAGAGACACTTGGTGCCTGGGGTAAAAGTGCTGCTAGCTTTTTGAAGGAGTTGGGGTCTAAGCTAATCGAAACAACTAGAGACCCTAGAGCTGCCAGTTTTCTTTTTCAGCGCCTTAGTGTGGCCATCCAGAGAGGAAATGCTCACTGCATCCACGGTTCCTGCCCGCCATCTGAGGAGCTGGAGGAGCTTTTCAACTTGTGACAAGCAGCCTTGTACCCTGCATGTAATCAATATTGTAACTTTTTTGTGTAATGACATTTTCAAATTATATATATATATATATATATATATATATATATATATATATATATATATATATATATATATATGAGCATGGCGCTTGGTGAGGAGAGTAACGGTAGTGGGCCGGTGGAAGGGGACTGTGGAACGGTCACACCCGCTGCTCTCCCACCCATGGGAAAGACCTGACCCCCACCGACCAAACACAGGACCTGACCTAATCTCCCCCAAACCTCAACAACCCCTTTGACCGCTCCTCTCTCTCGTCCCTCCTCCCTCTCGTTACAGTGACACGCGGGAGCCCGACCCGCGGTGAGTTTCACCATAATGTTTCATCCACACCATCACCAGTCTTCTGCCAGACTATACCCCTGACACCATCCACCATCACTCTCCACACGATTTTCCATTTGTCAACTGAATACAAATACTCAAAATGAACACCTTCAGACCTACAACCATGATGACCCCAAGACCCCCCCCCCCCACTCAGTCACCAGTCTATTTGAACTTGTTTATATTTGCAGCACAGGAGTAAGTTTAGAAAACACCTGGGTACAGTGTGTAGCAGTACAGGTTGTTGTGGTAGTAGACATGACCTAGGCACACATCACCAGCAGCTCCCTGGGCCACACATCACCAGCAGCTCCCTGAGCCACACATCACCAGTAGCTCCCTGTGCCACACATCACCAGCAGCTCACTGAGCCACACATCACCAGTAGCTCCCTGTGCCACACATCACCAGCAGCTCCCTGGGCCACACATCACCAGCAGCTCCCTGGGCCACACATCACCAGCAGCTCACTGAGCCACACATCACCAGCAGCTCCCTGAGCCACACATCACCAGCAGCTCCCTGAGCCACACATCACCAGCAGCTCCCTGAGCCACACATCACCAGCAGCTCACTGAGCCACACATCACCAGCAGCTCCCTGGGCCACACATCACCAGCAGCTCACTGAGCCACACATCACCAGCAGCTCCCTGAGCCACACATCACCAGCAGCTCACTGAGCCACACATCACCAGCAGCTCACTGAGCCACACATCACCAGCAGCTCCCTGTGCCACACATCACCAGCAGCTCACTGAGCCACACATCACCAGCAGCTCCCTGAGCCACACATCACCAGCAGCTCACTGAGCCACACATCACCAGCAGCTCCCTGTGCCACACATCACCAGCAGCTCCCTGGGCCACACATCACCAGCAGCTCACTGAGCCACACATCACCAGCAGCTCACTGAGCCACACATCACCAGCAGCTCCCTGTGCCACACATCACCAGCAGCTCACTGAGCCACACATCACCAGCAGCTCCCTGAGCCACACATCACCAGCAGCTCACTGAGCCACACATCACCAGCAGCTCCCTGTGCCACACATCACCAGCAGCTCCCTGGGCCACACATCACCAGCAGCTCACTGAGCCACACATCACCAGCAGCTCCCTGAGCCACACATCACCAGCAGCTCCCTGAGCCACACATCACCAGCAGCTCCCTGTGCCACACATCACCAGCAGCTCCCTGAGCGAGGTCATTCTTCAGCCGGCCTCCACCGTGTGCTAAAGGCGCCACGCCCGAGCCTACACCAGCAGTAATCACCTTCACATTTCTTACGGTTGCTAAGCTAAGCCTTCTAGTGTGGGTGGTAGCGCAGCCGACACCTTCTCCTGCCCCGTGGCAGATACTTAGTGCAAAACTTGATTCAGTTTCCTCGTAGCGACACACGGGCGACCGCCAGTCCTGGCCGAGCTGGGTCTTTGTCAGGGAGTCTTTCATTAGCTATTGAATTAAGAGGGACAATAGGGAGGGCACCGGGACCCAGGATCCTAGCCGCCACGGCTCTCTTTATCTGCCCTGGCTTTCTCTTTATCTCTCCCCCCCCACTCCCTCCTCCCTCATCTCTTCTACACAGCTGCCTCTCTCTCTCTCTCTCTCTCTCTCTCTCTCTCTCTCTCTCTCTCTCTCTCTCTCTCTCTCTCTCTCTCTCTCTCTCTCTCTCTCTCCCCCCTCCCATTTAAGTGTTTTCTTTGACATTTACTCAGATTTCTTTAGAATGTCCTACCTGTCTTTACCACCAATTACAACTGACACTGGTTCAGATGTTCCCTTATTCCTTTTTTACAGTTGTCACCTACACTACCAGTTGTCACCTACACTACCAGTCATCACCTACACTACCAGTCGTCACCTACACTACCAGTCATCACCTACACTACCAGTCGTCACCTACACTACCAGTCATCACCTACACTACCAGTCATCACCTACACTACCAGTTGTCACCTACACTACCAGTCATCACCTACACTACCAGTCGTCACCTACACTACCAGTCGTCACCTACACTACCAGTCGTCACCTACACTACCAGTTGTCACCTACACTACCAGTCATCACCTACACTACCAGTCGTCACCTACACTACCAGTCGTCACCTACACTACCAGTCGTCACCTACACTACCAGTCATCACCTACACTACCAGTCATCACCTACACTACCAGTCGTCACCTACACTACCAGTTGTCACCTACACTACCAGTCATCACCTACACTACCAGTCATCACCTACACTACCAGTCATCACCTACACTACCAGTCGTCACCTACACTACCAGTCGTCACCTACACTACCAGTCGTCACCTACACTACCAGTCGTCACCTACACTACCAGTCGTCACCTACACTACCAGTCGTCACCTACACTACCAGTCATCACCTACACTACCAGTCATCACCTACACTACCAGTCATCACCTACACTACCAGTTGTCACCTACACTACCAGTCATCACCTACACTACCAGTCGTCACCTACACTACCAGTCATCACCTACACTACAGTCATCACCTACACTACCAGTCATCACCTACACTACCAGTCATCACCTACACTACCAGTCATCACCTACACTACCAGTTGTCACCTACACTACCAGTCATCACCTACACTACCAGTCGTCACCTACACTACCAGTCATCACCTACACTACCAGTCATCACTTACACTACCAGTTGTCACCTACACTACCAGTTGTCACCTACACTACCAGTCATCACCTACACTACCAGTTGTCACCTACTCTACCAGTTGTCACCTACACTACCAGTCGTCACCTACACTACCAGTCGTCACCTACACTACCAGTCATCACCTACACTACCAGTCATCACCTACACTACCAGTCATCACCTACACTACCAGTCGTCACCTACACTACCAGTCATCACCTACACTACCAGTCGTCACCTACACTACCAGTCGTCACCTACACTACCAGTCGTCACCTACACTACCAGTCATCACCTACACTACCAGTTGTCACCTACACTACCAGTCGTCACCTACACTACCAGTCGTCACCTACACTACCAGTCGTCACCTACACTACCAGTCGTCACCTACACTACCAGTCATCACCTACACTACCAGTCATCACCTACACTACCAGTTGTCACCTACACTACCAGTCATCACCTACACTACCAGTCGTCACCTACACTACCAGTCGTCACCTACACTACCAGTCGTCACCTACACTACCAGTCGTCACCTACACTACCAGTCGTCACCTACACTACCAGTCGTCACCTACACTACCAGTCATCACCTACACTACCAGTCATCACCTACACTACCAGTCATCACCTACACTACCAGTCATCACCTACACTACCAGTCGTCACCTACACTACCAGTCGTCACCTACACTACCAGTCATCACCTACACTACCAGTCATCACCTACACTACCAGTCATCACCTACACTACCAGTCATCACCTACACTACCAGTTGTCACCTACACTACCAGTCATCACCTACACTACCAGTCGTCACCTACACTACCAGTCATCACCTACACTACCAGTCATCACCTACACTACCAGTTGTCACCTACACTACCAGTTGTCACCTACACTACCAGTCATCACCTACACTACCAGTTGTCACCTACACTACCAGTCATCACCTACACTACCAGTTGTCACCTACACTACCAGTCATCACCTACACTACCAGTCATCACCTACACTACCAGACCATCAAACATAAGGCCATAATGGGAAAAAAGAGACTGGCCAAACTTGGATAAATCCCGTATACACTTCTTATTGGTCAATTCCCAATTAACGGTGAAGTGTGGAAAATGTGTCACCGGATCCGACCACAACGGGTGCGGGACACAGGCGACACCCCTGAATATTCATACAGGATGAGGGGGGTCATGGGGAGGAATGATGGGGGAACAACACGAGTGTGAGTGAGTGAGTGAGTGAGTGAGTGAGTGAGTGAGTGAGTGAATGAAAGAGTGAGAGAGAGAGAGAGAGAGAGAGAGAGAGAGAGAGAGAGAGAGAGAGAGAGAGAGAGAGAGAGAGAGAGAGAGAGAGAGAGAGAGAGAGAGAGAGAGAGAGAGAGAGAGAGAGAGAGAGAGAGAGAGAGAGAGAGAGAGAGAGAGAGAGAGAGAGAGAGAGAGAGAGAGAGGAGAGAGAGAGAGAGAGAGAGAGAGAGAGAGAGTGAGAGAGAGAGAGAGAGAGAGAGAGAGATAGAGAGAGAGACACAGACAGACAGACTTATGACCACAGTTTCATTAATGGCGTTATTACTCTCCTCTTATACACCAACCCATCCTCCTGTTCTCACCGTACTCTGAGTAGCTATGTGCACGGTCGTACATACATAGACATAATGGACAATTACATAGTAGGATTTGGTACTATTCACTTTAAGAGAATCCGAAAAAATAAAGATACAAATCAAATGTAAATATTCCTAGGCCTAGTATAGCACATATATGTACTATATTAGACTTAAGTCAGCGAGAATTAGGCCTAGGATGGTTAGGTTTTATTAGCAAAAATACAAAACCTTTTCCAGATTGTCCAAAATCAATAGTAACAAATTCAACTTTTCTAATTGTCGTTACTTCATTATATATATGACGGTCTACATCGTTACCATCTTGAGGTTATCTTGAGATGATTTCGGGGCTCAGCGTCCCCGCGGCCCGGTCCCCGACCAGGCCTCCTTTTTGTTACACACCCCCAGGAAGCAACCCGTAGCAGTTGTCTAACTTCAAGGTACCTATTTACTGCTAGGTAACAAGGGCATAGGGGTGAAAGAATCATTTTGCCCCATTTGTCTCTGCCTCCACCGGGGATCGAACCCGAGGGTAGTACTATAAGCACTATCTAAACAGGAGGATGAGCTGATATATACACACACACTCCGTACACAGTTTCATACGCAGATATTACGGGCTCACCATAGCCGGTGCTACTTGGAACTTGTTCCGAGTAGCTGAATCTATAACAACAACAACATACACAGATATGATAAAGCACAATAGGCTCAGGAACCTGTACATCAGTTCATTGTCAGTTAAGAGGCGGGACCAATGAGCCGTAGCTCAACCGGGCAAACACCATTCGGCAAGTACGCGCGCGCGCGCACGCCATAACTATGAAGTAGAAGTGTTTAAAGGAGTAAGAATATATTGGAGTTATTATAGCGTGTGGTGAGGCGCGGCGACCCGTCAGCCCCCAGTACACGCGCTACAAGCTACTCTGGTCAGAGTAGGGGCGCTTCCTCACAACACGGCGTGCGCCCCCTCACAACACGGCGTGCGTCCCCTCACAACACGGCGTGCGTCCCCTCACAACACGGCGTGCGTCCCCTCACAACACGGCGTGCGTCCCCTCACAACACGGCGTGCGTCCCCTCACAACACGGCGTGCGCCCCCTCACAACACGGCGTGCGTCCCCTCACAACACTGGGCGGTGGAGCACAGTGGAGCGTACACCGGGCGGTGGAGGAGTGAGAGTAAGACGTATATACACCGTGGGGTGAAGGGAGAGTACAGACGTATATACACCGTGGGGTGAAGGGAGAGTACAGACGTATATACACCGTGGGGTGAAGGGAGAGTACAGACGTGTATACACCGTGGGGTGAAGGGAGAGTACAGACGTATATACACCGTGGGGTGAAGGGAGAGTACAGACGTGTATACACCGTGGGGTGAAGGGAGAGTACAGACGTATATACACCGTGGGGTGAAGGGAGAGTACAGACGTGTGGGGTGAAGGGAGAGTACAGACGTGTATACACCGTGGGGTGAAGGGAGAGTACAGACGTATATACACCGTGGGGTGAAGGGAGAGTACAGACGTATATACACCGTGGGGTGAAGGGAGAGTACAGACGTATATACACCGTGGGGTGAAGGGAGAGTACAGACGTATATACACCGTGGGGTGAAGGGAGAGTACAGACGTGTATACACCGTGGGGTGAAGGGAGAGTACAGACGTATATACACCGTGGGGTGAAGGGAGAGTACAGACGTATATACACCGTGGGGTGAAGGGAGAGTACAGACGTGTATACACCGTGGGGTGAAGGGAGAGTACAGACGTATATACACCGTGGGGTGAAGGGAGAGTACAGACGTATATACACCGTGGGGTGAAGGGAGAGTACAGACGTGTATACACCGTGGGGTGAAGGGAGAGTACAGACGTATATACACCGTGGGGTGAAGGGAGAGTACAGACGTATATACACCGTGGGGTGAAGGGAGAGTACAGACGTGTATACACCGTGGGGTGAAGGGAGAGTACAGACGTATATACACCGTGGGGTGAAGGGAGAGTACAGACGTGTATACACCGTGGGGTGAAGGGAGAGTACAGACGTATATACACCGTGGGGTGAAGGGAGAGTACAGACGTACACCGTGGGGTGAAGGGAGAGTACAGACGTATATACACCGTGGGGTGAAGGGAGAGTACAGACGTATATACACCGTGGGGTGAAGGGAGAGTACAGACGTGTATACACCGTGGGGTGAAGGGAGAGTACAGACGTGTGGGGTGAAGGGAGAGTACACGTGGTGGGGTGAAGGGAGAGTACAGACGTGTATACACCGTGGGGTGAAGGGAGAGTACAGACGTGTATACACCGTGGGGTGAAGGGAGAGTACAGACGTATATACACCGTGGGGTGAAGGGAGAGTACAGACGTGTATACACCGTGGGGTGAAGGGAGAGTACAGACGTGTATACACCGTGGGGTGAAGGGAGAGTACAGACGTGTATACACCGTGGGGTGAAGGGAGAGTACAGACGTGTATACACCGTGGGGTGAAGGGAGAGTACAGACGTGTATACACCGTGGGGTGAAGGGAGAGTACAGACGTGTATACACCGTGGGGTGAAGGGAGAGTACAGACGTGTATACACCGTGGGGTGAAGGGAGAGTACAGACGTGTATACACCGTGGGGTGAAGGGAGAGTACAGACGTGTATACACCGTGGGGTGAAGGGAGAGTACAGACGTATATACACCGTGGGGTGAAGGGAGAGTACAGACGTGTATACACCGTGGGGTGAAGGGAGAGTACAGACGTGTATACACCGTGGGGTGAAGGGAGAGTACAGACGTGTATACACCGTGGGGTGAAGGGAGAGTACAGACGTGTATACACCGTGGGGTGAAGGGAGAGTACAGACGTGTATACACCGTGGGGTGAAGGGAGAGTACAGACGTGTATACACCGTGGGGTGAAGGGAGAGTACAGACGTGTATACACCGTGGGGTGAAGGGAGAGTACAGACGTGTATACACCGTGGGGTGAAGGGAGAGTACAGACGTATATACACCGTGGGGTGAAGGGAGAGTACAGACGTATATACACCGTGGGGTGAAGGGAGAGTACAGACGTATATACACCGTGGGGTGAAGGGAGAGTACAGACGTATATACACCGTGGGGTGAAGGGAGAGTACAGACGTATATACACCGTGGGGTGAAGGGAGAGTACAGACGTGTATACACCGTGGGGTGAAGGGAGAGTACAGACGTGTATACACCGTGGGGTGAAGGGAGAGTACAGACGTATATACACCGTGGGGTGAAGGGAGAGTACAGACGTATATACACCGTGGGGTGAAGGGAGAGTACAGACGTATATACACCGTGGGGTGAAGGGAGAGTACAGACGTATATACACCGTGGGGTGAAGGGAGAGTACAGACGTATATACACCGTGGGGTGAAGGGAGAGTACAGACGTATATACACCGTGGGGTGAAGGGAGAGTACAGACGTATATACACCGTGGGGTGAAGGGAGAGTACAGACGTATATACACCGTGGGGTGAAGGGAGAGTACAGACGTATATACACCGTGGGGTGAAGGGAGAGTACAGACGTATATACACCGTGGGGTGAAGGGAGAGTACAGACGTATATACACCGTGGGGTGAAGGGAGAGTACAGACGTATATACACCGTGGGGTGAAGGGAGAGTACAGACGTATATACACCGTGGGGTGAAGGGAGAGTACAGACGTGTATACACCGTGGGGTGAAGGGAGAGTACAGACGTGTATACACCGTGGGGTGAAGGGAGAGTACAGACGTGTATACACCGTGGGGTGAAGGGAGAGTACAGACGTGTATACACCGTGGGGTGAAGGGAGAGTACAGACGTATATACACCGTGGGGTGAAGGGAGAGTACAGACGTATATACACCGTGGGGTGAAGGGAGAGTACAGACGTATATACACCGTGGGGTGAAGGGAGAGTACAGACGTATATACACCGTGGGGTGAAGGGAGAGTACAGACGTATATACACCGTGGGGTGAAGGGAGAGTACAGACGTATATACACCGTGGGGTGAAGGGAGAGTACAGACGTATATACACCGTGGGGTGAAGGGAGAGTACAGACGTATATACACCGTGGGGTGAAGGGAGAGTACAGACGTATATACACCGTGGGGTGAAGGGAGAGTACAGACGTATATACACCGTGGGGTGAAGGGAGAGTACAGACGTATATACACCGTGGGGTGAAGGGAGAGTACAGACGTATATACACCGTGGGGTGAAGGGAGAGTACAGACGTATATACACCGTGGGGTGAAGGGAGAGTACAGACGAATATACACCGTGGGGTGAAGGGAGAGTACAGACGTACACAAGACACTGCTGGACAAACCAGAAGAATGGTCTAGAAAATGGCTACGAAAGTTCAACTCAGAAAAGTGCAAAGTAATGAAATTAGGCGAAGGGAGCAGAAGGCTGAACAAATGTACCATCTGGGAGGTGATATCCTGCAGGAGTCAAATAGAGACAAAGATCTGGAGGTTGATATCACACCGAACTGTCCCCAGAGGCCCACATCAAAAAGGATATCATTAGCAGCATATGCTAAATTAGCCACCATAAGAACTGTCTTTAGAAACTTGTGTAAGGAATCATACAGGACCGTGTATACCACTTATGTCAGACCAATCCTGTAGTATGCAGCTACAGCCTGGAGTCCATAACTAGTTAAACACAAGGCGAAGTTAGAGAAGATTCAAAGGTATTCTACAAGACAAGTCCCAGAGCTGAGAGATATGAGCCACGAGGAAAAACTACGGGAAATAAACCTCACGTCCCTGGAAGATGCAAGAGGTAGGGGAGACATGATAACCACCTACAAAATTCTCAGATAAATTGACAGGGTGGACAAAGACAAACTATTAAGCACGAGTGGAACAAGAGGACACAGCTGGAAACTGAGAGTCCAAATGAGCCACAGAGACAGTAGAAAGATTTGTTTCAGCGACAGAGTACTTAACAAATGGAATGTATTAGGCAGTGATATGGTGGAGGCTGACTCTACAGACAGTTTCAACTAGATATGACAGAGACCAGTAGGCTCGGGAACCTGTACACCAGTTGACTGACAGTTGAGAGGCGGGACCAAAGAGATGAAGCCCCGCAAGTCAACAAGCAAGTCAAGTCAACTAGGTGAGTACCATGCGGTCAGCTGACGACAGTGTTGGGGCGTGTCCTCAACACCACCAGTTAATACATTCACCCACGTGTGCGACATACAGCAGTACAGTATACTGTATTCAGAATTATTTTAGCCTAGTCTTAATATTACAATATAGAATATATAAGGACTCGAACACCTACGCATTAAAAATTCTGTAAAAGCCATACAGCATGTATGTAACAAGTTGTCACATGCGCAACAGGTGCCACATAGGCAACAGGTGCCACATAGGCAACAGGTGCCACATAGGCAAGGCAACAGGTGCCTCATAGACAACAGGTGCCACATAGGCAACAGGTGCCACAAAGGCAACAGGTGCCACATAGGCAACAGGTGCCACATAAGGCAACAGGTGCCACATAGGCAACAGGTGCCACATAGGCAAGGCAACAGGTGCCTCATAGACAACAGGTGCCACATAGGCAACAGGTGCCACATAGGCAAGGCAACAGGTGCCTCATAGACAACAGGTGCCACAAAGGCAACAGGTGCCACATAGGCAACAGGTGCCACATAGGCAACAGGTGCCACATAGGCAACAGGTGCCACATAGGCAAGGCAACAGGTGCCTCATAGACAACAGGTGCCACAAAGGCAACAGGTGCCACATAGGCAACAGGTGCCACAAAGGCAACAGGTGCCACATAGACAACAGGTGCCACATAGGCAACAGGTGCCACATAGGCAACAGGTGCCACAAAGGCAACAGGTGCCACAAAGGCAACAGGTGCCACAAAGGCAACAGGTGCCACAAAGGCAACAGGTGCCACATAGGCAACAGGTGCCACAAAGGCAACAGGTGCCACAAAGGCAACAGGTGCCACATAGGCAACAGGTGCCACATAGGCAACAGGTGCCACATAGGCAACAACAGGTGCCACATAGGCAACAGGTGCCACATAGCCAACAGGTGCCACATAGCCAACAGGTGCCACATAGCCAACAGGTGCCACATAGCCAACAGGTGCCACATAGACAACAGGTGCCACATAGCCAACAGGTGCCACATAGCCAACAGGTGCCACATAGACAACAGGTGCCACACAGACAACAGGTGCCACACAGACAACCAGGGCTACAAAGTATCAAGAGGAACAGTTGGCCACGAACAATGACACGTGTTTACTGGGAAAAACACGACTGTGAACTACAGCACAGGTCTAACCCGAGGAAGGGATCTAGGAACAACAAAATTCAGGCAGCAGAAGTCAGAAGAAAATACACGATCTGTTAGTGGAAACATTAATACAAAAATACAATTAGAGAAGAAGAGAGAGAGAGGTCAAGTTACTGCCAACTACTGCTGCTTATACAGAGACAAATTGATCACAGTATGCAGGTAGTTAAGTCACTATCGTGACCTAATCTGTCGGGTATAGTCAAGACGGAAACATTTCAAACATTACCCATTACCAACACAAGACACACACGATACTTCATCTTTCTGCAAGTATCAACATTCACAACTTATCTGCTTTTCAAGTAGGTCTCTCATAAGGGTTCATGAGGTTGTTTACCCTGTGAAGCATGCTAATGCCAGCACTACTGGGGCCAGATTTACGAAAGCACTTACGCAAGCACTTACGAACCTATACATCTTTTCTCAATCTTTGGCGGCTTTGTTTCCAATTATTAAATAGTTAATGAGCTCCGAAGCTCCAGGCGGCTGTTTATAACAATAACAACAGTTGAACAGGAAGGTTTCATGCTTGTAAACTGTTTCATAAATGTAACCAAAGCCGTCAAAGATTGAGGAAAGATGTACACGTTCGTAAGTGCTTGCGTAAGTAATCTGGCCCCTGGACCCCCGGGTGAGGGGCCCCACTCACAAGGCGCCGCAGATATCCTAACAAAATCCTCGGAATGCATTCGATTCTCGTCACTTTTTCCAAACAATTCGCTTTGCGAGACACTTCCTCGTAGATGCTACAAGTGTATATATGTTTATTATTGTATTTTGACGGCAGCAGCCAGCCGGCCGGCCGGACGGTGTCCATCCTCCTCCCGTCACCTACCCTGGCAGCATCCGGCCGGCCGGTGTCCTCCCTGGTCCCCTCACCGACCCTGGCAGCATCCGGCCGGCCGGTGTCCTCCCTGGTCCCCTCACCGACCCTGGCAGCATCCGGCCGGCCGGTGTCCTCCCTGGTCCCCTCACCGACCCTGACAGCATCCGGCCGGCCGGTGTCCATCCTGGTCCCCTCACCGACCCTGGCAGCATCCGGCCGGCCGGTGTCCACCCTGGTCCCCTCACCGACCCTGGCAGCATCCGGCCGGCCGGTGTCCTCCCTGGTCCCCTCACCGACCCTGGCAGCATCCGGCCGGCCGGTGTCCTCCCTGGTCCCCTCACCGACCCTGGCAGCATCCGGCCGGCCGGTGTCCTCCCTGGTCCCCTCACCGACCCTGGCAGCATCCGGCCGGCCGGTGTCCACCCTGGTCCCCTCACCGACCCTGGCAGCATCCGGCCGGCCGGTGTCCCCTCACAACACTATCTGGCCATCTTTGCCGCACAGGGGGAGGTGGTCCGCGGGGTCCCACTACTGATAAAATTGATATGATCCAGTTTGCAATTCACGGCAGGAAATATTTTTGGCCAGTTTTTGGATTCTATACACAGCAAATGCATATATGAAAATAAGCAAGGCTCCGAACAGCGTTCGGGTTATCATTTCTACAATGTTTTTTTGCAGAATTAAAATGTCATAAAATAGCGATATATGTGAAGCTGGCGGAGCGAGGATGAGGTAGATCAGGGCACTGCTTCAGCCCATCACTGCTACAGGACGGGTCCGGCTCGGCCCCCCTCCCAGTGCCACAGGACGGGTCCGGCCCGGCCCCCCTAGTGCCACAGGACGGGTCTGGCCCGGCCCCCCCAGTGCCACAGGACGGGTCCGGCCCGGCCCCCCTCCCAGTGCCACAGGACGGGTCTGGCCCGGCCCCCCCAGTGCCACAGGACGGGTCTGGCCCGGCCCCCCCAGTGCCACATGACGGGTCCGGCCCGGCCCCCAGTGCCACAGGACGGGTCCGATCCCCCCCCCCTCAGTGCCACAGGACGGGTGTATGGACATGGGGTTGATGTATGGAAGGCTAAATAAGCTATCGTAACTGCGCTAGCAGCTGGAATGCGAGTTCAAGTGCCTGGCCCCGTGACAGCGAGGAAGCCACAGTGTCGAGGGTCGGCCACACTGTGGTAACCACTACTGAGTAAGGGCGTCAGGGACCACTCAGGCCCAGGTAACCCGGCTATCAATATCCAAGTTAGAGCAATAAGCACATTATAGTCAACTGGTTAGAGCCAGGAGTCAAACAGGACCAAGTTGAACTTGGATCCTTCTTGAGGTTCTCTTGAGATGATTTCGGGGCTTTAGTGTCCCCGCGGCCCGGTCCTCGACCAGGCCTCCACCCCTAGGAAGCAGCCCGTGACAGCTGACTAACACCCAGGTACCTATTTTACTGCTAGGTAACAGGGGCATAGGGTGAAAGAAACTCTGCCCATTGTTTCTCGCCGGCGTCCGGGATCGAACCCGGGAATACTGATATGAACGACATATATCAACTGTCGTTATGTATTAATTGATGTATGTTTTCAATGAATAAATAACGACAGTTACATACTAATTGATAAACAATAGTCTGGCATTCGTTTTACATTAAAAAATGATTTAACTTTTAGCTAAAATTTACCAGCGCGACAAGACTCCCCCAATTGTTACACTGAAACAGCTTTACGAGGTTATCCTGAGCCGAAACACCCGACAAGAACCCTAGAGGCTGTTAAATAATTAGTCTGTCTCCTATCCTTTGGGACAGATAACGGATGTCACTTTGATGGTTCCCAAATCAAGTCGTCCGAGCACGCAATCCACCCACCTGCAACACTACCTTTTCACCTGGAAAAGGTAGTGTTGCAAGGGTGAATGGCAGCAACATGTGTAGCAACAGCAGCCACTGAGCTGGCAAATAAGGATGATGAGGCCAAGTGAGGAGATGGGAGTGCCTCGAGTCAAGGCAGAGGCATGACCGCTGACCATGCCAAAGCACGGGTCTTGCCCAGGCCAGGGCAGTCTTGCCCAGGCCAGGGCAGCCTTGCCCAGGCCAGGGTAGCCTGGCCCAGGCCAGAGCAGCCTTGCCCAGGCCAGGGTAGCCTTGCCCAGGCCAGGGCAGCCTTGCCCAGGCCAGGGCAGCCTTGCCCAGGCCAGGGCAGCCTTGCCCAGGCCAGGGCAGCCTTGCCCAGGCCAGGGCAGCCTTGCCCAGGCCAGGGCAGCCTTGCCCTAACTCCATGCAGCAAGCCAAATACAAAATCGATATATACACCAGGAGGTATACTCCGCTTAAAAGTGAATATATACTTAAAGAATATACTTTTAAATATACTTGTGGAGACCTTAATGACTCTTCACGAGCTGACAGGCCTAAAGTCCAACACTAAAAACCAAATCATATTTAGCTTTTAAACATGGTGACCACACACAACGTTTATACAATTTAAGGTAAGTTAAATTATACTGAATTCATTTGTCTTGCATAGTGCACACACACACACACACACACACACACACACACACACACACACACACACACACACACACACACACACACACACACACACTGATGACTGGAGGCATGGTAAGGGTTCTCCACCTCTGCATCAACCACACCAGCCTTAACAGTCATGGTGATCTAGTTATACTCGAGGCTGGTAAAGGTTTCCGTCTCATATACTGACCAAAAATGTGGCGAGACTCTGAAACATTATATTTCCCTCGCAAACTGTTTATTGTCGGATGTATGAAGCCGTCGTCTGAGAGAAGACTGGACCACTGACAACAGTCATGAAATACAGACTTCAGTGGATACTGAAAAAGATACAGTACTGAAATACAGGCGGTTGATATTGTTTATGGTGTGTGTAGGTCCTCACCACCATTATACACATCACTTAAGCTGATAGATAGACTGAGCAGTGATAAGCCAATATGTGATAACAGAGATGCTGTAAGCTGGGTGGGTGACGTCCTAATGACAATAAGAGCTCATTGTTTACGTGCAGACGTCAGGCAGGGAAGATATCAGCGTGAAGAACTTCTAAGATACGTCTTCAATATGGCCTTCATACACAATTAGGCTTATCAAGGTCAGTGTACAACAGGTCCCATAGCTCTGAGACACTGAGCATTAAACAAGTAACTGGTTGTTAGAAGTATAGTTAACAGTTGCGAGACGGGACCAAAGAGTCGAAGCTCAACCCCCGCAAGCACAACTAGGGGAGTACAATTATCAGGAGCAAGCACTAAGCCGGTCTGACTGTAGCACTTGGAAGGGATATAAGGGGAAGGATCTGTAATAAAAGGACCAGGTGAAGGAACGGTGCCCAACCACGTGACCATGGGGGATGGAACGCCGACCTGCAAGAAGCGAGGCCGTCGCTGTGCCGACCAGTCCAGGTGGCAGAATGACTCTCACCAAGGTGTCAAGATGATCAAGTTGACTAAGGCTAGCATCTGAAAAGCTTATAAGCGGGTTCACTGATGATACTCTGCTTAGCAGTTTTAGTTCAAGATTTGCATAACACGAGTCAAGCGTGTTGAAAAGCATTTAGTAAGACTGAAGGCGAGCTTGTAGGCAGTACTCTACATGTAGTAAGACTGAAGGCGAGCTTGTAGGCAATACTCTACATGCAGTAAGACTGAAGGCGAGCTTGTAGGCAGTACTCTACATGTAGTAAGACTGAAGGCGAGCTTGTAGGCAGTACTCTACATGTAGTAAGACTGAAGGCGAGCTTGTAGGCAATACTCTACATGCAGTAAGACTGAAGGCGAGCTTGTAGGCAGTACTCTACATGTAGTAAGACTGAAGGCGAGCTTGTAGGCAATACTCTACATGCAGTAAGACTGAAGGCGAGCTTGTAGGCAATACTCTACATGTAGTAAGACTGAAGGCGAGCTTGTAGGCAATACTCTACATGTAGTAAGACTGAAGGCGAGCTTGTAGGCAGTACTCTACATGTAGTAAGACTGAAGGCGAGCTTGTAGGCAATACTCTACATGTAGTAAGACTGAAGGCGAGCTTGTAGTACTCTACATGTAGTACTCTACATGTAGTAAGACTGAAGGCGAGCTTGTAGTACTCTACATGTAGTACTCTACATGTAGTAAGACTGAAGGCGAGCTTGTAGGCAGTACTCTACATTTCACATATTCCTACACATTTTGTCATAGCATATTTACTTGATGTTAGTATAACTAAGGCTACCGTGAATACTGAATATGCGAATATCTGCTGTTGACAATTCTCTCACAATGCATCAAGACAGACCACAAATAATAAAAGTAAAACCAGCTCTTTATTTGGCTCAATATTTAAAAAGACACAGAAATCACAATAGCGTGATACATCAAATGAACAAATCCACAAGGGCCGTGATTAGGGTTCGAAGCTATGTCCGGATGATGATCCCAGACGCGCCTCAAGTCAACTGCGCCACGACATGCTCATAAGAATTGCTAGTTCTTTTGACCATGTCGTGGCGCAGTCGACTAAGGCTGTCTGGGATCATCCCGGACGAAGGTTCGAACCCTTATCACGGCCCTTGGGGATTTGTTCATTTAGAAAGACATTTTCAGAGTACATGGCTCTTCATCTAAGACTATTGTCTTTCTTCAATCTCTGAGCTGCTCGGTGATGAAGCCATGATCACCGGCACCAAAGTATCCTTGACTTACCTTAACGTGAAGTGTTGCGAGTATACCTGAAGAGACCATGGCAAATAACATTGGTGTTGAAGAAACACAGCCTTGTTAACGGTTGGCAACGTGGCGTGACAACGAGACCATCACGTGGGCAACGTCTCTCTCGCCTCTTTCAACGTATGAGAAGCAGTAGAGGTTGATGAGGACACCTGGTTGATGGGGTTCTGGGAGTTCTTCAACTCCCCAAGGTGGGAGTAGTCACTTAGTAGTAGTAGTGGGAAGGTGACTTGTGAGAGTTTGGTCCACCAGGCTGTTGCTTGGAGCGGCCCGCAGGCCCACATACCCACCACAGCCCGGTTGGTCCGACACTCCTTGGAGAAAACTATCTAGTTTTCTCTTGAAGATGTCCACGGTTGTTCCGGCAATATTTCTTATGCTCGCTGGGAGGGTGTTGAACAACCGCGGACCTCTGATGTATATACAGTGATCTCTGATTGTGCCTATGGCACCTCTGCTCTTCACTGGTTCTATTCTGCATTTCCTTCCATATCGTTCACTCCAGTACGTTGTTATTTTACTGTGTAGATTTGGATTTTATCAGGATTTACGAGAATTACGAGATTATATATTTGTTCTTTAGTAAAACTTTTGACACTTCCACATTTCAGGTATGATAGACCCGAAGACGTAAGCCATTTTCCAGGTGATTGGTCATTACTGAGGCAGGTGTGTGTGATACCTGGTTACCTGGTTGATGGGGTTCTGGGAGTTCTTCTACTCCCCAAGCTGTGTGGCGAACACCACCTGAATAAAAGCCGTTATGAGGCAAAACACGGAGGCTTCTCCCACCACTGAACCAGGGTAAGTAGGAGCACAGAGTGCACTGTGTCAGTGTGTGGCAGGGAAGATAGACGTATTCATAGCAGTGTACCCACTAAAGTCATCCATTCTAATAGTACTTTACCCACTAAAGTCATCCATTCTAATAGTACTTTACCCACTATAGTCATCCATTCTAATAGTACTTTACCCACTAAAGTCATCCATTCTAATAGTACTTTACCCACTAAAGTCATCCATTCTAATAGTAGTGTAGCCACTAAAGTCATCCATTCTATAGTCATTGCGAGACCACCACACTGCACTCCGCCCTCCAGGCCTCTCTAGTACACCAAGCCTCCCTAATACATGCAGATGACACCATCAAACATTATGGTGTCACAATCTGAAATGTTTATTTAACAAATACCTGCGGTACGTCAAGGATGGTATTTCATGGAATTGGATTTGCGTTACAGCTTCCTGACTTTTTAAACTCCACGTGAAGTGGAAGAGCTTCTGCTCGGGCCACCTAAGGTCATGATGGATCAGCCAGTAGTGTGTATCTAGCAGGGGGCCAGGTCTAGCAGGGGGGCCAGGTCTAGCAGGGGGGCCAGGTCTAGCAGGGGGGCCAGGTCTAGCAGGGGGGCTAGGTCTAGCAGGGGGGCCAGGTCTAGCAGGGGGGCCAGGTCTAGCAGGGGGGCCAGGTCTAGCAGGGGGGCCAGGTCTAGCAGGGGGGCCAGGTCTAGCAGGGGGGCTAGGTCTAGCAGGGGGGCCAGGTCTAGCAGGGGGGCCAGGTCTAGCAGGGGGCCAGGTCTAGCAGGGGGCCAGGTCAAGCAGGAGGCCAGGTCTAGCAGGAGGCCAGGTCAAGCAGGGGGCCAGGTCTAGCAAGGGACCAGGTCTAGCAGGAGGCCAGGTCTAGCAAGGGGGGCCAGGTCTAGCAGGGGGGCCAGGTCTAGCAGGGGGGCCAGGTCTAGCAGCGGGGCCAGGTCAAGCAGGGGGCCAGGTCTAGCAGGGGGCCAGGTCTAGCAAGGGGGCCAGGTCTAGCAGGGGGCCCAGGTCTAGCAGGGGGGCCAGGTCTAGCAGGGGGCCAGGTCAAGCAGGGGGCCAGGTCTAGCAGGGGGGCCAGGTCTAGCAGAGGGCCAGGTGTAGCAGGGGGGCCAGGTGTAGCAGGGGGGGCCAGGTGTTGCGGGGGGGCCAGATCTAGCAGGGGGGGCCAGGTCTAGCAGGGGGCCAGGTCTACCAGGAGACCAGGTCTAGCAGGGGGGCCAGGTCTAGCAGGGGGCCAGGTCTACCAGGAGGCCAGGTCTAGCAGGGGGGGCCAGGTCTAGCAGGGGGCCAGGTCTACCAGGAGGCCAGGTCTACCAGGAGGCCAGGTCTAGCAAGGGGGCCAGGACTAGCAGGTTGGCCAGGTCTAGCAGGGGGCCAGATCTAGCAAGGGGCCAGGGATGCCAGGTCTATTACAGCACATATACTTCACACAAGAGAAAATGTTGAAGGTATGAAATACAAAAACAAAGGCAGGTTGCACAGAGTGTGTGTGTGGGACCCCGTGTTAAAATATGGGTAGATGTGGAGACTGGGAGTTTTGTATGCGGGGAGAACGGGTTAAATATAGGGAACCAACAGATGCACAGATAACCCGCTCCGCCCCGCTCTTCAAACACGCGATTTCCGATATTGATAAGAAATATTGCAAATCAAATTCATACTAGAATCGAATATTTTGGTTAGAGTGTTACTGGCGTGGGATGACGTCATGTATAGTTCTGGAGGTTAGTGGGTAGTGTAGTGTAGTGGGAAGGTAGTGTAGTGTAGTGGGAAGGTAGTGTAGTGTAGTGGGAAGGTAGTGTAGTGTAGTGGGACAGTACACGGTATCCTCTCCACAGTTCACTCATGTTAAGACTTACAACACACACACATAAGAGAGAATGGTCCTAAAACTCCTCCCACTCAATGGTATGTGTACATGTATATATAACATTAATAATTGTGTAACTAGCGTCTAAAGATTGTTATTACCTTAGCTAAACGAACTAGAGGGTTCAGTTCCTGAACCGATTATGTGCCTCTGTAACCCTTTACACCACCCCCCCCCCCACGGGATGGGTATGGGGTGCATAATAAAAGAAAGAAATCAGAAATCCATCCGTCAGCAGGACATTATGGGATTGGTCAGTTCACACACTATACTTGTGGGTTGGTGGGGGTTTATCCACTCTTTCACTCGTCTGTCCAATTTGGCTCAATTGTCATCAAAATACGGTTGTTACAGAATTTATGTGTGGTAGTTACAAGAGCATCGCTGGGTGGTTCGTTACGACACAACCCGTTCTCGCACTTTCGTATTGTCAATATTGACTTATTAAATACGTGCATATGTGACATACTAAACATACTAGTTTACCTTGAAAAGCTTCATAGAAAACACCGACCTTACCTAACCTTCTTAGTATGTTAAGATAAGCATCTTATTGCTTCGTAATTACAATTATTACTTAACCTATTATAGGTATAGGTTAAGTAATAATTGTAATAACGAAGCAATAAGATGCTTATCTTAACATACTAAGAAGGTTAGGTAAGGTCGGTGTTTTCTATGAAGCTTTTCAAGGTAAACTAGTATGTTTAGTATGTCACATATGCACGTATTTAATAAGTCAATATTGACTATACGAAAGTGCGAGAACGGGTTGTAGGACAATCTGGCTGAATGGTATTGAGGGCTTTTTGACTGCATGATAGTTATGACACAGTATGACTGGTTGGAGTGGTAGAACAGCATCTCATGGCTGTCTCAACTGACAGGTAAGCTACAGTTAGCAGCATCTAGTATTCCGTAGCGTCACACTGACACCTAGCTGTCAAGCCATTGATGGGTGACTGTCAAGTGCCATAGTACCGGAGACAGCATGCGTCATGCAAGAGTACAAGACAGCATGCGTCACGCAAGAGTACCGGAGACAGCATGCGTCATAAAGAGTACTGGTGACGGCATGCGTCAATCAAGAGTACCGGAGACGGCATGCTCACTCAAGAGTACTGGAAACGGCTTGCGTCACGCAAGAGTACCGGAAACGGCATGCGTCTGTCAAGTGTACCGGTGACGCATGCGTCACGCAATAGTACCGGAGACAGCATGCGTCATGCAAGAGTACCGGTGACGGCATGCGTCACGCAAGAGTACCGGAGACGGCATGCGTCACGCAAGAGTACCGGAGACGGCATGCGTCACGCAAGAGTACCGGAGACGGCATGCGTCACGCAAGAGTACCGGTGACGGCATGCGTCACGCAAGAGTACCGGTGACGGCATGCGTCACGCAAGAGTACCGGAGACGGCATGCGTCACGCAAGAGTACCGGAGACGGCATGCGTCACGCAAGAGTACCGGTGACGGCATGCGTCACGCAAGAGTACCGGTGACGGCATGCGTCACGCAAGAGTACCGGTGACGGCATGCGTCACGCAAGAGTACCGGTGACGGCATGCGTCACGCAAGAGTACCGGTGACGGCATGCGTCACGCAAGAGTACCGGAGACGGCATGCGTCATGCAATAGTACCGGAGACGGCATGTATTCCAATTTACTGAGTTGGGGGTGAAGGCCTGGTCGACGACCGGGCCGCGGGGACAGTAAAGCCCCGAAATCATCTCAAGATAACCTCAAGTTACCCAGGACCTCATACCAGTCGTGTGGACAGGTGGTATAAAGGTACAGGACCACCTGGACCATACCTGGAGAGGGTTCTGGGAGTTGTTCTACTCCCGACGACCTGTGATAACTTGGTCCACTAGGCTGTTGCTTGGAGCGGCCCGCAGGACCACATACCCACTACGGCCTGGTTGGTCCGACACTTCTTGCAAGAACTTATCTAAGTGCCTCTTGAATACATCCATCTTTGTTCTGGCAATATTTCTAATGCATGCTGGGAGGGTGTTGAACAACCGCGGACCTCTGATGTTTATACAGTGTTCTCTGATTGTGCCTATGGCACCTCTGCTCTTCACTGGTTCTATTCTGCATTTCCTTCCATATCGTTCACTCCACACAAACCTCAGCCACCCCAAACACTTGCCACCTCCCCACTCGCCACATCAGTCACCCTACACTCCCCGTATCACCTCAACTCACAACACGTAAACCTATAACCCCACAACCCTGGAAGCGCAGCCTTGGTTGTAGTGCCGGGTAAAACCTCATCTTTTATATGGCCAGTAGAGGAGGAAGGGCGGGTGGCGCCGGGGACGATGGGGCAGTTAGGGGCGACTTGCACGCCTAACTACTCTTGCTAAACGCCTTAACCTCTTTATGGCACTCTCTCTCAGCCATCTTATCGCAGAGCCCTTTGGTGCCGCTTCAAAGGGATGGTTTTCTCTGATATGTATATACTCGTATCTAAGCTTGAAGTATCCTGTATTGCTTTAACATAGCATTAGATGCAATGTGTATGTCCCAACACATTTATGTAATATCCGCCTCACGCAAATTAGAGAATCGTATTTATGTGGCCTAATATGTGCGTAACGTGCGCCATGTTCACTATGTGTGGTGCGTACATATTGGAACTGTTCAGCCCCGTAACAGGGAAAGGCTTAATAAAAGCTTTGGTCACATCAACGTAACATTGTACGTTACCATAACACCGTGGCTTCCCTGTCACTGTCCTTGTCACCATGGCTTCCCTGTCACTGTCCTTGTCACCGTGGCTTCCCTGTCACTGTCCTTGTCACCATGGCTTCCCTGTCACTGTCCTTGTCACCGTGGCTTCCCTGTCACTGTCCTTGTCACCATGGCTTCCCTGTCACTGTCCTTGTCACCATCCAACCCTCTCACCACCCGTTAATCCTGGTCTATAATCCTCTTTTCTGCCCTTCACACGGTGCCAGCCTCCCCGACCCTCAGCCTACTCCTCCTCTCAGTACCTTCTTCTTGAGGTTATCTTGAGATGATTTCGGGGCTTTAGTGTCCCCGCGGCCCGGTCCTCGACCAGGCCTCCACCCCCAGGAAGCAGCCCGTGACAGCTGACTAACACCCAGGTACCTATTTTACTGCTAGGTAACAGGCACCTAGCATGCGTCATGCATGCTAGGTACTCCATGCTCCACACCTTGCCCATGATGCTTCACCTATCGTCTACCAGAGATGCTGAAATATGCACTCTTATCTCCACACAAACAGCGGGAATATTGAGACCACAACCCCGTTACTTGCCGATGGTTCCGAAGATATACGCCTTACTTACAACCCCACCTCCTCAAACAGCTTCCCGCACACACCTCACCTCCACGACCTCATCTCACACCACACCTCACCTAGTTCCTCTAACCCCGCCCCCCGCCTCACCTAGTTCCTCTAACCCCGCCCCCCACCTCACCTAGTTCCTCTAACACCAGTCTTCTCTCACCATCATCTCAAGATAACCATCGCACCATCTCAACCAGCCTCGTTCAGCCCCTCACATTCCCACTTCAACAAGTCCCCACCTCACACCCCAGCAAGTCCCCTCCTCTTACACCACCTCAACCCCTTCTTTCCCTCCAACCCACCTCAAACCCCCCCCCCACCTTGAAATCCAGCCGAAGGTTAACCCTGACAAGGTTACCGGGAAGCCAGGCTCGTTCCATCTGCCTGGTATAACGATGGCATTATCCGGTCTTCACGTGATTTATTACCGTTCAAAAGTGAAGACTTTCTCGCCTTGACTTCCACGGAGCTCAGATCAAGGTCTTGATTCCGCCTGCAAGCTCCGCCTTCTCCCTGACTAAGAAGTCGCCTCTCAAGATTTTATCTGCATCACATACATCACTGTGTGTGTGTATATATACTACATATACACACACACTATATATTATACACACACACTATATATTATACACACACACTATATATTATACACACACACTATATATTTTACACACACACTATATATTATACACACACTATATATTATAAACACACACACACATTAAATTAAACCTCACGTCGCTGGAAGACAAGAGTTAGGGGAAACATGATCACCACGTGCAAGATTCTCAAAGGAATTGATAGGGTAGATAAAGACATTACTTAACACAAGGGGTACACGCACTAGCGGACACAGGTGGAAAATGAGTGCCCAAATAAGCCATAGATACATTAGAAATAATTTTTTTAGTGTCAGAGTAGTTGACAAATGGAATGTATTTTTTTTTCAGGGATATTCCTGCGCGGGCCCCATTAGGAAGTGATATGGTGAAGGCAGACTCCATACACAGTTTCAAGTGTATATATGATAGAGCCAAATAGGCTCAGAAACCTGTACATCAGTTGACTGACAGTTGAGAGGCAGGACCACAGAGCCAGAGCTAAACTCCCGCAAGCACAACTAGGTGAGTACACAGACAAGAAGGCACTAGTTAAGCTTGATTTTAAAAATGCCTTCAATCAAGTCAGACAAGACGCTGTCCTCAGGGCTGTACACAACCACTTCTGTCCCCTCTACCCATTCATCCGATCGTGCTACAGAGGGGGACTCTAAGCTTCTTTTTGGGGAGCATGAAATAGACTCGTGTGAAGGCGTCCAACAAGGTGATCCCTTGGCCCCCCTCCTTTTCTGCTTAACTATCAGAGAGGTCACTGATAGTCTGACAAGCGAACTAAACATCTGGTACCTGGATGATGGCACTCTCGCTGGAACCCCGGATATCATTGTGGAGGATATAAAGACAATCCAGGAGCAAGGAGCAGCCTTGGGACTCATTTTCAATGTATTCAAATGTGAGTCTCCCCCAACTAAGACCCAGAAAAAAAACTTCTTCCAGACACACTCATTGTCGAGCCACCCGTCTTCATCATCCTGGGTGCCCCCCATTGGCCCGCATGCAATTGAGGTCCTTGATACAAAAATCACAGACCTAAGAAGAATACAGGACAGAACTGACAAGACTGATGCCCATGATGCTCTCTTCCTCCTCATTAGATACCTCTCTCTTCCTAAGTTGACTTAATTTCTGAGGTGTTTCCATACCACAGTAGCACTAAATTAAAAGAGCATAACATACTTTTGAAGTCTACGCTGGAGAAAGTCCTGAACCTCCCATTGAACGACTCTCAATAGGCCTGGTCTTCGGCTAGTCACTATGGAAAAGGAAAAGGTCTCCGGCGACGATGGCCGCCATTAGAAGAAAACCAAGTCAATAGGAGCAAGTAACTTTTCCCTTTAAAATTCGGTGGCCTTGTTGTTCGCATAGTCTCCCAGATTGTTCTACAGGCAATCCTTTCCTCCCATGCATCGACGGCCTTGTAAGAGATACTCTACCAGATCCTCCGCGTGATTCAGCAGGGATCTCGCTTTCATCGAATGTTCAAACAAATAGATCCTGCTTTTATTCAATGTTCATATCCATGGGATGCCCTCGCAGCCCCAACGCCCAACCTGGATCCCCCCCAAAAAATACAAACGGTCCATCTGTTACAGCCCAATAGTGGAATGCTCAACATCAGATAAAGAGAGAGCCTGCCTTAGAGCAGTGTGTGTGTGCCCCCATTGCAGAGGACTTTCTTTTGGCAGTACCCATGAGTGCAACAGGCACACATCTAGATCCAGAGACTGTCCGTGTAGCAGTGGCCCTCCGTCTTGATGCCCGAATTCACACTGCATACAAGTGTATTTGCAACAGGGTGGAAGCAGACCAATATGGACTGCATGGGCTGCACTCCGGAAAATCCAAGAGTTGACATGCAAGACACAACGAGGTCTATGACATCATCAAGAGGAGCCTTGTCTCTGCTCAGTGCCCAGTGGAGAGAGAACCTCACATCGTAGGGGACCAAAACTCGGATGACCCTGCACTTCACCCTGATGGCATCACAGCTGGTGTGGGACTACATGTCTATGCCCCCTTGCTGACACCTACATTCACTTCGATGCTGATCAAGCAGGTGGGGCAGCCAACCACAGGAAAAACAGCAAATTCAAACACGTACAGGTAACTGGAAAGACAATACACCTTTGTTCCCATGGCATCTGAGATGACTGGCCCCTGGGGCAGGAGTGCCTTGAGCATTTTCAAGAAATGGGTCCCAGGCTCGTTGACATCACCAGAGACCCAAGGGCTGCCAGTTTCCTGTTTCAGCGCCTCAAGTGTGGTGATACAGAGTGGAAACGCCTGTTATGTCCTCTGTTCCTGTCCGGAAGCAGCGGCGATCCACAACTTTTAACCAATCACTGTATTCACTAATGAATAACTTATAACCTTTACATGTCTAATAAAATAAAATAAAACACAAAAAGGTGGGTGGTAGGCCAAAAGAACATGGAAACCTCATTGGAGGAGACTCAAAATTCCCTCTAATGCGTTATGTGTGTGCTTTTCTCCGAGGCCATGGCTCCTACAGCATTTAACTACATCTGTCAAACTTTCACCTTGCAATTGTACAACTCTTGCATAGCAAAGCTATGCAATTAATACATATGTATTGTGTATCTAAATAAATAGAGAATAGGGTGTTCAGTCAGTTATACCAATAGTAGACCGTTTCAACACATGAAGCAAACGAGTTTTGCTGTTAAACGCATGTTAGATTTACATTGTGGAATATTTTCTGAATATCTGACGAAGTTAGTAGCTAGTTAAAACACACATTATTATAGTTTTATTTGTAAAAATGGACGCATTTGGCCTTGTGCTCTATGGTGAGCTGGCCTTAGGCCATCCTGGTCATCACACTTGACACAAGCTCCGCCCCAGTCAAACTCCCCACCTAATAATGTCCTCGGAGCTTGGCTGAAAGCGTGACACTCTGAGGACGTGGTGGAGAGAGAGGCTGTGAGAAGAGCTGTCAACGGCCGCAGCTGTGGGTCGTGATGGCTTCAGTTGCAAGGCAGTACTTAGCGGGGGAGGACGTATGGCTGGTCCCCTGCTAAGTACTCTATGTACTGCTCTTTGTATATGTGGTCACCAGTATATATCATTATGTAAGGAGTGTATTCTTGAAATGCAGTTTGTGTTTAACAGTAATTATCACTATATATTCTATGTATTCCTGGGAATATTATTCCAAGGAATATTATTCTATATTATTCCTGGGAAATTAATTACTAGTGTGATGAGTAAGTTAATTGTCTACAAACTTGAGTACAATTAACAGGACTGTCAAGCATTTAAGTGGAAAAAGTGGTGTAAGGTTTGAGGTGGTGTGAAATCTTTAAGTAGTCTAGGAATTCACTAAAGAGACCCAGAGACCCTTATTATAAGAGCCAGAACTGGCACTGGCAGCTCTGGAGCCACAGCCACCGCTGGGCATATTAAGACAAGAGTGTGTCCTGAACATCTATCTTCCCAATAGAAGATCCAGATGCTATGACCTTCAGAGCTTTACGTAGAAGCTATTTATGACTTACTGTGATCGACCAGACTCGTCAGCCTGCTTACCTGTGGGAAGAAAACAATACAATTACTTCATACAGTCAATGACAACAAGAGCATGAGCACCTGGATGGCCAGGTACAATGTTAAATGCCTAGCCATCCTTCACATTGTTCCTTGCCCGGTATGCCTATCATCAAGTGTTGCAAGAGGCAAGTGTTGCAAGAGGCAAGTTACAATGGATTGATTGCGATGTCTGCCACTTGAGGACGCAGGGCCGTACCTTGACCCACTGACACTTCATCCTGACCTCGTAGTCCCCCAACGGGCAAAATATGATGCATTATAAATCATAGGAGATCGCAAACATTAACGTTTTCTATGCGTGAGTTAATTTTAAATTTAAATTTTGCCCCGAGGGGCGAGTTTATTGGGCAGCGCCACTCATCTTGTGAGTGGACACACCGCCATAGTGACAGTATTGGGCAGCGCCACTCATCCTGTGAGTGGACACACCGCCATAGTGACAGTATTGGGCAGCGCCACTCATCCTGTGAGTGGACACACCGCCATAGTGAGAGTATTGGGCAGCGCCACTCATCTTGTGACTGGACACACCGCCATAGCAGCAAGTACAACACTCCCCAATAGGAAGAAAACCCGCTGGGTTGTTCATCCTGTCACTTGTACCCAGACACAGCTGGGACTTGCTTAACTGGGCTCGAGCAATTTAGTGCAATATTTTTGCGACGCTGTGACAACTAGAGAGGATTGGGTGGCGTCTTACTAGGTCCAATGTGGAGGGCTACTGATAAGGCCTCGTTCTCAGTTACTGTTACTGATAAGGCCTCGTTCTCAGTTACTGTTGCACAGTCAACCCATCACCCAAGAATAGGTACTCGTAGCACCTATTGGTCTAACGTACAAAAAAAATATTACACCCCTTGTTCACCTTTTGTTTACTAACTTTGTAGCGGGCACAAGAAACAAGGCAACAACCAAATCTAAACTTTCCTAGGCCTATAACACACGTGTACTAAGTTAGGCCTAAGATGGCTTACAACAGGCCTAAGATTGTTTCGGACCAGAACAGATCAAGTTGTATAGTTACTGTTCCACTTTTTTGAGAGTCATTTGAAGTGTTCCAATAGTACAAAACGCAAACATTTTGCGGAGTTAAACAGTACCTTTTTGTACGTACGACCAACACCTGCTTTAGGTACTACCCTTTCTTGCATAGGACAGGTGTGTATAGTTTACAGAGTGCATAAGAATACAGCACTAGCGCCAAACTTTCAATCACCTACACACTCGCATACATACGCACGCACGCACGCACGCGCACACGTCGAAATTAACACTTCAAACGCACAAATTACACTCAATTTACAAAACTCCTCCTTGCAGGGCACAGGTGTCGACACCCCCTTGCAGGCCACAGGTGTCGACACCCTTACAGGTGACATGCGACGCCATGCTAGCAACACGTGTCAATAACCTTGCAAGAAGAGGTTCAAGGCGAGTTTATCTAGACTGGTCAAGGGGACGAGTGAGGCGCGTACATCAGTCTTCACCAACACGGCCACACACCCGCGGGATCCATAACAAACACTACCTAGAGGTTACCTTGAGGTGCTTCCGGGGCTTAGCGTCCCCGCGGCCCGGTCGTCGACCAGGCCGACTACAATACACTACTACCTTCTCTTGGTCATTTGCTAATTAAAATATCCCAATATAGTTCGTCTCGCTACAGGGAGAGAAGGAGGAGCAAGCTATAAGATTGTGAATAGGATTAACCAATCTGACCAGCAGTGCTTGGCAACCAATCACACGCCCAATCTCCCGGCCCAGGAGACTAGCAGACCAATAAAGGCAAACAATATAGAAAGGCGAGAGATGGAATGTTGGGTGTAATTGCAACGGTGATAAAAAAGAGTGCAATTAAATGACATATTCTGACAGGTGTGTGATCACTGTAGAGATGAATGAGGGAGAGTTGGAGGCGGGATCAGCACTCTTAACGAAGTAACAATGGTGGATTGAAGAGTTAGACAGGTGTGTTCTACATTGAAGTTGACAAATTAGCGATGAAGTATGACTCTTCAATGACTATAAGGAGCCAAGGGAGCCGGTCGGCCGAGCGGACAGCACGCTGGACTTGTGATCCTGTGGTCCTGGGTTCGATCCCAGGCGCCGGCGAGAAACATTGGGCAGAGTTTCTTTCACCCTATGCCCCTGTTACCTAGCAGCAAAATAGGTACCTGGGTGTTAGTCAGCTGTCACGGGCTGCTTCCTGGGGGTGGAGGCCTGGTCGAGGACCGGGCCGCGGGGACACTAAAAAGCCCCGAAATCATCTTAAGATAACCTCTTAAGAAGATAGCCACATGCCGAGCATAGCAAGCACGGCAGCTAAGAACTTGCAGGACTAAGGCACGTCTCGGTACCTCCTCAACAGCAGTGACTGCAAAACCTTTGAAGAAGCACAAGTTCCTTCACATCTTAAGTGTGCACCATTCTCCTGGATGACCTGCCTCGCACCCTGTCTCTGATTAACGAACACTGAAGTACATTTATCTATTAAGCTTTGCTAAATGGGATACATTTATCCCATTCTCGCTGGACGCGTCAGCTCATCATAGATTTCAACACTGGAGACTTCTCAGCACCCTTATAGTTCTGTCTAAGACCAATGTTGTGTTGGTTCCCTCCACCTGGACCAACCTCCTCGATATCCAGACGACAGCACCCACAACACAAGACTCTCAGCCAACTAAGACCTCATGCTGGCTGTGCCATTCATAATAATCTCACTCCATCAGCGATCATTATACCTAGACTGACTCACCGGGAACGTGTTCTCTCATCAATAGTTGCTCCATATGGAGGCTGGAACGTAAGTAAACGTAAGGAACAAATAGACAGTTTCCTGCAAAGTGCCAACCATCTGGAGTGTTGTGGATATGTCGGCCTGCGAACTGCTGCAAGCAAGTCTGTTACATTATGTGATCATAAGTCAGTCCTGACCCTAGACCGGTCTTAAGGAGTTGAACACCTAGAACCCACTACAGGTACGTCCAGGAACGAAAGCTTTAGCACAGTAAATCCCTGTACCATATTTGATTGGAACTTAATATTACCTCAAATTTCTACTCAAAAACAATAAATGCAATCTCATACACATTTGTAGAGCCGGGCAGGAAATGACTGATTTAGGATAAAGTTCCCAGTTGCACTAATCATTTAGAGATATACATGATATTTCTACTGTTTGTCTTAGACAAACAAAACGGGAGGCAGAACTGGGAGGGGAAGGAACGGAGAGAGGGAGGAGGTATAGGGGAGTGGATGGAGGCAGGGAAAGAATGAGAAGGTTGAGTGAGAGAGGCAGAATGAGAGAGTAGGAGAGAGCGAGGGAGAGAGAGAGAGGGGCGGCGCGCGCGGAGGGTACGAGAGGACAGACACCCAGTATGCAACCTCCCCTGAATGGCCATCCGGTCACACCTCTACTCGCCCAGCAGGTTGGCCGGCCGCCAGCTAGACTTGTCTAATGGGAGGAGGACGGGGAGGGGCATGTGCCGTGCCCCTGGGGGGTCATGGCCCCACCTTGACACCCCCTCGCACTGCCACACACACGTGTTGCCTAGCCCACACCTGCATTTGGATCTTTTATTGGGAGCTGCCCAGAGCACTGGTGAATTGGAGTAAGGACCTCCACACTATACACCACTGGCACTCACCTCATCTTGCTAGTACTATAGTAGAGGTGGTAACTGTAGAGGCAGAGTTGTACCTGCCAGCTGGAAAATCTGCTTTTCTCGTATCACCCATGTAATGGCATCCGGCCATATTGTTAGTAAACATTTTATAATGATAATAATATAAATAATATAAATAATAATATAATATATATATATATATATATATATATATATATATATATATATATATATATATATATATATATATATATATATATATATATATATATGGGTATTGTCGTGGACTAACAACCCATGACACATCGCTAAATGAACGTCCTCACAAAGCAGCACACTGTAACGGAACCTCTATGTCACCCTTCGTAATGCCATACGCTTGTCACTATGTGTAACTTTTCCTTGTGGTTCAAAAACACTGTCACCACTTACCGTGAGGTCGGTCTTACCTGCACAATTATCTACCTTAATAATTATCCTTAACACTGAGTGTGTACAACAAGGACAAGACTGTAAGGCCCGGCCTGGCAGTGGAACAACCCAACCCCGCCTGACTAGTGGCATGTGAGAGGCCCGAGTGTATGTCTTAACCCATTCAGTAATTATTAGGACGACCTCACGGTAAGTGGTCACAGTGTTTTTGAGCCACAAGGAAAAGTTACACATAGTGACAATCGTGTGACATTACAAATTGTGACATGGAGTTCCGGTACAACACTGAAATATTCCAAGTGTGACAACTTCTCTGTGTGTGTACTCACTTAGTTGTGCTTCCGGGGGTTGAGTTTCGGCTCTTTGGTCCCGCCTCTCAACTGTCAAAAAACTGGTGTACATATTCCCAAGCCTACTGGGCTCTAACATATCTACATTTGAAAGTGTGTATGGAGTCAGCCTCCACCACATCACTGCCCAATGCATTCCATTTCTTAACAACCCTAACACAGAAAAAAATATTGCAAACGTCCCTGTGGCTCATTTGGGTACTAAGTTTCCACCTGTGTCCCCTTGTTCGCGTACCACCCGTGCTAAATAATTTGCCTGTATCTACCCTACATATGTATGTATTAGGAGGCCTGGTCGACGACCGGGCCGCGGGGACGCTGAGCCCCGGAAGCATCTCAAGGTAACCCCTGTCAATTCATATGAGAATTTTATAGGTGGTAATCATGTCTCTAAATCTTGTCTCTTCTAGTATCGTGAGGTTAAATTCCGGTTGTCTTTCCTCGTAGCTTATATCTCTCAGCTCGGGAACTAGCATGGTGGCATATCTTGAGGTTATTTTGAGATGATTTCGGGGATTAGCGTCCCCGCGGTCCGGTCCTCGACCAGGCCTCCTTTTTGTTACACGCCTTCAGGAAGCAGCCCGTAGCAGCTGTCTAACGCCCCAGGTACCTATTTACTGCTAGGTAACAGGGGGCATTAGGGTGAAAGAAATTGCCCATTTTGTTTCTGCCAGCAGCGGGAATCGAACCCGGACCCTAGGATTACGAGTCCAGAGCGCTGTGCACTCAGCTATCAGGCCCCTGTCACATCCCCTGTGTGTGTGTGTGTACTCACCTAGTTGAGTGCACACACACAAACACAAATGTGTGTGTGTGTGCGCGCGCGCTGAAGTGGAATTTATTAGGTTTTGAGACTGGTGAAAGTTAAGGTTTAATATGAAGTATCTTTTTCTGTATATATATATATATATATATATATATATATATATATATATATATATATATATATATATATATATATATATATATATATATATATACAGTATATATAATGTTTCTTTCAGAAACACTTATCTTATTCTTAATAAATTACAAGTTATCTTCAGGGGAGTGTTGCTTTAGATCAGAGTCGGGTCTAGTATTTTGAAGATTTCCTTATACAAATTGACAACTAATTTGGGAAAACTTATGACTGTCGGTGCGGTATCGAGAACAAGTGTTTCCCCAAATGGGTGTACCATTTTAGTGCCCAATTTGGCTGTGTTAGATCATATTATACAACCATCATCTATCTTCGATCTTCTGAATTAAATATATAATTTTGTATCCTGGGTGTGTGGGCGTGTCTTGGAGGTGAATAGTGTGGGTGTGTGGGCGTGTCTTGGAGGTGAATAGTGTGGGTGTGTGGGCGTGTTTGGCAAGTGTACCCAACGGTGTGGGCGTGGCCTAGCTGACCCCCACCACTCTAGGCCAACATCTCTCCTTACACCTGACGTGTCCCCCCTCTTCCCTTCCCTCACGAGTGCCTCACCCACGTCTCTCCTCCCTCACCTATGCCTCACCCACATGCACCACACCCAAGCAACACCCATTAGTACACCCAGGCCCCCCTCCCCACACAGCGAGCCACTTGGCTCTCAACATATACACAGGAAAACACACACACAGTATACATATTACCATTGTGGCATCCCCAACAACGCGCCAGGGCATCCAACCCTGCTGGAAATGTTGGTTTAATAAACAGGCAAGAAACCCACGACCCCAACAATACATGACCCAGCAGTCTGCTGGAGGCGGGGAGTAATTAAATAACGTTGGGTTTATTCCTATTCATTCATATTTTTCTCTGCCTCTTCACCCATCTCTTCTCCTCCCCCCTTCTGCCCGGCCACTCCCTTGGCCCACAAGCCGGGGTCACACACCAGATATAAATTATGTGACAGCTGGTCGCTTGTTCAATTTGTTGCGTTTTGTTCGAACTCCTTTTCAAGAAGCTTTCTCTTGTCATTACCGGAAAATATGCATTAAACGCACTCTTTATGTGTGTGAGAGAGAGAGAGAGAGAGAGAGAGAGAGAGAGAGAGAGAGAGAGAGAGAGAGAGAGAGAGAGAGAGAGAGAGAGAGAGAGAGAGAGAGAGAGAGAGAGAGAGAAAAGAGAGAAGGGAGAAGAGAAGGGAGCAGTACCTCCCAGAGACTGGGAGGTGTCACCATACACATCTACCTAGCCAAGCGGTATACACCCCGGTGTAGTAGATGCCTTAACATAATGTCTGCCAATACTCGACAATGAACAGGACCGTCAAGAGAGTTAAACAAACCCGCACCCGGCACAGAGAGCTGTGTTAGGTAGTCTGTTAGTCACTGTTGGGTAGTCTTTACTGAAGGCCCTCCTCAACACCCTCAGATACATAATATAATATAATATATATATTATATATATATATATATATATATATATATATATATATATATATATATATATATATATTGTAGGGTAGGGCATATATATATATATATATATATATATATATATATATATATATATATATATATATATATATATATATATTAGGTACAGCAGCTGGTCTCTCTCTCCCTCTCACTTGCATGAAGTCATGTTACAACTGTCGCCAGGCAGCTTGCACTAAATCCTAAATTATAATAGAGTTCTTCGCCGAGAGCAGCATAATAACATAAGAATGAAGGTAACGGCAGAAGGCCTATTTGCCCATACGAGGCAGCTCCTATTTACATCCACAGGCTGTATATATATATCCATATATCTACAGCACAGGCTGTAGCTGATTCAGTTACTTCATGCATACGAAGGCACACAGAAGCGCTAAGACACGCGAAATGGTGTTTAGTCTCATGAATGATAACATTATTTGTGCATGGCTTCAAGCCAGAAATGTTACAATCATGTTTTATGGATTTACGAATAACTATGAATGAGAGTTAATTAAGTCGTCAGGAGAGCAAGGAGTATAGCAAATTATTACGCTTGGAGGCCGTAGACCCAATTAATTACACGTGTCCCACTCCCAAGGTGAGAGCCATAGCTCCTCATCATAACCGAGGAGCCTCGGAGCCCCATTAGCAGAGACTCCCTCAAATCTGAGTCCAACCACTTGGGGTGGACGGTAGAGCGACGGTCTCGCTTCATGCAGGTCGGCGTTCCATTCCCGACCGTCCAAGTATTTGGGGCACCATTCCTTCCCTCCCCGTCCCATCCCAAATCCTTATCCTGACCCCTTCCAAGTGCTATATAGTCGTAATGGCTTGGTACTTTCCCCCTGATAATTCACAATTCCCTCAAATCTGAAGAGACTTGCGCCAAGTGTGTGAAGGTAGAGTCCAAGAGGAGCGGGGCTGAGGGCAGCTTCGTGGGTCACCTCTCCCCATCCTCCGCCTCCACTCACAATTGGCTATAACCAATTATGAACCTCTTTCCTGCTAACTTTATAAGGTATACATTTGGGTGCAGTCTTTGGTGTAGACGGGCGTGCGTTGTTCATTAACAATATATATGCATTATTATTGTTGTGTGCGCGTATTCACCTATTGGTGGCCCCAAAGGTCGTGCTTCTGCTCTTGGGCCCCGCCTTTCCGGATTCTAGCGTTTAATTCAACGAATCCTCCTCGTCTAGTCAGTAATATTTTCATAATAATTTTACGTTAAATGAGCAATTATGCTCATCTGTCTCTAGTTTCCACCCATGATGGCCTCTCATGATATTAGAATTTATAGTAAAAATGTTCTTTTCCAATCTGTTAATTCCTATAAGGATTGAGTATGTTTCTTAACATGTCTCCGCTCTCTCTTCTCTTTCTTAGCGTTGTTTGACATCTTTTCTTCGTTGCCAGGAGCCGGTCGGCCGAGCGGACAGCACGCTGGACTTGTGATCCTGTGGTCCCGGGTTCGATCCCGGGCGCCGGCGAGAAATAATGGGCAGGGTTTCTTTCACCCTATGCCCCTGTTACCTAGCAGTAAAATAGGTACCTGGGTGTTAGTCAGCTGTCAAGGGCTGCTTCCTGGGGGTGGAGGCCTGGTCGAGGACCGGGCCGCGGGGACACTAAAGCCCCGAAATCATCTCAAGATAACCTCAAGATACACCTCTGAAGGGTGCGCATGTGAGTGGCACTGGTAATGTAGCGCCTCCTGATTGTCCCATCTTTTGTGTTTAAGTTTCCCAACGTTAAGAAAACGGTCAGTGTAAAGTGTCCTAACCTAACACACTAAGCCAGAGGACCCAAAACAGAAAACGGCACAATACGTCACATTCACGAGGCGCTTCCATTTTCTAGTACGACCATTCTAATTTGCAATATATCAAGGAGCAATATATATATATATATATATATATATATATATATATATATATATATATATATATATATATATATATATATATTGCAAATAATTTGCAATATATTCGCTCGTATGCGCCTTATGTAACACATACGAGCGAAAAGCGACATTCTTTGTAGGAGGACAGGTTGAGTGAATGGGGGAGAGGAATGAGGGGGGAGAGTAGGGGAAAGAGAACGAGGGATAGGAGAGCTGGAGTGAAGGGGGGGGAGGGGAAGGAAGGAGGTGTTAATTGAGGAAAACGAGGTGTTAAATGAGGGGACAGGGATTGAGGAGGAGAGAAAGGATTGAGAAGGGAAGGGATGAGGGACGGCATGAAAAAGAAAGCAAGAGAGAGAGAGAGAGAGAGAGAGAGAGAGAGAGAGAGAGAGAGAGAGAGAGAGAGAGAGAGTGAGTGTGTGTGTGTGTGTGTGTGTGTGTGTGTGTGTGTGTGTGTGTGTGTGTGTGTGTGTGTGTGTGTGTGTGTGTGTGTACTCACCTAGTTGTACTCACCTAGTTGTACTCACCTAGTTGTACTCACCTAGTTGTGTTTGCGGGGGTTGAGCTCTGGCTCTTTGGTCCCGCCTCTCAACCGTCAATCAACAGGTGTACAGATTCATGAGCCTATCGGGCTCTGTCATATCTACACTTGAAACAGTGTATGGAGTCAGCCTCCACCACATCACTTCCTAATGCATTCCATTTGTCAACCACTCTGACACTAAAAAAGTTCTTTCTAATATCTCTGTGGCTCATTTGGGCACTCAGTTTCCACCTGTGTCCTCTTGTGCGTGTTCCCCTTGTGTTAAATAGACTGTCTTTATCTACCCTATCAATCCCCTTCAGAATCTTGAATGTGGTGATCATGTCCCCCCTAACTCTTCTGTCTTCCAGCGAAGTGAGGTTTAATTCCCGTAGTCTCTCCTCGTATCTCATACCTCTCAGCTCGGGTACTAGTCTGGTGGCAAACCTTTGAACCTTTTCCAGTTTAGTCTTATCCTTGACTAGATATGGACTCCATGCTGGGGCTGCATACTCCAGGATTGGCCTGACATATGTGGTATACAAAGTTCTGAATGATTCTTTACACAAGTTTCTGAATGCCGTTCGTATGTTGGCCAGCCTGGCATATGCCGCTGATGTTATCCGCTTGATATGTGCTGCAGGAGACAGGTCTGGCGTGATATCAACCCCCAAGTCTTTTTCCTTCTCTGACTCCTGAAGAATTTCCTCTCCCAGATGATACCTTGTATCTGGCCTCCTGCTCCCTACACCTATCTTCATTACATTACATTTGGTTGGGTTAAACTCTAACAACCATTTGTTCGACCATTCCTTCAGCTTGTCTAGGTCTTCTTGAAGCCTCAAACAGTCCTCTTCTGTTTTAATCCTTCTCATAATTTTAGCATCGTCCGCAAACATTGAGAGAAATGAATCGAAAGTGTGTGTGTGTGTGTGTGTGTGTGTGTGTGTGTGTGTGTGTGTGTGTGTGTGTGTGTGTGTGTGTGTGTGTGTGTGTGTGTGTGTGTGTGTGCGCGTGTGTGTGTGTGCGTGTGTGGGGGGGGGGTGGAAGGGGAGGGGGAGGGGTGATGGGGTAGAGGGGATGGGGGGAGAGGAGGAGGAGGGAAGCCAAGAGCAACAGGTAACAAGGGGTGCACCCTTAACCATCTTGGCGTTAAGGAGCGGCCGGTGAACACACTGGCCGGACAGCGACCGGGTACCTACCTTTACGGAACGAGGCGGGGAAAACTAGAGATTCTGGGTCATTAGCGAGGGAGAGGTAGAGTGGGTGTGAGGGCGATTACCGGCGCCAGGTAACCATTACCGTCTGTGACCGCTCATCTGTAATACTTGCCGCTCCCTAATGTTCCACTCTACAGTAATGGAGCAACATTGCGCTCCTTGATATATTGCAAACATATATTGCCACACAAAATTGCACATTTAGAGCATCAAGAAACCAAATTAGAAATAATGCAGCTATAAGCACGGATTAAGACTCAAGGTACATTTTATATCTCACAAGTCGAGCCTGGCCTCGGGCCGGGCTTGGGGAGTAGAAGAACTCCCAGAACCCCATCAACCAGGTATCAACCAGGTATATACAATAGACAATGACAAATCAACATTAAGCAACAAATATTAGAAAACCCTAACATAGAAATGTCCCTTAAAAGGCCAATGAGATTAAGCAAGGACAAACAATTATTATTTTTTACCCTCGAAGCACTGATCTATGTGTCCCTTTATCCAGCTGTGCTTCCCAACATAGCTGTGTGGTCGTCGTTTATTAGATCCCAGGGGGGGGGTGGAAATAGCCTAAGCTATTCTATCCCTTTGAGATATTACGGGCTCACCATAGCCCGTGCTACTTGGGACATTTTGTTCCAAGTAGCGAATCTTTAACAACAACAACAACAACCTTTGAGATGTATTTCTTTCTTGTCTCAATAAACATACTTGAACTTATTAGCTCCCAGGTAATAATACATTTATTACTGAAACTGAATTTGCTGAATCCTTCTCTTCTGGGATTTGCGACGGAGTGAGCATGTCTGTTGCCCACGCTAGTGTGAACTTCTATTAGGATGTGATCCGAGTAGCATGTATTTGTAATCATGGTGTCCCTAAACAGTTCATCGTTGTTGTTTGAGAAAATAAGGCCAAGTGTTTTTCCTTTCTAGTTGGTTTTATTAATTGCTGGTTCAAGGCAAATTTGTCTGAGCGTCAAGAAAGAGGTCGCTTGTAAAAACTGTTCATCTAGAAGGCTTCCTAGAAGGAAGTTTTCATCTAGAAGGTTTTCACGATGAAACCCAACAACGGAAATTAGAACTGTTCTTGAGGTAACAAGGGAAATTAGAACTGTTCTTGAGGTAACAAGGGAAATTAGAACTATTCTTGAGGTAACAAGGGAAATTAGAACTATTCTTGAGGTAACAACGAAAAGTAAAACTTTTTCATGAAGTGAAAGTGATAACTTTCCATTGAGGTAACAACGCGAATATTAAGATATCGTTAAGAAATGAAGACTAAGACTTTCCGTTAATTTACAGCAGTCCCCACGAGTCTCCAGCGTCCTAGCGGAGAAAGTAGCACGTCAGTAACCCCCACTGGATACACCCTGAGGTAACCTTGATGTTACCTTGAGGTAACTCCAAGGTAATTTGAGGTTAAGGCTTGTTACCAAGTTAAGGCTTACACAATACCGTTCCCCCAACAAATGTCAAAACCAACCTAACGTAACCCAAACTAATCTAACCCAAACCTAACCTAACGATATATATACAGTCTTGACGCTCAGAAAACCAGCCTTGTGGAGCCGTCATGGGTGCGATTTCATCCTACATGAACCCATGCAACCTACTCCAAGCAACTAAGGCTGGCACTTGCCAGCGCCCCAAGAGTGCCAACACAAACAGTCTTGTGGACTGGGAGAGAAACAACTGTGACAAACGAAAGCAGCTGCAAGTGGTGAAAGTTATTTTGAGGACAATGAATTAATGTGGTAGATTTATGAAAGAAAGTGGATAGGAAAGAAAAATGAAGGATGGGAAACGTGTAAAGAGCACGAGTGAAACAACGGAAAATGGGATGGGTAAATGAATACAAGGGGATGGGTAAATGAATACAAGGGGATGAGTAAATGAATACAAGGGGATGAGTAAATGAATACAAGGGGATGAGTAAATGAATACAAGGGGATGGGTAAATGAATACAAGGGGATGGGTAAATGAATACAAGGGGATGAGTAAATGAATACAAGGGGATGAGTAAATGAATACAAGGGGATGAGTAAATGAATACAAGGGGATGGGTAAATGAATACAAGGGGATGGGTAAATGAATACAAGGGGATGAGTAAATGAATACAAGGGGATGAGTAAATGAATACAAGGGGATGGGTAAATGAATACAAGGGGATGAGTAAATGAATACAAGGGGATGGGTAAATGAATACAAGGGGATGAGTAAATTAATACAAGGGGATGAGTAAATGAATACAAGGGGATGGGAAAATGAATACTTTCTCCTAGGTCTATTAACGATGTCTATGTTGTGTTACCATAGACTATATAACCGTTTGATGATGCTAGTGATAACCAAAAAGATAATTTTTATTTAATACTTGATGGAGTCCCCGGCGGTGCCCGGGCCCACCCCAAGAGGTTACATCATATACATGTTGAGAGCCTCAGGAATGTAAATATGCCATTAGAATGTGTATTTTGAATATCACTATCGTAATTTTTGTGTATTAACACATTTAGGTACATGTGCATATGTGCAGCTGCCCCCAGGCTATATGAAGGGGAGTACAGTGTGTGTCAAGAACTGGCTACGTGAGGCTAAAAGTCCCCATCACACAGGATGGTTAGTCATGCAGGGCCATGTGATCAGTAGTCTGCACTGGCAAACTCTGCGTGTATTGAGGATATCATCATGAATACAAGAGTGAATAAAGTAATTGCAAAGCTCCAGGTACCTCATGCCAACGGGTCTGAAGGGTTTAATGACTGGACATTCAATAGTATAGTGTGTGAGATGATGACAGTTCGTGCTCACAGTTTGCACATTGAGTGCTCAGGATTGAGAGGTTCGTCACCTGTATCCACCTGCCACAGGTAACGATAATTTTGTTAATAACGCATTTACGTACATCTTCATTTGAGCAGCCACAAAAAATGTCTTAAAATTATTATAAATTGATTTAGTTTAAGAAAGAGTTAACAAAAAATATGTTAACGGTAATATTATGAACAAATTATAAAACTATGAACTCTGTACTAAATATTTCATCTCTTCCACCTTAAAGAATTGGGGCTCTACCCTCAATGGGGTTCAATGAAGCCAATCCCAACCCTCTATGACACTCCACCCACACCCACCAGCCACCCTGGAGAGTTTAATGAAGTTAGCCCCCAGCAGCTGACCTAGTCCTCTACGGGCTCACCATAGCCCGTGCTACTTGGGAACTTTTGGTTCCAGGTAGCGAATCTTAAACAACAACCTCCAACCTATGACTTACAACCATCGTACCTATAAACGTGAATGTCTCTACTGCTTGTCCGAGGTCGAACGCCGGATACCAAGGGTTAACCTCATGTAACTATCATACATGAAACATGTAGAGTAGAAAAGTGTCACAGGTCAGTCAATGTTTTAAATGAATTGTTTTCAGAAATACTGGCATTTATAGCGACCCCCCCCCCCCCCCATCCATGTGATTTTCAAGAAGTATGAAATATTGTTGGAATTCCCAAAAAGAGTTATTAGCATTACTAGTGCTTCATAATAAGACATTTTCTGAAAGAAAGGGGGAAGGGAAGATAGGGGAAGTGGGTGATGATTTTTTGTTATGATGGATGCCTACTACTACTGTGGAACTGGTTCTCCCTAATACTGGTGAGGGTGAGAAGTAGTGTGATTGGTTCTCCCTAATACTGGTGAGGGTGGAAAGTAGTGTGATTGGTTCTCCCTAATACTCCCTAGGGTGAGAAGTAGTGTGAATAAACACGTGTCAGTTCCCTTATAGTTAACTATCTTTTCCCACAGTACCACCCCACCATCTCCGAGTAAATAACTGCTCTCGTGAACACTATTGAGACGTTCCTTAGTTACAACATGGAAACAAATTACAAAACAATTACAAACAATGTCGAATTCTAAATCTGCAAGCCAAATTATCAACATACTGACGGGCGAGCGAGAGAGAGGAAGAGTGTTGACTATACACGCAGCAGAAGACAAGGCCGGCGTGAGCACAGAGAGCACCAGGGGGCCACCACCTTACCTTCTTGAGATGATTTCGGGGCTTTAGTGTCCCCGTGGCCCGGTCCTCGACCAGGCCTCCAGGTACCTCCCACCAACACATACCCGAAGTATCGCTGGGACAACGGTGGACGCTTTAAAGAGGGAACTTGACAACTCTCTATTTAAGTTGCGGGTCTAAGTTGACACAAGTGTTATATGAATCCCGGCCCTGTTGGTGATGTCATGTGGCCCCAAGAGCCACATGGTCCTTAGGGAAGCATGGCCCTAGGGCGGGCAGCGGGCGAATAAAAAAGAAATATCTACGCCATCCACATAAAATCTTCACATCTTGGAACAGTCAAGAGACAGTTTCAAGCACAGCTTTACAATTTCTTCTACGATTTAAAACTTTGATATCTAGACATTTGTCCCACGATCTACTCGGGTATAATAATATCCTGTCTCCTAAAGCAAGAGCGGCCTACCAAGCCGACAGGCCTATCCCGGAGTAGAGCTAAGCAAATCCACGAACAGCGCATAGCGTTCCATTTAGTAAGGTGATCAGCACCCACGCCAGTAAGAGGAAGGGGAAGGCGGTGAGGAGGTCCGGGAGAGTGCCACATAACCGCCCCCCGCAGCGCCCACTTCAGGATCCACTAATTAGCACCACGGCCCCGGCAGGGAGCTATTAGGTTGCCGAGGCGCCTCACAGGACCCTGCCTGCTCCCCAGGGACACGCAGGCCTCGTGGCGCGCGCACGCAACACGCACACATTATTATATCATTATATTTATATATATATATTTTATATATATATTATTATATTTTGGTAGAAGTCTTTCTTGGAAACATATGTTGTTGAATATCACCGAAAGGGTAAGATTTAATGATGCTAACACGAATCTTCTCAATATTTCTTACGTTTTTCTTCACTGTCGGGGGTAATTGAAAAATTAACTCTCCAAAGTTCATTTTTGGATTTTTATTTACGGTCTGACGCCTAGACGCGTTTCGCAAGAGACTTCTCACATTTTCAAAGACAGATTTTTATGTACTCCGTTTCATGCTTATATTTGTTTTTGGGTGAGTTGATGTGACAAATGTTTTTGGGTGAGGTGATAAAACACGAACCAATGGGTAATAATGGGGTAAAGATAATTTTACATAGTCAGAACACGAATTATTGTGTAATTTCTCTTCTTGCTTCTATGTTGGTTCGGGGTCTTGAAGTGGGTAGAATATAGTTATGTGATAATTGGCTGTTGACTTTTTGGTGTGTAGGGCCTCGCTGATGTCGAGTCTCCTGCTATCGCTGTATCTATCGATGATTTCTGTGTTCCTTGTTATGCTTTCTCTGGTGATAGTCTGGTTGTGTGAGGAGATTATATTCTCCTTGATGGAGCCCTGTTGTTTGTGCAATGTTAATCGCCTGGAAAGAGACGTTGTTGTCTTGCCTATATACTGAGATCTTCGGGGCTGACAGTCCCCAAGTGGGCATGTGAAGGCATAGACGACGTTGGTTTCTTTCAAGGCGTTCTGTTTGGTGTCTGGAGAGTTCTTCATGAGTAGGTTGGCCGTTTTCTTGTTTTTGTAGTAAATTGTCAATTATATCTTCTGATTTTCGTCTGTGGGGATAACGTTCCTATTAATAATATCTTTCAGGACACTTTCCTTCGTTTTATGAGCCGTCGAAAAGAAGTTCCTGTAAAATAGTCTAATAGGAGGTACAAGTGTTGTGTTGGTTGTCTCTTCAGAGGTTGCATGACGTTTCACCTTTCTTTTTATGATGTCTTCAACATAACCGTTAGAGAAACCGTTGTCGACTAGGAGCTGCATATATATATATATATATATATATATATATATATATATATATATATATATATATATATATATATATATATATATATATAGTATATCGAATAAATGAGAGAGAGAGAGAGAGAGAGAGAGAGAGAGAGAGAGAGAGAGAGAGAGAGAGAGAGAGAGAGAGAGAGAGAGAGAGAGAGAGAGAGAGAGAGAGAGAGAGAGAGAGAATGAATTCCTAGCATCAGATAACAATATAAAAGTTTTCCCTTAAATGCACATCTATATTTGGTTTACTTAATGGTTATTAAATATCATATTTCAACAACATGTTAAGAACTGCAAAAAGTTAAGATCTTATTCGAGCTCCTGATAGGCCAGGTGGATTTCCAGAATGCTGAAGGCATTACCTCTGGAGTGCTATGCTGCAATGCCGGAATGTTAACTGGAATGTTAACTGGAATGTGAACCTGACAGTTTATTAGACCTCCGGTTGTTCCTATAAAGAAGAACCTTAAACTGAAAAGAACACAAGTTATGTTTCTTCCCCATGAGCCTCTAGTGCTAGTATTGGTGGTCTTCCTGTGGACGATTTCGTTAGCTCTCCTATGGCAGCCTGACCTTGGGTCAACCTTCTCTGGTGATATCCTGGTCAATGAAGGTGCTGGTGTTTGTAACCCGCAGGAGCACATACCAGCACAGCCAAGCACAACCCCCTACAGATGACCAGCGGTTCAGAGCACACTCCCCAAGGGCCAACGGTGACACACATTCCTTGTATACCGTGATGAAGGTACACTTCCGTTAGTTAAAGTTTAGGGTGCAGTAGTGGTAGTGATACACCTGCCATACTGGCTCAACACATTAACACTGTATAATGTTTCTGGTATGACTCAGCATAGATAGTCTGGTAGATAGCATCACAACGTTACACTGTTAAAGCTTTAAGTTGCTTAATGCATGGGCAAATTAGTACAGCCCTGAGAAGCCTTTCCAAGAGACATGCGTTAGCTATGTTGGTCTACTTAGGCTGCATACAAATACACTCCTGGTTGCGTTTCAGTCTTCCTGAGCATACTAAGACGTGCATGCACGCTGTATCAATTCACGCTAAGAAGGCTGCGACATTACGTGCTATTCCTGGCTTTATAAAAGAGTGCTAAATAACGTTAAAATTTCTGAAAACAGAATCATAGCAATTACTACATAATAAAGTCTTTAAAGCAGTGATTCCAGATAATGTGAACATTGTCTAAAGAGTACAGAATACTAATCACGACTAAACCAAGGGAAAGAGAGACTTGGTACATAGATGTGTGTAAACTATAGAGGGATATATAGCTTTCGTCAAAGATAGTGACCGTTCCAGAGTTTAATTATGTTCCTAATATGGTATTTGAGAGGGTAAATTAATGAAAAGTCTTACGTTCTTAAACAACTCGACAAATGCCAAAATTGTATAAATCCATATGGAAAACTTTGGAGTATTCTGGTATTTTAGTGAATCTATAATGAGGTAACGATACCTTAGACGTCCAGGTATGGCCTCTATTGGAACCAAGCGTGGAGGCATAGTGCCACCAGGTCTGAGAAAGGTCGACACTCACGAATTATGCATTTCTAACTATAGAAATGTCTTGTTGTTGTCCAGGAAGTGCGTTAATGCTACTTTATGGTTGGATGATAACTGTTAGATATTTACGGCTAATCACATCACACACAATACACTCAAGGCACAAGTGCGCGCACGCTGTCACCACAAGCGCGCGTGCACGCTGTTGCCACAAGCGCGCGTGCACGCTGTTGCCACAAGCGCGCGTGCACGCTGTTGCCACAAGCGCGCGTGCACGCTGTCGCCACAAGCGCGCGTGCACGCTGTTGCCACAAGCGCGCGTGCACGCTGTCGCCACAAGCGCGCGTGCACGCTGTCGCCACAAGCGCGCGCACGCTGTCACCACAAGCGCGCGTGCACGCTGTCACCACAAGCGCGCGTGCACGCTGTCACCACAAGCGCGCGTACACGCTGTCACCACCAGCGTGCACATCTCAGGTCAGAACAAACACTGGACAACTTGCACACTCCACCCATCTGGGTCACGCTATCAGAAGCGACACAGTTATTTGTGTACACGAGATCACACTAATAATAACACACAGACACATCACAGTAACGTGATATATCAACGAGACGAGCCACAAGAGCCCTGATGAGGATTCGAACCTATGTGCTGGGTGTTCCCAGACACTAATAAAACAATAACAATAGTAATAATAATAATATGTTCTCACGATGTACTTTCTGTAGGTACTCTGGCGACACCTTACTCTCCAAAACCACCTCTAGGTCTCCTTCTTTTTTAGACTTCTGTAATTCCTTTCCACATAGTTTGTAAGTTGTGTGTGGTCTATTTTCTCCGAATCCACATTCTGTAACATGGCATTTATTCACATTGCATTCCATTTGCCACGTGACGCTCCAAGCACTTATAAATTTGAAGGGCAATGCAATCGTCTTCCCCAGTATCTTAGCATCATCCACAAACATGGTCATGTACTTATGTATTCCTTCTGGTAGATCATTTATTTAGACGATGAACATTACTGGTGCAAGAACTGAACCCTGTGGTACTCCGCTAGTAACACTTCTCCAGTCAGATACATTGTCTCTGATTACCGCCCTCATCTGTCTGTCAGTTAGAAAGTTTTTCATACATGTCAGAAGTCTCCCTGTCACCCCTCCAGCATGTTCAAGTTTCCAGAACAGCCTCTTGTGTGGGACTGTCAAAAGCCCTTTTTTTTTTAGGTCCAGATAGACACAGTCAACCCAACCATCTCTTCCCTGTAGTATCTCTGTGGCTCAATCATAAGAACTAAGTAGATTTCTTACACAGGATCTTCCTGTTCGAAAACCATACTGTCTGTCTGTTATTATGCCATTACTCTCTAGGTGATCAACCCATTTGGTCTTACTGAAGCGACCATACGAGTCATAAATACTCATACTCCGCCCAAGTAAAACAGAAGCGAGCAACACTTAGTGGGCCAGCCAGAGGCTTAGGGCCCGCGCAGGAATATCCCTGAGAAATTTTTTTTTGGCTTAAACTAATTTTTTTTAGTGTTTTGACTACCACGCTTGTTAATGACACGGGTCTATAATTTAGAGGTTCGTCTCGACTATCATTTGTATAAATTGGTACCATGTTTGCCTTTTCCATATATCTGCTAAGATTCCATTGCACAAGGAAGTCTGGAACATTAATTGGAGTGGAATGCTCAGCTCAATTGCACATTCTCGCAGCACCCAAGGTGAAATTCCATCAGGTCTCTCTTGATTTTATCTTAAACATGTATCTTGCTTTGAACATTATTATTATTATTATTATTATTATTATTATTATTATTATTATTATTGAGAAAATCCACTAAGCCTATAGGTGGGCGAGAAGCTACGACCCCTACGGCATTGACGGTCGCGGACTCTACTACTAGACCAACGCTGACTTGTTAAAAAATGTTTCGCCACTCCCAGGAATCGAACCCGGGACCATTTAATTTTGAAACGACTGCGTTGACCCCTACACCACAGATCTCCTCAAGATCAAATGTATGTATGCATGTGTGTGTATTCACCTAGTTGTGCTTGCGGGGGTTGAGCTCTGGCTCTTTGGTCCCGCCTCTCAACTGTCAATCAACTGGTGTACAGATTCCTGAGCCTACTGGGCTCTATCATATCTACATTTGAAACTGTGTATGGAGTCATCCTCCACCACATCACTGCCTAATGCATTCCATCTGTTAACTACTCTGATACTGAAAAAGTTCTTTTCTTTACTCTTTTCTTTCAAAATACTGCCCTCAGTATTTTGGTGTTTATGTGATTGATAGTTTGCTTTTCATTTTTATTTTCAATATGTATCACTAAATTGTTGTGTTAAACATCACCTGGCATTAGTGAGACCAATTTTCTAGGGTAGGTATATGAGCTAGCAACCTCCCTCGCTTTATAGGTACTGTAGTCTTGCTGGTCAGCTTAGTACCATCAGCAAATGTTGATATTCTGCTGTTTAAGCCACCGTCGGGGTCAATAATGTACACCAACAAATCCCAGGCCCCAACACACAGCCCCGCGGCACTCCACCGGACTCACGACGCCAGTCTCATGCTTCTCTATTCCTAATACACAACAATCTATTCCAAGCTCTCTTATTTAGAAGAAATCTGATAGAAAAAATTATGCTTGTCCGCGTTCGCGTGCGTGCGTGTGCGTGCCCGCACAAATCCAAAAGGAGAAGGAGTTTCTACGTATCCAGCCAAGCCTTCCAAGTGACAACCTGAATCAAGCACATGCTGAAAACCTTTAGAAAATCATCAACTTTTAATCGTACATATTAATAGTATCGAAAGAAATCAAAGTGACTCGTTAAACACGATCAATTTTTTTAGAAAACCGCGCTGGGGAACTATCAACGGTCAGGCGGTATTTGTCCGGGGGTGATGAATTGTGTCATCTTTAGTGTCCGATAAGTTCTTCCACTGTTAATGTCCAGCTTATTACTCGATAATTACATGGGGACATTTTGGTATTCCGGAGTAGTGAGGCACGTGAGTAGTGGTGGAAGGAGAAGAGGAATGAGGTGAGTAGCAGGGGGAACAGAGGCATGAGGCGTGGTGCAGGTGGAGCCCAACACCAGGAGTCATAATTACATTCAGCGTATGGCGGTACAGTGTAACCGACAACAAAGGCATCTTTTGTTCGCATTATGGACGATTATGTAGTAAACAGCTGGCTATTAATCCATGGATGTAATTTTAGTTATGGTTCACTGCATATTAGTCTTTTTCAGCCTTTTCCAAACACACGCAAGGGTGCTTGCCCGCGTTCGCGTGTGCGTGCGTGTGTGTGTGTGTGTGTGTGTGTGTGTGTGTGTGTGTGTGTGTGTGTGTGTGTGTGTGTGTGTGTGTGTGTGTGTGTGTGTGTGTGTGTGTGTGTTTGTGTGCGTGCGTGCCCGCACAAATCCAAAAGGAGAGGGAGTTCTACGTGTCAAGCCAAGCCTTCCAAGTGACAACGTGAATCAAGCACACGGCTGGCGATGGTATGAAGCCAATTTAATTGCGACACAAGTTATAATAATGTACAGTAATTGTGATTATACACACACGCACATTGTATTATAATTGTGTTCTTCAGTCGGACGGTCTTGAAGTGTATGTACGAGGGACTCGCTACATTCACTCATTGATTATAAACATGATTTAATCAGTAGAATTATAACAGCGTAGTAGATCAAGGATTGCTGGGGGCAACTGCCGCCACCACCACCACCACCACCACCAGTGTTGCCCGCACCACCACCACCAGTGTTGCCTGCACCACCACCACCACCAGTGTTGCCTGCACCACCACCACCACCAGTGTTGCCCGCACCACCACCACCACCAGTGTTGCCCGCACCACCCCCACCAGTGTTGCCTGCACCACCACCACCACCAGTGTTGCCCGCACCACCCCCACCAGTGATGCCTGCACCACCACCACCACCACCAGTGTTGCCCGCACCACCACCACCAGTGATGCCTGCACCACCACCACCAGTGATGCCTGCACCACCACCACCAGTGTTGCCTGCAACCCAACACCACCAGTGTTGCCTGCACCACCACCAGTGTTGCCTGCACCACCACCAGTGTTGCCTGCACCACCACCACCACCAGTGTTGCCTGCAACCCATCACCACCAGTGTTGCCTGCACCACCACCACCACCAGTGTTGCCTGCACCACCACCACCACCAGTGTTGCCTGCACCACCACCACCACCAGTGTTGCCTGCACCACCACCCACCACCACCACCACCACCACCACCAGTGTTGCCCGCACCACCACCACCGATGTTGCCTGCACCACCACCACCAGTGTTGCCTGCACCACCACCACCACCAGTGTTGCCTGCACCACCACCACCACCAGTGTTGCCCGCACCACCACCACCGATGTTGCCTGCACCACCACCACCACCAGTGTTGCCCGCACCACCACCACCACCACCGATGTTGCCTGCACCACCAGTGTTGCCCGCACCACCACCACCACCAGTGTTGCCTGCACCACCAGTGTTGCCCGCACCACCACCACCAGTGTTGCCTGAACCACCACCACCACCAGTGTTGCCCGCACCACCACCACCAGTGTTGCCTGAACCACCACCACCACCAGTGTTGCCTGCACCACCACCACCACCAGTGTTGCCTGCACCACCACCACCACCAGTGTTGCCTGCACCACCACCACCAGTGTTGCCTGCACCACCACCACCACCAGTGTTGCCTGCACCACCACCACCACCACCAGTGTTGCCTGCACCACCACCACCAGTGTTGCCTGCACCACCACCACCAGTGTTGCCTGCACCACCACCACCAGTGTTGCCTGCACCACCACCACCACCACCACCAGTGTTGCCTGCACCACCACCACCACCACCACCAGTGTTGCCTGCACCACCACCACCACCAGTGTTGCCTGCACCACCACCACCACCAGTGTTGCCCGCACCACCACCAGTGTTGCCCGCACCACCACCACCACCACCACCAGTGTTGCCTGCACCACCACCACCACCAGTGTTGCCTGCACCACCACCACCACCACCACCAGTGTTGCCTGCACCACCACCACCACTGAGAAACAACTACTTAACAACATCTAGGGGTCCGCCACCGACGCATCCGCCCATTTAACTGCGTGGTGATTATGGAAGCTGATAATTAACCACACTTGAAAGCATGTTAAAAATAGCTTTAAACATCTGCCAGGAGAGAAGACAAATGTTAACCAAACATCGATCTCATTATCGCAAGGTTTTGATAACTTTACACGTCACGACATTTTGTGAGATCTTTAAATGGAGATGAAGTCTGTAGTTGTATCTTTGATAGGAGATGCTGGACCCTTGTTGATAGATGAGAGGATGCTGAGAGATGCATTCCAAGATGTGTATACCCCCAGGGTCATCTCCCAGTGGTGTATACCCCCAGGGTCATCTCCCAGTGGTGTATACCCCTAGGGTCATCTCCCAGTGGTGTATACCCCCAGGGTCATCTCCCAGTGGTGTATACCCCCAGGGTCATCTCCCAGTGGTGTATACCCCCAGGGTCATCTCCCAGTGGTGTATACCCCCAAGGTCATCTCCCAGTGATGTATACCCCCAGGGTTGTCTCCCAGTGGTGTATACCCCCAGGGTCGTCTCCCAGTGGTGTATACCCCTAGGGTCATCTCCCAGTGGTGTATACCCCCAGGGTCGTCTCCCAGTGGTGTATACCCCCAGGGTCATCTCCCAGTGGTGTATACCCCCAGGGTCATCTCCCAGTGGTGTATACCCCCAGGGTCATCTCCCAGTGGTGTATACCCCCAGGGTCATCTCCCAGTGGTGTATACCCCTAGGGTCATCTCCCAGTGGTGTATACCCCTAGGGTCATCTCCCAGTGGTGTATACCCCTAGGGTCATCTCCTAGTGGTGTATACCCCCAGGGTCATCTCCCAGTGGTGTATACCCCCAGGGTCGTCTCCCAGTGGTGTATACCCCCAGGGTCATCTCCCAGTGGTGTATACCCCCAGGGTCATCTCCCAGTGGTGTATACCCCCAGGGTCGTCTCCCAGTGGTGTATACCCCTAGGGTCATCTCCCAGTGGTGTATACCCCCAGGGTCGTCTCCCTGTGGTGTATACCCCCAGGGTCATCTCCCAGTGGTGTATACCCCAAGGGTCATCTCCCAGTGGTGTATACCCCCAGGGTCATCTCCCAGTGGTGTATACCCCAGGGTCATCTCCCAGTGGTGTATACCCCCAGGATCATCTCCCAGTGATGTATATCCCCAGGGTCGTCTCCCAGTGGTGTATACCCCCAGGGTCGTCTCCCAGTGGTGTATACCCCTAGGGTCATCTCCCAGTGGTGTATACCCCCAGGGTCGTCTCCCAGTGGTGTATACCCCTAGGGTCATCTCCCAGTGGTGTATACCCCCAGGGTCGTCTCCCAGTGGTGTATACCCCCAGGGTGGTCTCCCAGTGGTGTATACCCCCAGGGTCATCTCCCAGTGGTGTATACCCCCAGGGTCATCTCCCAGTGGTGTATACCCCCAGGGTCATCTCCCAGTGATGTATACCCCCAGGGTCATCTCCCAGTGATGTATACCCCCAGGGTCGTCTCCCAGTGATGTATAGCCCCAGGGTCATCGCCCAGTGATGTATACCCCCAGGGTCGTCTCCCAGTGGTGTATACCCCCAGGGTCATCTCCCAGTGGTGTATACCCCCAGGGTCATCTCCCAGTGGTGTATACCCCCAGGGTCATCTCCCAGTGATGTATACCCCCAGGGTCGTCTCCCAGTGGTATATACCCCCAGGGTCGTCTCCCAGTGGTGTATACCCCTAGGGTCATCTCCCAGTGGTGTATACCCCAGGGTCATCTCCCAGTGGTGTATACCTCCACGGTCATCTCCCAGTGGTGTATACCCCCCACGGTCATCTCCCAGTGGTGTATACCCCCCACGGTCATCTCCCAGTGGTGTATACCTCCACGGTCATCTCCCAGTGGTGTATACCCCCAGGGTCATCTCCCAGTGGTGTATACCTCCAGGGTCATCTCCCAGTGGTGTATACCACCCACGGTCATCTCCCAGTGGTGTATACCTCCACGGTCATCTCCCAGTGGTGTATACCTCCAGGGTCATCTCCCAGTGGTGTATACCTCCACGGTCTCCCAGAAGTAAACTATGGTTTCCCAAAATGCAACAAATTATTGTCATTGTAATCTAAAAAAAAAGTTATTTGGGTTATTTTATATACATTTTAAAATAAAAATATTAATATATTTTTAATGTTAAAATTATTTCGCTATTTCCTCCGCGTTATTTTTTTATATTTTCTAAGATTTAATTTGACGTTATTAAAGGGAAGATAAAATACCGGAAATATAAAGGACAAGGGTTGAAACTCTTTATCAATCCTCAGACCCGTTAACAGGAGTGCCACCAGTCAACGGGAGTGTTCAAGACAGTGCCACCAGTCAACGGGAGGGTCAAAGACAGTGCCACCAGTCAACGGGAGGGTCAAAGACAGTGCCACCAGTCAACGGGAGGGTCAAAGACAGTGCCACCAGTCAACGGGAGCCTCAAAGACAGTGCCACCAGTCAACGGGAGTGTTCAAGACAGTGCCACCAGTCAACGGGAGTGTTCAAGACAGTGCCACCAGTCAACGGGAGTGTTCAAGACAGTGCCACCAGTCAACGGGAGTGTTCAAGACAGTGCCACCAGTCAACGGGAGTGTTCAAGACAGTGCCACCAGTCAACGGGAGTGTTCAAGACAGTGCCACCAGTCAACGGCAGTGTTCAAGACAGTGCCACCAGTCAACGGCAGTGTTCAAGACAGTGCCACCAGTCAACGGCAGTGTTCAAGACAGTGCCACCAGTCAACGGCAGTGTTCAAGACAGTGCCACCAGTCAACGGGAGTGTTCAAGACAGTGCCACCAGTCAACGGCAGTGTTCAAGACAGTGCCATCAGTCAACGGGAGTGTTCAAGACAGTGCCACCAGTCAACGGCAGTGTTCAAGACAGTGCCACCAGTCAACGGGAGTGTTCAATACAGTGCCACCAGTCAACGGGAGTGTTCAAGACAGTGCCACCAGTCAACGGCAGTGTTCAAGACAGTGCCACCAGTCAACGGGAGTGTCAAAGACAGTGCCACCAGTCAACGGGAGTGTTCAAGACAGTGCCACCAGTCAACGGGAGTGTTCAAGACAGTGCCACCAGTCAACGGGAGTGTTCAAGACAGTGCCACCAGTCAACGGGAGTGTTCAAGACAGTGCCACCAGTCAACGGCAGTGTTCAAGACAGTGCCACCAGTCAACGGGAGTGTTCAAGACAGTGCCACCAGTCAACGGGAGTGTTCAAGACAGTGCCACCAGTCAACGGCAGTGTTCAAGACAGTGCCACCAGTCAACGGGAGGGTCAAAGACAGTGCCACCAGTCAACGGGAGCCTCAAAGGCAGTGCCACCAGTCAACGGGAGGGTCAAAGACAGTGCCACCAGTCAACGGGAGGGTCAAAGACAGTGCCACCAGTCAACGGGAGCCTCAAAGACAGTGCCACCAGTCAACGGAAGTGTTCAAGACAGTGCCACCAGTCAACGGGAGGGTCAAAGACAGTGCCACCAGTCAACGGGAGCCTCAAAGGCAGTGCCACCAGTCAACGGGAGGGTCAAAGACAGTGCCACCAGTCAACGGGAGGGTCAAAGACAGTGCCACCAGTCAACGGGAGCCTCAAAGACAGTGCCACCAGTCAACGGGAGTGTTCAAGACAGTGCCACCAGTCAACGGGAGTGTTCAAGACAGTGCCACCAGTCAACGGGAGGGTCAAAGACAGTGCCACCAGTCAAGGGGAGTGTTCAAGACAGTGCCACCAGTCAACGGGAGGGTCAAAGACAGTGCCACCAGTCAAGGGGAGTGTTCAAGACAGTGCTACGAGTCAAGGGGAGTGTTCAAGACAGTGCCACCCGTCAAGGGGAGTGCCTGTGAAGTTGGACAGTCACCTATATTACTCAATTCGTCGAACTTTGGTTAACCAAAGTTCAATTAGCGAGAGTGTCGGTTTAACGCGCGCGGACGGTAATGAGCTGGCAAATACATGTTCTCCAAGCTTGGGAGGAGGTAGTGGTGGTTGGTGGTTGGTGGTGGTTGGTGGTAGTGGTGGTGGTTGGTGGTAGTGGTGGTGGTGGTTGGTGGTAGTGGTGGTGGTGGTTGGTGGTAGTGGTGGTGGTGGTTGGTGGTAGTGGTGGTGGTGGTTGGTGGTAGTGGTGGTGGTGGTTGGTGGTAGTGGTGGTAGTGGTAGTTGGTGGTGGTGGTGTAGGGATGGTGGTGGTGGTGGTGGTGGTGTAGGGATGGTGGTGGTGGTGGTGGTGGTGGTGGTGGTGGTGGTGGTTGGTGGTGGTGGTGGTGGTGGTGGTTGGTGTTGGTGGTGGTAGTGGTAGTTGGTGGTGGTGGTGTAGGGATGGTGGTGGTGGTGGTGGTGGTGGTTGGTGGTGGTGGTGGTAGTGGTAGTTGGTGGTGGTGGTGTAGGGATGGTGGTGGTGGTGGTGGTGGTGGTGGTGGTGGTGGTGGTGGTGGTGGTGGTGGTGGTGGTGGTGGTGGTGGTGGTGGTGGTTGGTGGTAGTGGTGGTGGTGGTTGGTGGTGGTGGTGGTGGTAGTGGTAGTTGGTGGTGGTGGTGTAGGGATGGTGGTGGTGGTGGTGGTGGTGGTGGTGGTTGGTGTTGGTGGTGGTGGTGGTGGTGGGAGGGGTGGTGGTGGTGGTGGTAGTGGTGTTGGGGTGGGAGGTGGTGGTGGTGGTGTGTGGGGTGGTGGTGGTGTGGGAGAAGGTGGTGGTGTTGGGATGGGAGGTGGTGGTGGTGGTGTTGGGATGGGAGGTGGTGGTGGTGGTGGTGTTAGGGTGGGGGGAAGTGGTGGTGGTGGTGTTGGGGTGGGGGGAGGTGGTGGTGGTGGTGTTGGGGTGGGGGGAGGTGGTGGTGGTGGTGTTGGGGTGGAGGGAGGTGGTGGTGGTGGTGTTGGGGTGGGGGGAGGTGGTGGTGGTGGTGTGTGGGGTGGGGGGAGGTGGTGGTGGTGGTGTTGGGGTGGGGGGAGGTGGTGGTGGTGGTGTTGGGGTGGGAGGTGGTGGTGGTGGTGATGGTGGTGGTGTTGGGGTGGGAGGTGGTGGTGGTGGTGTTGGGGTGGGGTGAGGTGGTGGTGGTGGTGTTGGGGTGGGAGGTGGTGGTGGTGGTGTTAGGGTGGGAGGTGGTGGTGGTGGTGGTGTTGGGGTGGGAGAAGGTGGCGGTGGTGGTGGTGGCGGTGGTGGTGGTGTTCGGGTGGGAGAAGGTGGTGGTGGTGTTGGGGTGGGAGGAGGTGGGAGCAAGGTGAGCATGGAGAGTAGAGAGCAGGAGGGTGTTAACCCCCTCGGCAGATTAACTTTACTCAATGAGATCTAGTGATATAAATCTGTCAAACGGCGCTGCGGTTCTCACCAATTAGTGCAGGGAACAGCAAGACCTTTTGTGTGTGTGTGTGTGTGTGTGTGTGTGTGTGTGTGTGTATTCACCTAGTTGTGCTTGCGGGGGTTGTGTTCCTCGAGGCATCAGAGTGTTCCTCGAGGCTTCAGAGTGTTCCTCGAGGCATCAGAGTGTTCCTCGAGGCTTCAGAATGTTCCTCGAGGCTTCAGAATGTTCCTCGAGGCATCAGAGTGTTCCTCGAGGCTTCAGAGTGTTCCTCGAGGCTTCAGAGTGTTCCTCGAGGCTTCAGTGTTCCTCGAGGCTTCAGAGTGTTCCTCGAGGCTTCAGAGTGTTCCTCGAGGCTTCAGAATGTCCCTCGAGGCTTCAGAGTGTTCCTCGAGGCTTTAGAATGTTCCTCGAGGCTTCAGAGTGTTCCTCGAGGCTTCAGTGTTCCTCGAGGCTTCAGAATGTTCCTCGAGGCTTCAGAGTGTTCCTCGAGGCTTTAGAGTGTTCCTCGAGGCATCAGTGTTCCTCGAGGCTTCAGAGTGTTCCTCGAGGCTTCAGAGTGTTCCTCGAGGCTTCAGTGTTCCTCGAGGCATCAGAGTGTTCCTCGAGGCTTCAGAGTGTTCCTCGAGGCATCAGAGTGTTCCTCGAGGCTTTAGAATGTTCCTCGAGGCTTCAGAGTGTTTCTCGAGGCTTCAGTGTTCCTCGAGGCTTCAGAATGTTCCTCGAGGCTTCAGAATGTTCCTCGAGGCTTCAGAGTGTTCCTCGAGGCTTCAGAGTGTTCCTCGAGGCTTCAGAGTGTTCCTCGAGGCTTCAGAGTGTTCCTCGAGGCTTCAGAGTGTTCCTCGAGGCTTCAGTGTTCCTCGAGGCATCAGAGTGTTCCTCGAGGCTTCAGAGTGTTCCTCGAGGCTTCAGAGTGTTCCTCGAGGCTTCAGAGTGTTCCTCGAGGCTTCAGAGTGTTCCTCGAGGCTTTAGAATGTTCCTCGAGGCTTCAGAGTGTTACTCGAGGCTTCAGTGTTCCTCGAGGCTTCAGAATGTTCCTCGAGGCTTCAGAGTGTTCCTCGAGGCTTCAGAGTGTTCCTCGAGGCTTCAGAGTGTTCCTCGGGGCTTCAGAGTGTTCCTCGAGGCTTCAGAGTGTTCCTCGAGGCTTCAGAGTGTTCCTCGAGGCTTCAGAGTGTTCCTCGAGGCATCAGAGTGTTCCTCGAGGCTTCAGAATGTTCCTCGAGGCATCAGAGTGTTCCTCGAGGCTTCAGAGTGTTCCTCGAGGCTTCAGAGTGTTCCTCGAGGCATCAGAGTGTTCCTCGAGGCATCAGAGTGTTCCTCGAGGCATCAGAGTGTTCCTCGAGGCATCAGAGTGTTCCTCGAGGCATCAGAGTGTTCCTCGAGGCTTCAGAATGTTCCTCGAGGCATCAGAGTGTTCCTCGAGGCATCAGAGTGTTCCTCGAGGCTTCAGAATGTTCCTCGAGGCATCAGTGTTCCTCGAGGCTTCAGAGTGTTCCTCGAGGCTTCAGAGTGTTCCTCGAGGCTTTAGAATGTTCCTCGAGGCTTCAGTGTTCCTCGAGCAGCCCGTCCTCCAAACAAAGATCCAAAAGTGATTCCATCCACCCGCCAAACCCCCTGTTTATGAATGAAAAACGGTTTACACACGACTCACAACTGCTGACGTTCGAACATATCCGGAACAAGTGTTTCACTGACGAATTTTGTTCGAATCACAACGCTATAAATGCTTCACCCACGTACTACAAATACAAATAATCGCCAACAGAACCTAAACACCTAACCTATGCCTATATATGCACAATATGCTAATATATTATAATATTAATTTATACTTGAGAAAATTCCCGTTTTGAATGAACAGCATGTTAAAATTTATGAATGCGTCTGTGGGGTCGACCGCTGGATGTAATGGACTTGAGTCGAGGACGGGTTGGGGTTTGGCGGGTGCATGGAATCACTTTTGGATCTTTGTTTCGAGGACGGGCTGCCTCGAGGCATCAGTGTTCCTCGAGGCTTTAGAACGTTAGGCGAGATTCACGGAAACATCGAGTCGCCAGAACGCTTAAGACTTCAGAGAAGATAAAACTGGGAGGTGATGTTAATGGTGTGGGAGACCCCCCCAGGTGGCTGTGTGGGAGACCCCCCCCCCCAGGTGGCTGTGTGGGAGACCCCCCCAGGTGGCTGTGTGGGAGACACCCCCCCCCACCAGGTGGCTGTGTGGGAGACCTCCCCCCCAGGTGGCTGTGTGAAAGACCCCCCCCCCCAGGTGGCTGTGTGGGAGACCCCCCCCCAGGTGGCTGTGTGGGAGACCCCCCCAGGCGGCTGTGTGGGAGACCAACCCCCCAGGTGGCAATGTGGGAGACACCCCCCCCCCAGGTGGCTGTGTGGGAGACCTCCTCCCCCCAGGTGGCTGTGTGGGAGACCCCCCCCCCCAGGTGGCTGTGGGAGGGCCAGGGGAGCTCCTGCCTGCCGTGGGTGAGCCGTCACTCGTTACACCGCCCTCGGCCAGGAATCTCTCATAGTTTATAGCAATTAACCAGCGGACAGGGGGCATGTTGGCCAGAGGGTGTGGTGGCCGGCCCGCCCCCTCACGACGCCGCCCCTCTTAGCCTGCACCCACCAGAGTGAGAGGCAGGTCAACAGGCCGGGGAGGGGGTAGAGTGAGAGGCAGGTCAACAGGCCGGGGAGGGGGTAGAGTGGGAGGCAGGTCAACAGGCCGGGGAGGGGGTAGAGTGGGAGGCAGGTCAACAGGCCGGGGAGGGGGTAGAGTGGGAGGCAGGTCAACAGGACGGGGAGGGGATAGAGTGGGAGGCAGGTCAACAGGCCGGGGGGGGAGGGGGTAGAGTGGGAGGCAGGTCAACAGGACGGGGAGGGGATAGAGTGGGAGGCAGGTCAACAGGCCGGGGAGGGGGGTAGAGTGGGAGGCAGGTCAACAGGCGGGGGGGGGGAGGGGGTAGAGTGGGAGGCAGGTCAACAGGCCGGGGGGGGGGAGGAGGTAGAGTGAGAGGCAGGTCAACAGGCCGAGGGGGGGGGGGAGGAGGTAGAGTGAGAGGCAGGTCAACAGGCCGGGGGGGGGGGGAGGAGGTAGAGTGAGAGGCAGGTCAACAGGCCGGGGAGGGAAGTTCAACAGGTCGGGGGAAGAGTGGGCTTCCATTACCTCTTCTGTTTTCTCCTGATCTATGGTTTATTTCCTGTAACCTCCTGCCTCATACCTCTTAATTCTGAGGTATTGAACTTAATCCTCATCATAATTCTGGTGTCATTAGAAAACATTGAAAGGAGTGAGTAATCATCCCTCTGGATGATTATTAACGTATGAGAAACAGGATAGGTCTGAGTGCTGAACCCTTTGGGACTCCGCTGGTGACATCTCGCCATGTGAGTTCACCCCCCATAGTGACTCGCTGTCTTCTGCTGCTTAGTCACTGCAGGACCTTCCCTCTCACTCTTGCCCGCTTCTCAAACTTGAGCTGTAGTCTCTCGTGTGGTACCTTAGCCTTTTCCTCGCGGTCTTCTGTATCACCTTACATGGACTAACTCTTACCCTCTCCATGGAAGACACAATAAAATGTACACAAGCTGGTTAGTATTGTATAAATGAATGGCCACGTCTGAGGTACAAAACATTTGCATTGTTAACATGTTAGAGACGCTGGCTTCCAGGCATTTCCTTCATTTTTACTGGCACTGTTTGATGGTTAGTGTATGCAGGGCGAGGGCCGAGGCTGAACTGATCTCGTCATATGGGTCCTCGGCCCATTCGGTCGAACGTACAAGTAGTGAGTGCCTTGTTCTTGGAGGATGCCGAGTTGAAAGACTACGCATAGCAAAGGCGCCTACCACACCACACCAAGGCGTCCAACACATCTATTTGTACACACAACTAGGCGAGTATATAATTTTTAAGAGTGAGTGAGTGTATTCACCTAGTTGTGCTTGCAGGGGTAGAGCTCTGGCTCTTTGGGCCCGCCGTGTGTGTGTGTGTTTTTGTGCTTGTAATGCGCACAAGCGTTTTTTGTATGTACTTAAAAACTAGTTTGCGAGGATGAAGCCCAAGCACTTGGACCACCCCACCCCCCACCTCCAAAACGCAAAATAACGCACCATCTTGTGCTCATGTCAAAGCGTAACCACGTGGTTGTCTCTTTCTACACCATAATTCATACTAACTGCTCACGTCCCACAGGCCTTACTGGCATCCCTGTGAATTACAGACGTTTGTGCGTCCTTATATTCCTTCGGCGACGACACGCTGCATTGTTCCTCCTACTCATCTCCACTTCCTCCGCCCTCTACCGCAACATTCTTAATGTCCTATGATTTCACCTCTCAAAATTGTATATTTATATATATATATATATGTATTTTCACAAACGAAAAGCAAACATTGTTTAGGAGAAAATGCATGTCATTCTCTTGCACACGCGTGCGCGGTCAAGAAATGAATTGACAGGTACCTGATAGTGAGAGGCACTGGCACGACTGTCAACCTTGTGCTCTGTCCTATACGGTCACCAACTGTGCGTCTGGGACGTCAATTACCAAGTGTTCAACTCTGCCATCAAATAAACACTGTCAGCTATTGTGGTCCTATCATACGTAAATAATCAATATTGGCGCTCCCCCCCCCTTTATTGCCTCACGCACTCGCCCACTCACGCACCCGACCACTCACGCACCCGCACACTCACGCACCCGCCCACTCATGCACCCGCCCACTCACGCACCCGCCCACTCACGCACCCGCACACTCACGCATCCGCACACTCACGCACCCGCACACTCACGCACCCGCACACTCACGCACCCGCACACTCACGCACCCGCACACTCACGCACTCGCCCACTCACGCACCCGCACACTCACGCACTCGCCCAAGTTTCCATAATTAAGATCATCAGAACATGACTTATGGTCTGATAGTTTATAGCAGGTCAATGGGCAGGTGTTTTAACAGTCATTGGGCAGGTGTTTTAACAGTCATTGGGCAGGTGTTTTAACAGTTATTGGGCAGGTGTTTTAAGTCATTGGGCAGGTGTTTTAACAGTTATTGGGCAGGTGTTTTAACAGTCATTGGGCAGGTGTTTTAACAGTCACTGGGCAGGAGTTTTAACAGTTATTGGGCAGGTGTTTTAACAGTCATTGGGCAGGTGTTTTAAGTCATTGGGCAGGTGTTTTAACAGTCATTGGGCAGGTGTTTTAACAGTCATTGGGCAGGTGTTTTAACAGTCATTGGGCAGGTGTTTTAACAGTCACTGGGCAGGTGTTTTAACAGTCACTGGGCAGGTGTTTTAACAGTCACTGGGCAGGTGTTTTAACAGTCACTGGGCAGGTGTTTTAACAGTCATTGGGCAGGTGTTTTAACAGTCATTGGGCAGGTGTTTTAACAGTTATTGGGCAGGTGTTTTAACAGCCACTGGGCAGGAGTTTTAACAGTTATTGGGCAGGTGTTTTAACAATCATTGGGCAGGTGTTTTAACAGTCATTGGGCAGGTGTTTTAACAGTTATTGGGCAGGTGTTTTAACAATCATTGGGCAGGTGTTTTAACAGTCATTGGGCAGGAGTTTCTACACCATGAATGGTTTACGGGGCAAGTTATAGTCCTTTAAAGAGAGTGAGGCAGCAATATGGCGGTGAGGAGCACGTGACAGATTACCATGGTAATGGCAACACACCTCTCATCCACTATCTTATCTGCGTCTGACATTTTGAATGACCACAACCCACACGCTACACAGCCAATAGCATGTGGTTAGAGGAGGGAGGAGGGAGAAGGGGAGTGAGAAGAGGGGGAGAGAGAGAGAGGGGGGGGGGGGGAAGAGAGACAGAGGGGGGGGGAAAAAGAGAGAGGGGAGGGGGAAAAAAGAGAGAGAGGGGGGGAGAGAGGGGGGGGAGAGAGGGGGGGGGAGAGAGAGGGGGGGGGGAGAGAGAGAGAGGGGGGGAAGAGAGAGAGGGGGGGGAAGAGAGAGAGGGGGGGGGAAGAGAGAGAGAGAGAGGGGGGAAGAGAGAGAGAGGGGGGAAGAGAGAGAGAGGGGGGGACAGAGAGAGAGAGAGGGGGGGGCAGAGAGAGAGAATGGGGCAGAGAGAGAATGGGGCAAAGAGGGGGGGCAGAGAGAGAGGGGGGAGATACCTGTTTGGGAGAGAGAGAGAAGGGGGGGGGGACAGAGAGAAGGGTGAAAGGTAGGAAAGGGCAGGAGGTAGAGGGTAGGGGGTAGGGGGGGCCGAGGTCACTGCTACAGTATCACCACCAAATATCATCCACCCCGCTTACCCATTTCGCCCTCTCACCTCTCTCACTCACCACACACTCACCTCACTCACTCACCCCAACTCTTCCACACCCAAAGCATTAGGGTGCCCATCCCAGACGACGCCACAATGCTAACTACAGAGCGAGATCGCCCGTCCAAGAATGGCTCACGGCGGGCCTATTATTATCCCACACAACAAACCATGTAACATGAGCCTCACTGATTAGCAAGCAAGTTGTAGGTGCGATAAGCTGCCAAGGTACACAGATAATCAGCAGCGATGATATGGCTGTGTGACGCACACCCCGGGCCCGGAGCGCCGACCTTACCGGGTACTGCACAGTGCTCTTCTTGTCTCACGTGACGTATCTTTTAGAGAGGGGTAGATAAGGAAGGGCCGAGGTCTAGCGAGATAACACGCATCTTAGGTAATAAAGTCGCAGTAATAAGTGCGTAGCGGCGCATGGGCAGTAGGCCTCGGAGTGGCCCAGGGTGGCCCAGAGTGGCCCAGGGTGGCCCAAAGTGGCCCAGGGTGGCCCAAAGTGGCCCAGGGTGGCCCAGAGTGGCCCAGGGTGGCCTAGGGTGGCCCAGGGTGACCCAGTGACCCAGGGTGGCCCAGAGTGGCCCAGGGTGGCCCAGGGGTCAGTACCCTGCTGTAGGCCTCACCACTCACAGCATAACAATGATCGTGTCACCTAACGCTATGAGAAGCGTCCTAGTCTCTATATAAATAATGTTCAACATTATTTAATAACAGAGAACTACCGATAATGTCACGTCCTTACCACTAAGAAACTGGCTGCAAGTGTCTATATGACCGTGAAGGTATGTGGCCGCCCTGGTGCCTATGGTGCCAAGACCATACTGTATGGAGGAGAGTCAATCCCTGACATAATCTTACAATATCTAAGAGTTGATTATATTTTGACGTATACCGAGAGGCCAATTTTGGTCACCACCAGATTCTAATTTCCTTCTATGTCGAATTAGCATCAGGTTGAAGAACGTTGTATATCACCTTGAGACGACCTTCACACCAGTATTGCATTACCAGTCACTCTGATTTATCACACCGAGAAGAACAATTCCAGGAACATTCAATTCTTGTTGTTTTGAAATTGGTATTAGAAGCAATTGTTTGCTTGAGGGCCTACCTGCGTTATTTTCAGACACCAGCTGCTTGAAAGGTTAATCTGGAACTTTAAGGAAACATTCTCAAGTTTCAGTAAAAAAACCTTTGATTTACGCCAAGCTGGCAAGCCAAGCGTAGGTAAAAAGCTTCACCTAGTTTCTTAAAGAGCACAAGACGCCTGTGAGAGCAGACGCTCATAAAACAGCTGAATGGATACCGCGGGGCCGCATTCTTGGACAACAATTTAGTTTTACTTGAGAAGTTCCCAGCTGTGTGTGTGGGAGTGTTGAGCGCCGCGCTCTCATTGAGGAAGCTGTTAATGGTCCCTGTGAGCTTTACTACATGATAACACCTGCTTCACAACTCGTTTTCTCACGAATTGGAGTTAACCATCTACAAGCGCTTTATCTTGGGGGCTCCTTACCGCCAGCTATTACAACCATACGAGTGTCTTGGTACGGATTTGCTGTAGGTCTCGCATGTTTGGTCTGGCTTCTTGTTATAAGGTACCAAACGCACCCCCACTCACCAGGAAGCTAAGAGTGGCGTCGGTTCGACGTTAAATCAACGCTGACGACGACAGTTCGACGTTAAATCAACGCTGACGACGACAGTTCGACGTTAAATCAACGCTGACGACGACAGTTCGACGTTAAATCAACGCTGACGACGACAGTTCGACGTTAAATCAACGCTGACGACGACAGTTCGACGTTAAATCAACGCTGACGACGACAGTTCGACGTTAAATCAACGCTGACGACGACAGTTCGACGTTAAATCAACGCTGACGACGACAGTTCGACGTTAAATCAACGCTGACGACGACAGTTCGACGTTAAATCAACGCTGACGACGACAGTTCGACGTTAAATCAACGCTGACGACGACAGTTCGACGTTAAATCAACGCTGACGACGACAGTTCGACGTTAAATCAACGCTGACGACGACAGTTCGACGTTAAATCAACGCTGACGACGTCGGTTCAACGCTAAATCAAGGTCAAATTGCGATAGTGTGAATTGTGATAGATAGGCACACTTGGATAGTGTGCCCGCTGGGACAACGTAACTACAACGTTCTATCAACGAGTTTACAATATAAGCAGAAAGGTTTGATTACGTTGTGTGTTGGTGAAGGGAAGAGTTGGTGGTGGAGGAGCCCCGTCAGCTCTCACTCAATGGTTCACAAGGCGTCCTCGTGGCCTGGTTCCTCAGGGTTCACGCAGTACATGACTCCCTCACGAACCTTGTCGCTTGCTGCTTCATTCTTGAGTTATGACCAACACCACACCTGCCTACACCTGCGACATAACCAACACCACACCTGCCTACACCCGTCAGATAACCAACACCACACCTGCCTACACCCGTCAGATAACCAACACCACACCTGCCTACACCCGCCAGATAACCAACACCACACCTGCCTACCACCCGTGACATGACCAACACCACACCTGCTTACCACCCGTGATATGACCAACACCACACCTGCCTACCACCCGCCACATGACCAACACCACACCTGCCTACACCCGCCACATGACCAACACCACACCTGCCCCCCCCCCTACACCAAAGTTCACGATTTATACTACTGGAATACTCAAATGGCGCTCTTAAAAATGGAACAGTAATTGACTGTTAGTAACTATACAATCTAACTTGTCAATCATACGCCATCTTAGGCCTAATTTACTACATGTAATATACTAGTTCTTGAAAGGTTTAGGTTTGGATGCCTTCTTTATCAGTCCCTCTAAACATATTTTATAATAAAAATACAAAACAATCCATTTGTGTACCTTCGACCAATAGTGGGTCCAAGTGGAGGATGGGTTGATGTGAAAGCTTCTTCTTCAGGCACTTGTCATGCTCTCACGGTAGACAGGTGCTGCGGGACAGGTGATAAAATGTCCAGAGGAAGGTGCGACTATACAGGTGGCTCTCGCCAGCAGGTGTTGTTTGAGGGGGGGGAGGGGAGGAGCTGGAGAGGTGTGATATGTGTGATATCTGTCTTTAGTGCAGGTGTGTGGTTGCTGGTTTGAAGCTGAGTTTGGCAGCCTAGTGGACCAAACATTCACAAGTGGAGCCTGGCCTCGGGCCGGGCTTGGGGAGTAGAAGAACTCCCAGAACCCCATCAACCAGGTATCAACCAGGAGGATTTATGGTGATTCTGATGATAATAGTGATGACACTGATTGAATTACCTGCAATAATGACGATGGCGTTTCCTGATAATATCGTCACGGCATTCAAAATGAGTAAATTCTATCTCTTCTTCATTGAGAATTTAAACTTGAGTCCGAGTCCGCAGGCCTATGTCTTCTACTGGTGCAACATGGAACTTGTATTTCTCGATGGTGCATTACGTCGCCTGTATTTGTTGTGCATATATTTGAGAGCAGTAAACAGGTGGCACAGATCATGCCCTTCACCGCACATGTGTCCTAGGTAGCCTGCCTCCCTGACGGAGTGGCGGGTGTGGAGGGAGCACCCACCGATCACACACAACGCAGGTGTCGGTGAGAGCGAGTGAGTGTGTGTACTCACACACGTGAGAGAGAGAGAGAGAGAGAGAGAGAGAGAGAGAGAGAGAGAGAGAGAGAGAGAGGAGAGAGAGAGAGAGAGAGAGAGAGAGAGAGAGAGAGAGAGAGAGAGAGAGAGAGACCTAAGTGTAGTTACAGGAGAGAGCTACGCTCGTGGTGTCCCGTCTTCCCAGCACTCTTTGTCATATAACGCTTTGAAACTACTGACGGTCTTGGCCTCCACCACCTTCTCACTTAACTTGTTCCAACCGTCTACCACGTGTCTACGAGTGTGTGTGTGTGTGTGTGTGTGTGTGTGTGTGTGTGTGTGTGTGTGTGTGTGTATTCACCTAGTTGTGCTTGCGGGGTTTGAGGTCTGCTCATTCGGCCCGCCTCTCAAATGTCAATCAACTGTTCCTAACTACTACTACTACTACTACTATTTTTTTTTCTCCACACCACACACACACACACACACACCAGGAAGCGGCCCGTAACAGCTGACTAACTCCCAGGTACCTATTTACTGCTTTGGTAACAGGAGCATAGGCTGAAAGAAACTCTGCCCATTGCTTCTCGCCGGCGCCCGGGATCGAACCCGGAACCACAGGATCACGTGTACAGCGTGGTGTCCGCTCGGCCACCGGTCCCCACCGGTGTGTGTGTGTGTGTGTGTGTGTAGACCCACAAAACAGTATCTCAGAAGACACTGCATGAGACAACTCACAGCATGCGAGGCGGAGCGCCAGAGTGCCCTCGACCTTGTAAGTCACGTTAACAGAAGCAGTGTACATTGAGACACACAGAGGCACGCACCCACACACACCCGTCCACACACCTCCAAACACGTGCCTACCAGGTTCCGCAAGCCACTCGCCTAGAAAAATATTGAGGGTGGCACACACACACCCTGCACCACGCCACCTGTAGTGTACACAGGTGTTGTGATGCAACATATGTTGCTGTGGGGGGGGGGGGAGGGGTTATGAGGTGTGCATGTGGGAATACGCTTATCGATCCTTGTCATGAGAGGGCTATAGTTCATGGGCCCCGCCCCTCTAGCTATTCTGATTAAATTTACTTCCAAACATTAAATGCTTTGCCAAACCTCATGCTGGAATGGAGGCGGCTTCCATCAGCTTATGGATAATTAGACTTCTTTGCGGCTCGTACATTGAAGGAAGACTTCTTTCAATCCAACTGACTCTCCTGTCTGTCTGTCTTTCTCTGTTTCTGTCTGTGTCTCTGTCTGGTTCGCTCTTCCTCCTCCTCCTGCTTCTTCTCCTCCTATTGCTTCTCCTGCTGCTTCTCCTCCTCCTCCTCGTCCTGTTGCACAGTTATCTAAGCCTTTCCTCGTGACTCAGTTGTCTTAAACTCTTTCCCAGGTGAGGGGATCCAAACAGCCCCGTCCCCTCGTAAGACGGGGGCACTCATCTCCCCCCGTCCCCTCGCGTGAGGGGATCCGACCCCTCCTCCCACCCCCACCCCCACCCTCCAAAGTCTCATTACCTTGGACGAGTTAAAGTCTCGCCAGATTAGCCCGCCACTCACGAGATTTCAGCAACAATAACAAATAAAGTATATGATTATAGGGTAATTTTCTGGACAAGGTAAAGTGGACAAGTGTGGCGGAGACTTCCGTACACTTCCGTCAGTGTGGGCGCTCACCTGTTTAGTGACGGGGGTTCTGTCTGCGAGCCCCGGCACACGAATCCTACCTCCACCTGTTACGGCTCAACCTTCAACCTTCTGGTTGAAGTTTCCTCAACCGGAACCGTCACCAGGTTGTGTTCTGTTATGGTTAAGGCCGCAGACACCAGCAGGTACACGGCAGCGGAACCTTCGTACACACACACACACGCACACGAGCCTCCCATCCCATTATTTCTAATACAAGTTGAGCATTACACCAGCCAAGTCTACACTCAAGCCTGGGAAGATATATATTTTGTACTCTCTCTTGTACGTCGCTTAACGCTGTGAGCTCTTTCACGACCATTATGCTTCACTAAACTCATTATATTATATATATATATATATATATTTTAAGATGAATAGGAAAACCAGGGATATACTGAACATCTTGTATCATAATCTTTACTTTAAAAAACATAACGTTTCGAATACTTCTCGTATTCATCATCAGATCTAAAAGAAAAAACAGAAATCACAGTCAAATAGCTGGTAAACAAAGAACTCATACTGAATATAATTGCCTATCAAAGAAAGGAAAAAGCTTAAAAAACAAAACACTTAAGCGCACTTAAGTGATCAATACAAATAAAACTTATTAACTGTCACATATATTAAAACTAATTTAAAATCCATTAAACTACAAGATGAAATTTAAAACTACTAAAACAAACCATTCTATTAAACTTACGTGAAGTGATCAGAAGTGAAACTTGATACCTAACACATAGATACTAAACACTATAACAAATATTTATATAATGACTACAAATCTACAAAAAATGTATGTAAAATACAACCAGAATAAACGACAATTATAAAGTACTAACCAAATCTTATAAAAAACTCAAATATTAAATAAAATTAAATACCAAAAAATGTATTATATATCCTACATAGAAGATTATATTAATGTACAATGTTAAGACTTGAAATAAGTAAGAAAGGGCAAAGACATGGTAAACTAAACAAAATTAAACTACCAAAATAAAACTAAAATCAAATTACAGGGCCTACTGTGCACTATACAGTGTACAATTGGACAGCTGAAAGGTTGCTATTTAACAGAGGCCGCAGTTCCTTTATATATAAGGATTCCATTACTCTCAAATCTGACTGGCCATTCATACAAGTGTCCAGAATTTTAAAATCAGATTCCAGCAGAGAATGATCAAACTCATAACAATGGTTTCTAATCTCCGAAAATGCTGGTTTAGACAATGGTAATCCAGTCCTAAAAATATATATATATATATATATAATATATATATATATATATATATATATATATATATATATATATTTATATATATATATATATAGATATATATAGAGAGAGAGAGAGAGAGAGAGAGAGAGAGAGAGAGAGAGAGAGAGAGAGAGAGAGAGAGAGAGAGAGAGAGAGAGAGAGAGAGAGAGAGAGAGAGAGAGAGAGAGACAGACAGACAGACAGACAGAAAAGAGACTCATTCCTCTACATACAGGCTTCTTGTTCCTGACAAAACTAATTATTATTACTTGGAATTAAAGAAAGTGATGTAAGAGCAGATATTCTGGCCAGAGGCGTAGCAGCTTCCATACGTTGATGTTTCTAGTCACACCTCTTAATTTTCTTGAGATAGACCCCCAACAGTTTCTCGAGACAATCCCCACCATTTTCTCCAATTACGCCCTAACAGCCATCAACGTCTCCCTCCCATGACTCGTTCCTCTACCATCCCAGGCGTCATGAGCGTGATCCTTATTACCGTCCAATTTAACGACACTAACAAGAGAACCAGAGAACACAAGAGAACCTATACGGAACGAACAGACACGATAAAATACCTCAATTATCAGGACCATCTAAAAGCTCTCAAAATATACTCTCTGGAAAGGAGACGAGAGAGGTATAAAATAATATATACAATAAAGATACTGGAAGGCTATGTCGCAACTTTGGACAGTAGAATAACAACATACTCGACCGAAAGATACGGAAGGAAATGCAGAATAGAACCAGTGAGGAGTAGAGGTGCCATAGGCACAATCAGAGAACACTGTCTGAACATCAGGGAGTTCACGGTTGTTCAACACCCTCCCAGCAAGCATTAGAAATATTGCCGGAACAAAAATGGAAGTCTTCAAGAAACACTTAAATAGGTTCTTACAAGAAGTGCCGGACCCACCAGGTGGTGGTGCATACGTGGGCCTGCGGACTGCTCCGAACAACAGCCTGTTGGGCCCAGTCATCATAAGTCAGCCTGACGCGGGAAGTACAACTGCCAGAACCCTCTCCAGGTATGCACACCTGCAGCGTCCTAACACCTGTAGTAGAGCTACACCACTGGCAGGTGGTAGTGGTACTCCACTGGGTGCTGCTGGCGCTCCACCACTGGCAGCAAGTGGGACGGTGGTGTAAAAACTACAATATTTTGCACTAATAATAATAATAATAATAATAATAATAATAATAATAATAATAATAATAATAATAATGAAGACGAAGGAATAACAAGGTTCAGTAGCGGCACATGACCCACACAAGGATGACACACCACACCTGATGACAACCTATATTTATGCGCGCGCACCTACACCATTTATTAATAAGATCTGTCAGCATATTGCTTGTACAAGCTAAGGAAGCCACAGGCAGTTCGACACGAATCGGTGTCAAACTACGCAAAGACAATTAATATATTACCCCACAATTGTGCACCCACTTTCTCAGCTGACATTTTCTTGTAGTGTCTTCAACACTTCCTTCAGCTACTCCCTCCTCCTCCTCCACCAGTGGCCACAACCCTTCAGCCCCCGCCGCCTCCACCACCGCCTCCACCAGTGGCCACAACCCTTCAGCCCCCGCCTCCTCCACCACCTCCACCACAACCCTTCAGCCCCCGCCGCCTCCAGCAGTGGCCACAACCCTTCAGCCCCCGCCGCCTCCACCAGTGGCCACAACCCTTCAGCCCCCCGCCTCCTCCACCACCCCCAGCAGTGGCCACAACCCTTCAGCCCCCGCCGCCTCCTCCACCACCTCCAGCAGTGGCCACAACCCTTCAGCCCCCGCCGCCTCCACCAGTGGCCACAACCCTTCAGCCCCCCACAACCCTTCAGCCCCCGCCTCCTCCACCACCTCCAGCAGTGGCCACAACCCTTCAGCCCCCGCCGCCTCCACCACCTCCAGCAGTGGCCACAACCCTTCAGCCCCCGCCGCCTCCACCACCTCCAGCAGTGGCCACAACCCTTCAGCCCCCGCCTCCTCCACCACCTCCAGCAGTGGCCACAACCCTTCAGCCCCCGCCGCCTCCACCACCTCCAGCAGTGGCCACAACCCTTCAGCCCCCGCCTCCTCCACCACCTTCAGCAGCAGTGGCCACAACCCTTCAGCCCCCGCCGCCTCCACCACCTCCAGCAGTGGCCACAACCCTTCAGCCCCCGCCGCCTCCACCACCTCCAGCAGTGGCCACAACCCTTCAGCCCCCGCCTCCTCCACCACCTCCAGCAGTGGCCACAACCCTTCAGCCCCCGCCGCCTCCACCACCTCCAGCAGTGGCCACAACCCTTCAGCCCCCGCCGCCTCCACCACCTCCAGCAGTGGCCACAACCCTTCAGCCCCCGCCGCCTCCACCACCTCCAGCAGTGGCCACAACCCTTCAGCCCCCGCCGCCTCCACCACCTCCAGCAGTGGCCACAACCCTTCAGCCCCCGCCGCCTCCACCACCTCCAGCAGTGGCCACAACCCTTCAGCCCCCGCCGCCTCCACCACCTCCAGCAGTGGCCACAACCCTTCAGCCCCCGCCGCCTCCACCACCTCCAGCAGTGGCCACAACCCTTCAGCCCCCGCCGCCTCCACCACCTCCAGCAGTGGCCACAACCCTTCAGCCCCCGCCGCCTCCGCCGCCTCCACCACCTCCAGGAGTGGCCACAACCCTTCAGCCCCCGCCGCCTCCACCAGTGGCCACAACCCTTCAGCCCCCGCCGCCTCCACCAGTGGCCACAACCCTTCAGCCCCCGCCTCCTCCACCACCTCCAGCAGTGGCCACAACCCTTCAGCCCCAGCCGCCTCCACCAGTGGCCACAACCCTTCAGCCCCCGCCTCCTCCTCCACCACCTCCAGCAGTGGCCATAACCCTTCAGCCCCCGCCGCCTCCACCAGTGGCCACAACCCTTCAGCCCCCGCCGCCTCCACCAGTGGCCATAACCCTTCAGCCCCCGCCTCCTCCACCACCTCCACCAGTGGCCACAACCCTTCAGCCCCCGCCGCCTCCAGCAGTGGCCATAACCCTTCAGCCCCCGCCTCCTCCACCACCTCCAGGAGTGGCCACAACCCTTCAGCCCCCGCCGCCTCCACCACCTCCAGCAGTGGCCACAACCCTTCAGCCCCCGCCTCCTCCACCAGTGGCCATAACCCTTCAGCCCCCGCCTCCACCACCATCCCCAGCAGTGACAGCCCGGTGTTAACCGTAGACAGTCCACCAGGATGCCCCACACTGCACCTCCAACATTGGCCTCAGTGTATTAAGCGAGCACATGACACCAGTGTCACACAAACTCCCGCCTTAAACTCTCTCCCGGTACGTGGCCTCTGTCCCTCGTCGACTCTTACTTACGACGCGGTCTCCTCCGAGAACCCCATAACGGTTATTTACGAGAATGACCTCGAGTTTCACCCAAGCCCATAACAGTTTGAAGCCGCCGCGCTCCTCCATCTGCACTAAGTGCCTTCAACAACTATCTGCGCTCCCCTTCGTCAGTATGTCTTCCGCCCCATCTGTGCTACACACACTACTGTCCTCCACTGTCAACTCAAATCACCATTTCTCACCGTGCTTCCACCCCTCCTCCTCACCACCACCACCACCACCACCGCCTGCACCTTGACACTCATTGTTCTGCCACCACGTCCCGCACTGCTCGCTCCTCTTCTCTCGGTGCTCTACTTCACACACTTCTTAAATCAAGTCTTTACCAGGCTATCGATCGTTTAGTGTTGACACAAACCCCACTTTATGGTTGATGGATGGACTGTTTAGGGCACCTCTTCCCGGTTACGGTTGACCTTCTGATTGCGACAGTTCAAGAGTAAACTCTTGAAGGGAGGTATGTACAAGCTGGGAGGTATGTACAAGCCGAGCAATATAACAACCACTGAATAATCTCAGGTGTTCATTAGTTGGGTTCTCCAGGCTGGTAGTGGCCCACCACTGAGATGTCTCCCCAGTCACCCACTCATGTTAGCTATGTTGCCACTGGTGGTAATATGGGCTGAATTCACCTAGTTGTGCTTGCGGGGGTTGAGCTCTGGCTCTTTGACTTTGTCTCAATTGTCAATCACCTTTTTTTTCTCACTCACTCACACACACACACACACACACACACACACACACACACACACACACACACACACACACACACACACACACACACACACACATGTAATGTAACCCAAGCAAATGTAATGTAATGAAGATGGGTGTAGGGAGCAGGAGACCAGATACAAGGTATCATTTGGGAGATGAAATACTTCAAGTCAGAAAGAGAGAGAAAGACCTGGGGGTTGATATCACGCCAGACCTGTCCCCTCAAGCCCATATCAAGAGGATAACATCAGCAGCATATGCCAGGCTGGCTAACATAAGTACGTAATGGACAATTAGAAAATAGAATTTGGGTATTATTGAATTTAAACAAACCGTTAAAAAAGTGTTAAGTTTGGTTTTAGCTTGGCTTGCTATAGGTGGGATGCTTGTCTTCGTGCCTTTCTGGGGAGGTTATCTTGAGATGATTTCGAGGCTTAGTGTCCCCGCGGCCCGGTCCTCGACCAGTCCTCCACCCCCAGGAAGCAGCCCGTAGCAGCTGTCTAACACCCAGGTACCTATTTACTGCTACGTAACAGGGGCATCAGTGTGAAAGAAACAGTTTGCCCATTTGTCTCCTCCTCCACCGGGGATCGAACCCGGAACCTCAGAACTACGAATCCGAAGCGCTGTCCACCCAGCTGTCAGGCGCTAAGACAGGGGAGCCAACAGTTACATCTTGTACAGCGTGACAACCCTGTCATCCCGACCTACAGCATCCCAGTGTGATAATGCTGCAAACACCTTCATACAACACCCTCCAAGTATACATAGTATATACTATGTACTTAGTGTACACTAAGTTCAACCCTGAAGGTGACACCGCTCATCCTGTATGCGTGTGTATCTAGTGTATTAATACACAGACATGTGTGGCCACCAGACTGACAGTGTGTGGCCACCAGACTGACAGTGTGTGGCCACCAGACTGACAGTGTGTGGCCACCAGACTGACAATGTGTGGCCACCAGACTGACAATGTGTGGCCACCAGACTGACAATGTCTGGCCACCAGACTGACAATGTCTGGCCACCAGACTGACAATGTCTGGCCACCAGACTGACAATGTCTGGCCACCAGACTGACAATGTCTGGCCACCAGACTGACAATGTCTGGCCACCAGACTGACAATGTCTGGCAACCAGACTGACAATGTCTGGCAACCAGACTGACAATGTCTGGCCACCAGACTGACAATGTCTGGCCACCAGACTGACAATGTCTGGCCACCAGACTGACAATGTCTAGCCACCAGACTGACAATGTCTGGCCACCAGACTGACAATGTCTGGCCACCAGACTGACAATGTCTGGCCACCAGACTGACAATGTCTGGCCACCAGACTGACAATGTCTGGCCACCAGACTGACAATGTCTGGCCACCAGACTGACAATGTCTGGCCACCAGACTGACAATGTCTGGCCACCAGACTGACAATGTCTGGCCACCAGACTGACAATGTCTGGCCACCAGACTGACAATGTCTGGCCACCAGACTGACAATGTCTGGCCACCAGACTGACAATGTGTGGCCACCAGACTGACAATGTCTGGCCGCACAAGAAAATGTTCATTTATTAACAACATTAGCAATCAATGTCTTATTGTCACATTCAGAAAATTCTAAAAACCTGTGTACATATGGTCTATATATATGTTAAGAAATCATAGAGCAGGGAAGCCCTGAGGGAGAGCAGGGGAGCCCTGAGTGAGAGCAGGGGAGCCCTGAGTGAGAGCAGGGGAGCCCTGAGGGAGAGCAGGGGAGCCCTGAGGGAGAGCAGGGGAGCCCTGAGGGAGAGCAGGGGAGCCCTGAGTGAGAGCCCCTGAGTGAGAGCAGGGGAGCCCTGAGTGAGAGCAGGGGAGCCCTGAGGGAGAGCAGGGGAGCCCTGAGGGAGAGCAAGGGAGCCCTGAGGGAGAGCAGGGAGCCCTGAGCCCCTGAGGGAGAGCAGGGTAGCCCTGAGTGAGAGCAGGGGAGCCCTGAGTGAGAGCAGGGGAGCCCTGAGTGAGAGCAGGGGAGCCCTGAGTGAGAGCAGGGGAGCCCTGAGGGAGAGCAGGGGAGCCCTGAGGGAGAGCAAGGGAGCCCTGAGGGAGAGCAAGGGAGCCCTGAGTGAGAGCAGGGAGCCCTGAGGGAGAGCAAGGGAGCCCTGATGGAGGCAGGGGAGCCCTGAGAGCAGGGGAGCCCTGAGTGAGAGCAGGGGAGCCCTGAGTGAGAGCAGGGGAGCCCTGAGTGAGAGCAGGGGAGCCCTGAGTGAGAGCAGGGGAGCCCTGAGTGAGAGCAGGGGAGCCCTGAGTGAGAGCAGGGGAGCCCTGAGTGAGAGCAGGGGAGCCCTGAGGGAGAGCAGGGGAGCCCTGAGGGAGAGCAAGGGAGCCCTGAGGGAGAGCAAGGGAGCCCTGAGTGAGAGCAAGGGAGCCCTGAGGGAGAGCAAGGGAGCCCTGAGGGAGAGCAGGGGAGCCCTGAGTGAGAGCAGGGGAGCCCTGAGTGAGAGCAGGGGAGCCCTGGGGGAGAGCAGGGGAGCCCTGGGGGAGAGCAGGGGAGCCCTGAGTGAGAGTAGGGGAGCCCTGGGGGAGAGCAGGGGAGCCCTGGGGGAGAGCTGGGGAGCCCTGAGTGAGAGCAGGGGAGCCCTGAGTGAGAGCAGGGGAGCCCTGAGTGAGAGCAGGGGAGCCCTGAGTGAGAGCAAGGGAGCCCTGAGGGAGAGCAAGGGAGCCCTGAGGGAGAGCTGGGGAGCCCTGAGTGAGAGCAGGGGAGCCCTGAGTGAGAGCAGGGGAGCCCTGAGTGAGAGCAGGGGAGCCCTGGGGGAGAGCAGGGGAGCCCTGGGGGAGAGCAGGGGAGCCCTGAGTGAGAGCAGGGGAGCCCTGAGTGAGAGCAGGGGAGCCCTGGGGGAGAGCAGGGGAGCCCTGGGGGAGAGCAGGGGAGCCCTGGGGGAGAGCAGGGGAGCCCTGGGGGAGAGCAGGGGAGCCCTGGGGGAGAGCAGGGGAGCCCTGGGGGAGAGCAGGGGAGCCCTGGGGAGAGCAGGGGAGCCCTGGGGGAGAGCAGGGGAGCCCTGGGGGAGAGCAGGGACCGTATTTTGTGTGCCAAATGGCACCAAACACACACCCCTGGCATGGAATGGGCGGGAGGATTGTGGGATGGGCGCCGATGGTATGATTTAGATGGGAAGGTGCATAATAATGTGGGAAGTGTGTATACCGTATGCTGTATGGGCGGTAGACCCCCCCCCCCACACACACACACACACACACACTCAACACACTCAAACACACACAACGTCTCGAAACCACCCGCGACGCAAGAGTTGCTAGCGCACTCTCTCCCTCAATTTCAACTACACTTTACCCCAATCCCTTTTCACTCCCCCCCCCCTCCCTCCCTCCCTCACTAGACTACTACTACTCTCCCCATCACCCCCCTCCCCCCCCCCCCCTCCCCCCAGACAGACCCCCTCCCTCCCCACCAGACAGACCCCCTCCCTACGGGGAGTGTTCAGGAAGCCACAGCCAGATAACAGCACCTTCCCACCATTACATAATTTGCTACACACCACCAAAAACCGCTTAAATCCTTTCATTGTCCTTTTGTGTGCTCACCTAGCTACCCTTGCTGGGGGATGAACTTCAGCTCCCAAGCCCACAGCTTCGAGTTGACCGCCGGTGTGTAATCTCACCTAGTTGTGCTTGCGGGGGTTGAGCTCTGGCTCTTTGGTCCCGCCTCTCAACCGTCAATCAACAGGTGTACAGGTTCCTGAGCCTACTGGGCTCTATCATATCTACACTTGAAACTGTGCATGGAGTCAGCCTCCACCACATCAATTCCTAATGCATTCCATTTGTTAACTACTCTGACACTGACAAAAAATGTTTCCTTGGCTCATTTTAGTACTAAGTTTCCACCTGTGTCCCCTTGTGCGTGTTCCGCCATGCTAAACAGTGTCTTTGTCCAACCTGTTAATTCCTCGGAGATTTTCCATATGAGGTGTTCATGTCTACCTTAACTCTTTTGTCTTCCAGGTGAGTGAGGTTTAATTCCAGTACCCTTTCCTATAATAACTATAATATTAATTTATATTTGAGAAAATTCCCGTTTTGAATGAACAACATGTAAAAATTTTTGAGTGCGTCTGTGGGGTCGACCGCTGGATGTAATGGATTTGAGTAGAGGACGGGTTGCCGTGGCGTACCTCTCAATCTATTTTAACTTTGCCTTGTGTTTAACTAGTTATGGACGCCAGGCTGCAGCTGCATACCCACAAACTCTGCATCTATGTATGTACTTTTCCTAAATAAAATATTATTATTATTATTATTATTATTATTATTATTATTATTATTATTATTATTGGTCTGACAACTTCAGACTCAAAACAGAAAACGGGACAATGTGTGTGAATTTCGCGACCCGTTCCCATTTTCTAAAACGACAATTTTTACCCCTGGGTAGAATATACGTCAAAATGTGACGTTCCATTATGAGGACGGGTCGTATATACACACAGACTGGGTGTAGGTAGTCTCTTGATAACACTGATACCACCTCATCGGTATCAGGACCAGTCACTCATTGTCCATATGCAGCTGCCCACCATTATCTGTACTATGTAAGCTCGTCTAGGTCAGGTCAGGTCAGGTCAGGATAGACTGGGTAATTAAAGCTAAGAGCTATGTGGAAACAGGACGTCTTGAAATGGCTTCATCTACACTTAATGCGCACTCCACGAGCAGCATACAAGGTGTCAAGGTGTGGTGGGTGTAAATACATTAGTTACCCTCAGAACACTTTACTATTGCAGCTTTAATAGTCGCAAATTAAATTAAACCAGAATGTATGGGGCGGCGGCGGGCGAGCAGAGGGTGTTGACGGGAGGCGGAGGTGGTCTCCCCCGCCAGCCATAACCACGCTCGACTCTGCTTATTTACCGTACGAAGTGCTGTCAACCCAATTATTCACCGCCTCCTCCACCTCCACAGCGAAATTGTTCTCAACAGTCCTATACTGAGCTGCCACACAACCCTCACCTTCCCCACCACCTTACCTTACCTTGAGGGGCTTTCGGGGCTTAGCGTCCCTGCGGCCCGGTCGTCGATCAGGCCTCCTGGTTGCTGGACTTGTCAACCAGGCTGTTGGACGCGGCTGTTCACAGCCTGACGTATGAGTCACAGTCTGGTTGATCAGGCATCCTTTGGAGGTGTTTATCCAGTTCTCTCTTGAACACTGTGAGGGGTCGGCCAGTTATGCCCCTTATGTGTAGTGGAAGCGTGTTGAACA
>NC_059617.1:7663154-7668798 GCF_020424385.1 Procambarus clarkii
TTATTTCAGGGCGCCTTTTGCAACCAGTCCCCCTAATATTTACCAGGTGTAAATTACGATATATCTCTCGCCTGCGCTCCTGGGAGTACAATTTGAGGGATTCTAAGTGGTGGCAGTAATTTAGATGTTGTCCTGAATGGGTTCATACAGTAAAAGTTCTGAGTGTTTTCCAACTCTGAATGGAGCCGTTAGTGTGTACTATATTACACCCGATATCACAAATACGTTAGAAATTACGGTAATTAGTTTAGCATCTCGTGTTGGACATATTCTTGTTATCAAGCCGACCGCTACTTAAGTGTATTATTTAAAAGGAATGTCTTCCAACATGATTGTTTGCTGGTTTCCTCAGTGTTCAAGAGAGAACTGGATAAGCACCTCCAAAGGATACCTTATCAACCAGGCTGTGACTCATACGTCAGGCTGCGAGCAGCCGCGTCCAACAGCCTAGTTGATCAGTCCAGCAACGCGGGGACGCTAAGCCCCGGAAGCACCTCAAGGTAACCTCAAGGTAGGTGTAGTTATAATTCTTAATTTTGACCATAGCACAGGTGGAAATTCTCCTCTTTGAACATCATACTGTTTACTGTGTTCTCTTATTATTGCCACTCAGAAAATTCTACTGTGCCATTGTCTATTTACGATAAAGCACAGTACTCAGATAAAGCACAGTACTCAGATAAAGCACAGTACTCAGATAAAGCACAGTACTCAGATAAAGCACAGTAATTTACAGGAAGCACAGCCCCCCCCCCCCCACAGTACAGGGGGGGGACTCAACTTTTTACGGTGGATGATCCGGATTTTACATTTTTAAATGTAACTATTACGAAATTAGGAAATTAAAGATTCACCTTCCTACCTTGCCACTTGTATCTTTGGTGCGTATTATGTGAGCAGTTGCATCGTGGTCACAGTAGTTCAAACAGAAGCGTAATACAATGAACAATCAAACATTTACACAACCCACATGTTACATAAGGGTATCTATTATGTTAAGTATGTCACCTATGCTATATTTAATAAGTCAATATTGACTTATTAAATTTGCGAGAACGGGTTGGTTACATAATGTGTTGCAGCGACGGGGGAATAATTAGCAAACTAATACAAAAGTAAGTAAGTAATTATCAATAGAAGGAACCAAAACAACAAGGCACAACTCAGCCGAGGAAACCAATTGTTCTCTCCCTTCTATAACCCGCCTTTACTGTCCTGCCCTTCTCTTACTCTTGCCATCTCCTCCCTTCTATAACCCGCCATTACTGTCCTGCCCTTCTCTTACTCTTGCCATCACCTACGGGATCAGCCTCTCTCTCTCTCTCCCCTCCCGCCATCACTTACGGGACAGGCGGCGGCGGCTGGTCATCTTACCTGCAAGAGAAAATTACAAGTGAGTTTCCGTGGGAGCATTAAGAACATGGGGGGGGGGGGTAATACAAGGTAATGCTTCAGCGGCGTGGGAAACCCGGCCTCCACGTCCGTAATTGTACCACCATCGTGAAAAATTAACACTATCTCTTCTGTAACAGTTGCCATAAATAAAAATAGTAAAAACGAAAGACCTGCGGAGTGCATTCCTCAATCTGTCAGGAACCGCATTTGCCTAGTCATCAGTGTTGGGGAGTGTCTCCAGCCGCGGGTGGCCGCCTCACAGCTGGGTGGACAGCGCTTCGGATTCATAGTCCTGAGGTTCCGGGTTCGATCCCCGGTGGAGGCGGAGACAAAGGGGCAAAATGTTTCTTTCACCCTCATGCCCCTGTTACCTAGCAGTAAATAGGTACCTGGGAGTTGGACAGCTGGTAAGGGCTGCTTCCTGGGGGGGGGGGGGGGGTAACAAAAAGGTGGCCTGGTCGAGGACCGGGCCGCGGGGACGCTAAGCCCCGAAATCATCTCAAGATAACCCGGTCCCAGGGACTGTCACCACCTCTCTAATTGTAAAAAAAAAAAAAATCTATTCTATTTACCAATTGTAAATACCTTCCCAATTGTAAAATATTGTAAAAATACAATTGCTAATTGTACATTTTGGCAATTATATTTGCCATGTGGGTGACTGTTGGTGGGGGAGGTGGTTGGTGGTGGGGGGGGGGAGGTAGTAGTTGGTGGGGTGGAGGTGGTGAGTGCGTGGAGGAAGGTGTGGGTGGAGATGGGTGGCAGTGGGTGGCAGTGGGTGGAGGTGGTAGGAGAAGAGGCAGCATGGAGGATGACAACGGTGCAGTGGAGCCTTGCGGCGGCAGCTGCTGCTGCTGCTGGCGGGGCGGCGAGTCAGGTGGCATCTTTCACTTGCTCAATGAATTACGAATAAAACAGGGGAGTGCCGAGGCTTGTGCAGCGCCTGCTGGTGCTGCCGCTGGACCGCTCTGACGTAATCACGCAGCAGTGCAATACTTTTACCGCTGTCTCAACCCACCCGGGCCGCATATTACATGCTTCTCAGTAATTCACAGATACTTTCACACACACACACACACACACACACACGCCCCCCAGACCCCCCGCAGGCGCGGAAATCCTTGCCAAGGCGCCGCCACCCTCCTCCACCACACCATCTTCATTACAACCCTTCTAAACACACCTCAACTCACTACACTTCCACACATGACTTGTTAAGATAGTTCCGTGAACTACTTGGCTCCTAGGCAAGCCGCCCTGTCCTAGTTGGACACTTAAGATTTAAACTTTTCCATCAAATATTAATTCTAAGTTACTAAAAGAAAAAGTGCATCCCACGAAGAAACTGGTGAAGAGACACATTAGAACGAGGCAAAGTGAACCTTGGTGATGTATCAGGCATTAGTGCGTGTCATCCCCCCCCCCAGGCGACCCCCACACAGCTTAAAATGAATAAGCCTTTCAGACAGCCGCTTGTGTGAAATTATTTGACTCAAGTCTGGAGTACTCACCTAGTAGTGTCTACGTGGGAGTGAGGTCTAGCTCTGCGTCCCGCCTACTACCCTTCTATCTGTTGCGTTTCAATTTACTTTGACTCAAATTCTTTGTCGAATATGGTCTTAAAAGTCGAGGATGGAGGTGGCTTCCACGACTGTTTCCACTAGAGCATTCCACTTCTTCAACTCCCCGTACAGGGTACGAGTACTTCCTTACATTCCTTTGGCTCATTGGCTTTTTCAGCTTCCACCTGTGTCCTCTTGTCCTGCTTTCTCTCAATTTGAAGAGGCTAACCTTGTCCACTTATCTATTCCCCTCAGTATTTTGTATGTTGTGATCATATCCCCTCTGTTCCTTATATCCTCTAGGGTTGTGAGATTTAGTTCCATTACCGTATCTTCGTAGTTTAACCCTTCTTAACTCTGGCGCCAATCTTCTTGCAAACCTCCGTACGTTTTCAAGTTTGGCTTTTATGCTTCATAAGGTGCGCATTCCACATCGATGCTGCAAGGTCCATTATTGGAACGAGGGCGACTCCAGACTGCCGTATGGACAGTCTTCTACAATTATCAGTACGAGGGTATCTGTAATTAGCCTGAGGGGCCAATTACAGGTCATCACATCCACCCGGCCGCCCGCCCCCTCCCTGGCAGCAGGTGCCTCTTACCCCTCCCACCAGGTTGTACTCTTCCTCCTGCCCTTGGCAGGGTGACGGGGGCTGTGGTGGGGGAGGACACGAAGGCAGGACACCGACTCACCAGCCCCCGCAAGTGGCAGCCATGACTCTGCTTGTCTGCATGGTGACACGCCTCCACATTGTCATGCAAAGCCCTCCATTCACAGACCAAGGTAGACAAAAGGGTGGCCTGGAGACAGCCGAGGATGTCTGCTGGTAGACTGGAGGAGCTTAGTGGTAGTCTGGAACTGGTCTGGTGATAGTCTGGAACTGGTCTGGTGGTAGCCTGGTGGTAGTCTGGAATTAGCCAGTTAGTAGCCTGGTGGTGGTCTGGAAGTAGCCTGGTGGTAGCCTGGTGGTAGCCTGGTGGTAGTCTGGAAGTAGCCAATTAAGCATACATCCCAACGTTTTCTTCATCACTGGAGAAACCATCACAAGATCACAGGTGCAGGACGGGTGCTTGTGGGTCGTCACCTCCAACACTTGGGGTGGTTATCTTGAGATGATTTCGGGGCTTTTTAGTGTCCCCGCGGCCCGGTCCTCGACCAGGCCTCCACCCCCAGGAGCAGCCCGTGACAGCTGACTAACACCCAGGTACCTATTTTACTGCTAGGTAACAGGGGCATAGGGTGAAAGAAACTCTGCCCATTGTTTCTTGCCCGGGATCGAACCCGGGATCACAGGATCACAAATCCAGCGTGCTGTCCGCTCGGCTCCCTATAACAAGAACAAGAAGAAGAAGAACTTTTCTAGTTCTAGAATATAACAAGAACTTTTCACACTAGAGATGCTATATCAATGATGATACTTTTCAAGACGCTAGTGCTCTCTAGAGTGGAGTACTGCTGCACAATGACAGCCCCTTTCAAAGCTGAAGAAATTGCTGACCTGGAGAGCGTGCAGAGATCATTTACTGCTAGAATTAACTCTGTAAAACATCAAAACTACTGGGACCGACTAAAGAGCCTAAATCTGTATTTTCTTAAGCGCAGGCGGGAGAGATACATAATAATTTACACGTGGAAAGTATTAGAGGGGCTGGTCCCAAACCTGCACACAGAAATAACATCACATGAGACCAGAGACATGGCAGGATGTGCAGAATACCCCCGTTGAAGAGCAGAGGTGCAACAGGTACTCTGAGAGAGAACTCTATCAACATCAGAGGCCCGAGACTGTTCAACACGCTTCCACTACACATAAGGGGCATAACTGGCAAACCCCTCACAATGTTCAAGAGAGAACTTGACAAACACCTCCAAAGGATACCTGATCAACCAGGCTGTGACTCATACGTCAGGCTGCGAGCAGCCGCGTTCAACAGCCTCGTTGACCAGTCCAGCAACGAGAAGGCCTGGTTGAGGACCGGGCCGCGGGGACGTTGAGCCCCGAAATCATGGCAAAGTAACCGCCTGGGAAGGTGCTTGCAATAGCGGGCAGGATGGCCAGTAGAGCTCCTGACAGCTGGTTAACAATATATATTGCTAACGATGCAATGTGCTAGCAAGCACAGCTCATTACAACAATGATGCCGCGCCGCCCGTGTCCCCACCCTGGCTGAGGCGCCGCCCGTGTCCCCACCCTGGCTGAGGCGCCGGCCGTGTCCCCACCCTGGCTGAGGCGCCGCCCGTGTCCCCACCCTGGCTGAGGCGCCGGCCGTGTCCCCACCCTGGCTGAGGCGCCGGCCGTGTCCCCACCCTGGCTGAGGCGCCGGCCGTGTCCCCACCCTGGCTGAGGCGCCGGCCGTGTCCCCACCCTGGCTGAGGCGCCGGCCGTGTCCCCACCCTGGCTGAGGCGCCGGCCGTGTCCCCACCCTGGCTGAGGCGCCGGCCGTGTCCCCACCCTGGCTGAGGCGCCGGCCGTGTCCCCACCCTGGCTGAGGCGCCGGCCGTGTCCCCACCCTGGCTGAGGCGCCGCCCGTGTCCCCACCCTGGCTGAGGCGCCGCCCGTGTCCCCACCCTGGTGGTGCTCCCGCTGTCACGGAACTGGGTGTTGTGGCAGCAGGTGCTGCAATTAGTGCACATCCACCAGTGCGCGTCCAACTTAGCAATAAGGCGCGCTATAAAATGTCATTTT
>NC_059617.1:7668898-7728431 GCF_020424385.1 Procambarus clarkii
ACAGGCGTACGAACCACAGGCGTACGAACCACTGGCGTACGAACCACAGGCGTACGAACCACAGGCGTACGAACCACTGGCGTACGAACCACACGAACCACAGCGTACGAACTACAGGCGTACGAACTACAGGCGTACGAACCACAGGCGTACGAACCACAGGCGTACGAACCACAGGCGTACGAACCACAGGCGTACGAACCACAGGCGTACGAACCACAGGCGTACGAACCACAGGCGTACGAACCACAGGCGTACGAACTACAGGCGTACGAACCACAGGGCGTACGAACTACAGGCGTGCGAACCACAGGCGTACGAACCACAGGCGTACGAACCACAGGCGTACGAACTACAGGCGTACGAACCACAGGCGTACGAACCACAGGCGTACGAACCACAGGCGTACGAACTACAGGCGTACGAACCACAGGGCGTACGAACTACAGGCGTACGAACCACAGGCGTACGAACTACAGGCGTACGAACCACAGGCGTACGAACCACAGGCGTACGAACCACAGGCGTACGAACCACAGGCGTACGAACCACAGGCGTACGAACCACAGGGCGTACGAACCACAGGCGTACGAACCACAGGGCGTACGAACCACAGGGCGTACGAACCACAGGGCGTACAAACCACAGGGCGTACGAACCACAGGGCGTACGAACCACAGGGCGTACAAACCACAGGGCGTACGAACCACAGGGCGTACGAACCACAGGGCGCACGAACCACAGGGCGCACGAACCACAGGGCGCACGAACCTTGGAAGCCCACCTAACCTATTGGTGCTAATTTTGTCAGAGGTGCATGCAGGAGCAGCCGACTTATGACTCCTGTAAGCAGGTTAGGAGTTCTCCCTTCTCATAGTTTATGGTAAACCATATCTTGTTAACCTTGCGTTGGTTCCGACGATCAGCGTACCTGCGGCCCGGTCTCTGACCAAGCCTCCTAGTTGGTGGTAACTGGAGTGTACTTTGATGGGGTTCTGGGAGTTCTTCTACACGCCAAGCCGAGGGTTTGGTCCAACAGGCTGTTTACTTGTGGGCCTGCGGGCCGCTCCATGTCCACTACAGCCCGGTTGGTCCGGTACTCCCAGAAAACTATCCGGCTTTTTCTTTAAGACTTCCAATTTTGTTCCAGCAATATCTCTCATACTTGCTGGGGGGATATTGAACAACCGTGGACACCTGATGTTCATAGTGTTCTCTGATTGTGCCTGTCACCTCTATTCTTCAATGGCTCTATTTTACATTTTCTTCCATATTGTTCACTCCAGTGTTATTCTACTGTGCAAATTAGGGACCTGGGCCTCCAGTATTTTCCATGTATATATAATTTAGTACCTCTCTCGTATCCTTTCCAAATAATCCATTTTGAGAGCTATGAGACGGCCCCAATAGTTATAGGTGCTTTATCTCGTCTATGCGTGCCGTATATGTTCTCTGTATTCCCTCTATTTCAGCAATCTCTCCTGCTGTGAAGGGGAAAGTGAGCACTGAACAGTACTCAAGACGGGACAGCACAAGTGATTTGAAAAGTATTAGTATTGTGATGGGATCCCTGGATTAGAAGGTTCTCGCAATCCATCTTATTATTTTTCTAGCTGACACTATATTTGCTTGGTTAAACTCCCTAAAAGTTCAGGTCGTCAGACATCATTATTCCCAAATTCTTTACATGTTGCTTTCCTACTATGGGCAGATTTGATTTGTGTTTTGTACCCTGTATTTTGTTTGAGGTCTTTATCATCCCTAAGTACCTGGAATTTATCACTGACTGCTACCCAATAGAACATTATTAATATCAGCTAGTAGCTTGTCACTGTCTTTAATTTTGTCGTAGTGGTGGAGTAGCTGCGAGAGGCATGATCTTCCCGCTCTAAATCCATGTTGGCCTGGGTTGTGGAGGTCATTGGTCTCCGTGAAACTGGAGACCTGACTCCTGATCACTCTCTCAAAAACTTTTACAATGTGGGACGTTAGTGCGATTCGTCCCACATAGTATTGGCTAATTATATTATGCAATGGCTAATTCTTAGCCAATGCTTTGGCTAAAAATATTTAGCCTCCACCCTTGTGTAGGGAAGGTATATCTGGTTATTTAAGTGCTTCAGGTATCTCCCCCATGTCCAAGCGTTTTCTCCACACTACATTGTGCACTTGTGTGGTTGAAATCTCTTAGGAAGATCAAATCTGGTATTGGGTTTACCAGATTATCGAGGCTATTCTCTATTTTAATAATGTATTCTGCGAATCCCTCAACCGTTCTACCTGGCGGTGTGTATATTAGAATAATAACAAGGTTTATTTTCTCTATTTTTACTCCCAGTACTTCTACCACCTCGAGTTGCTAATCAGCCTCACGTAGGAATTGATCAGTCTGGATGATTAGGAGCACTTTGGAGGTGTTTATTATCTCTGAAATACTAGTTTTCCCTTGAACACGACCCACAACTCTGTTTACAACCTGGTACCCAATTCCTGCTGTGCGAACAGGGGCGAACACTAACGGAATGATGCTCAGTAACTCCTTGCTGGCTAGAACTCGGACCCATCGATCTCGAGGCGCAGGAGGAGCGTTACCACTACGTCACCAAGCCGTCAATATTGCGGCGGTATTATTTTTTTTACTAAAACACCGCATTACCACGTGGAATAATAGTGTGCATGCGTCGGGTCATGAGAGGAAATGAAAGCGAGTTTGTTGTTTTTCCTCATGGCCAGGTGTGCCTACACCTGCATCCCCCTCAGGCGTACCTACACCTGCCTCCACCCCAGGTGTACCTACACCTGCATCCCCCTCAGGCGTACCTACACCTGACTCCACCCCAGGTGTACCTACACCTGCCTCCACCCCAGGCGTACCTACACCTGCCTCCACCCCAGGTGTACCTACACCTGCCTCCACCCCAGGCGTACCTACACCTGCCTCCACCCCAGGCGTACCTACACCTGCCTCCTGGTCGCAGCCATATCGGGAAACGTGTCTAAATACACCCGCGACAACATGGTTGGCTAATTAAGCTTCGCATGTTTGATTTGACTCATCCACAAAAATTGGTACACTTGTAATTGATTTTCCGTCAGCTTACTCTACACATTACATACACATTACACATTATGCGGGGATTTACCTGGCTCGCTCACCTCGAATACAAATAATACCCCGTACTGATTTTCCTGATAAAACGCCACCTGCCTGTTTACTCTCGTCTAGCGATTTGTAGCCTCAGTATACCTCAGTATACCTCAGTCTACCCGCAGTCTTCACACTCGTATGAGTATTCTTAAGACTCTGGTGAAGCTATCTTGCCTCCGACGTCCTTGGCTGGAGCTATCTTGCCTCCGACGTCCTTGGGTGGAGCTATCTTGCCTCCGACGTCCTTGGCTGGAGCTATCTTGCCTCCGACGTCCTTGGCTGGAGCTATCTTGCCTCCGACGTCCTTGGCTGGAAGTATCTTGCCTCCGACGTCCTTGGCTGAAGCTATCTTGCCTCCGACGTCCGTATATAACCTTCTTAAGACCCTGTTTGGAGCTATCTATCCTCCGACGTCCTTGGCTGGAGCTATCTTGCCATCACACTGAACTTCCAAAGTATTCCTAAGACCACCGGTGGGCGGGGGGGGGGGGGGGGAAGATGTCTAGACTACAACGTTCATAACTTCTATATCCCGTCTTGAGACGTTATCTTCAGTGCACAAGCGTTATCCTGTCGACATGAGCGCCATCTACACTAACCAAACACAAACTTATCATGTGGACATGCGCGCTACAGATCATATACAACAGATTCAGTAAGACGTTAATACTGTTTGCACTACAAACTGCACAAGTAGACTATACATGTTGCACCTTACAATACAAGACCACGGATGTATATGAAGACCAGGTATACTATGTATCCTCCAGGTATTCATAGTATACCTGGAGGATACCTGGTGCAAACCTGGAGTATACCTGGAGTGGGTTCTGGGAGGTTTTACTTCAAGACTTATACCTGCTTGATGGGGTTCTGGGAGTAGTTCTACTCCACAAGCCCGGCTCGAGGCCCGGCCAGAGGCCCGGCCCGAGGCCAGGCTTGACGTGTGAGAGTTTGGTCCACCAGTGTGATGAGGGATAACACTGCCGATTTCCATCAGCGCTGCTCACTGTGTGATAATGTTGACCACTTAAAATTAATTTACCAAAAACATTGTCCAAATACACTCAAATATAATTACACATTGTTCGAGGATGGAGGTGTGTCCTATACCAGTCTAACTCGCCCAGTGAACTATACTTGGAAATATTCGTTAAAACACAAGTGTCGCCCTCTGTTGCGAACACCCCCCCCCCTCCTGCCTACCCCAAGCTAGCTCGCTAGCTCGCTAGCTCTCTCTCTCTCTCTCTCTCTTTTTTGTTGTATAGAAGAGTGTACAGAGGCGGGTATAGGTGTACAAGCCTTCCAACTCTGACTGTCTCCGGCTGTACCACCAGCTTCTACACCAGCCACTAATGAAAAAATTAAAATATTCGCTAATCATCATGGGCAGGTTGAGTGCGTAGCGGGATACAGATGATACCTGGTTGATGATGATGGGCTGATGAGGTAAAGAACACTTCAAGAGCTGCTGAACACATTCACCGTGTATTTCACTACTCGAGGGATCATCACTCTCACCCCTCACACTTTTCCTTGTACCATAAGAAGATAATCCTTTACTCGGTACACAAAAACCTAAACTTCCCCCCCACAAGCTCACTCAAGCTCCTTTCCCGTAGCAAGGTGACAATCATTTTTCCTGGCGTATATTAACTACACTCTTACGGACACTTAGATATGCTCTAGTGGGGCATGGCACTCCGTGTTCACTGAGCAGCACAAATGATAGAATTATCACACAAGTTAAACGGACCTTGTCACAAAAGTCATCACAAATTATTGATGTTGCAACCCGTTCTCGCAAATTCGTAAAGTCAATATTGACTTATTAACTACGTGCATAGGTGATATACTAAACATAATAGATACCCTTAAAAAGATTCATAGAAAACACCGACCTTACCTAACCTTGTTAGTATCTTAAGATAAGCATCTTATTGCTTCGTAATTACAATTATTACTTAACCTATACCTATTATAGGTTAGGTAATAATTGTAATTACGAAGCAATAAGATGCTTATCTTAAGATACTAAGTAGGTTAGGTAAGGTTGGTGTTTTCTATGAATCTTTTTAAGGGTATCTATTATGTTAAGTATGTCACCTATGCACATATTTAATAAGTCAATATTGACTTATTAAATTTGCGAGAACGGGTTGCAACTAAATGTCTTTCCCCGTGTTTAATATCAAGAACTTGACAATGCTACGAGTATGGCTTATGCTGACGCCTGTGTATACCTATGTGCGTGTGCGTGTGTGTGTGTGTGTGTGTGTGTGTGTGTGTGTGTGTGTGTGTGTGTGTGTGTGTGTGTGTGTGTGTGTGTGTGTGTGTGTGTGTGTGTGCGTGTGTGCGGTGTGTATGTGTGTGTGTGTGTGTGTGTGTGTGTGTGTGTGTGTGTGTGTGTGTGTGTGTGTGTGTGTGTGTGTGTGTGTGTGTGTGTGTGTGTGTGTGCGTGTGTATCTACCTAAATTCAGTTACATGATGAGAGTGATGGTCGTGGTGTCCAGTCTTCCCAATAAGCTTTGTCATATGTCACTTTTGAAACTAATGACTCTTCGCAGGCGATGAGTCACAATAACGTGGCTAAAGTAAGTTGACCAGACCACACACTAGAAGGTGAAGGGACGACGACGTTTCGGTCCGTCTTGGACCATTCTCAAGTCGATTGTGTGGTCGACTTGAGAATGGTCCAAGACGGACCGAAACGTCGTCGTCCCTTCACCTTCTAGTGTGTGGCCTGGTCAACTAATGACTATTATGGCCACCACTAACACCTCACGTCACGTGTTGCAACCTTCTACAACACAAAATAGAACTTCCCTAAGTAATTTTTTCGGTACCTTTGATTCCCTGGCTTGACTCTATTAACCTCTTTCTTGAAGGTGCAGGCTTCAAAAATGCCTCTGTGTAGTTTATCTATTCCCGTTACTACTTTGTACGTAGTGATCATATCACCTCGTTTTCTTCTGTAATCAAGCCTTGGCATGTTTAACGCCTCAAGCATCTCCTCATAGCTCATGTTCGTTAGTTCCGGGAGCCATTTAGTATCATATCTTGAGGTTATCTTAAGATGATTTTGGGGCTTTAGTGTCCCCGCGGCCCGGTCCTCGACCAGGCCTCCACCCCCCCAGGAAGCAGCCCATGACAGCTGACTAACACCCAGGTACCTATTTTACTGCTAGGTAACAGGGGCATAGGGTGAAAGAAACTCTGCCCATTATTTCTCGCCGGCACCCGGGATCGAACCCGGAACCCGGCGAGAACCCGGGTGCCGGCGACTTGTGAGCCCACAGGCTCACAAGTCCAGCGTGCTGTCCGCTCGGCCGACCGGCTCCTGCCTGCCTGCCTGCACACCTGGAAGAAGACTCACTCTCCAAAAGACTCACGGCCCAGAAGACGGCCACTAGGTGAAGACAGTGCCAGAGACCTGAGGGGAGGCGGCTCCTACTGCTCCGGCCACCACCTCACGGGGACACACACATCAAGCAAACGTGTCCGGGAAAATGACCAATAAAAGGCCCGCAACCAACTACTGATTAATCAATACCAAAAGCAACTACAACAAAGGGAAGGGAACTATGAGGGGGGAGAGCACCAAGATATCACGACTATAGCTACGACGAGGAAATACCCTCCATACAATGTCCGAAGACGACCACGAGAACGAGTATATCAGAGACCACACTTAAGAGGAGTAGGCGGCCTTTCTCACTTGCTCGTTACCATCTTCCATCATAACCATTCCCCCCTCTTCTCTAATTTTTACTTTCCTGCTTTTTCGCACAATTTTTTGTCAGGGTTGGCACTCAAATCACTCATTAGGGAAGGTTAGGTTCTTTTCTCGTCTTCTATTTCTGACGGTGGAAATTATTGGGTTATTTTTAAGTTGAAGATCAAATAACTCTTTTGGCGAGAAAGCCAACCTTACGCCCTCTCACCGACAGTAACCACAGGCGGCGTGCTGGGGGTGGGGGGGGGGGAGGCCAGCGTGTGCGTGCGTGTGTGTGCGCGCGGGGGCCTGGCACTGTGTCCGGGTCCGCACATGGGCAGCCCGGCGGTCCTTGTCCGTAATTGGGTTAAAGAAGGCAGGGTCCACATTTGAGCCATTAATTGAACACCCGGAGAGAACCTGAAGTGTCCCAACTTTGGCTTGGGGGAGGAAAGAGGGAGAACAGAAGCGAGGAGAAGAGGAGGAACACAAGAGAAACGCAAGAACAGAAGAATGAGGCAGGGTGAAATGAAAGAGATGATACACGGGTTGATGGATTGTTAGATGCTGTGCTTATCCCTCACCACGCCTCTCAACCATCAGTCAACTGCCGTACAAGTTTCCGTGCCTATTCGGCTTTGTCATATCAACATTTGCAACTGTTTAAAATCCGCCTCCACCAATTAACACAAATATTTCCAATGTCTGTGGTTTTCATGTGGGTACTTAGTTTCCGGGCCGGGCTTGAGAAGTAGAAGAACTCTCAGAACCTCGTTCAGGTACAATTCAGGCACGCGTCACATCCTTACACCACCCTATCCCAAAAAATATGTTCTTGTCTGCCCTATTAATTTCCATGAAAATTTTGTACGTGGCAAACATGTTCCACTTATTTCATCTGCCTTTCGGTGACGTGAGATTTAATTCCATAAGCCTTTATTGGTATACGAAACCTTTGAGCCCTGGGGACTAGTCTGATAATATATCTCTGGACATTGTTCAACACCAGAGATTACGGGCTCACCATAGCCTGTGCTGCATGGACATTTCGTTCTGAGTAGTTAAATCTACAACAACAACAGCAACAACGCCAGACACCAGTGTCAGGGAAGATACACCAGGGTGAAACACAACAATATGGAACATCTAAGAGACTAACGTACCCGAGGGACTACACACCAATTGTGAAAGTTAAGTACACGATGGTTGGGCGTGCCGAAGAGCCTCATTAATGAAGAAAGACTTCTTGAGGTGGTCCGTTCTGAGATTAGTTAGTTATCGACGATAATGGTGCAGCGGGTGGACCTGAGGCCAGGCCGCGGACACTGCCCTCACAGGGGGGGGGGGGAAGCAGGAGGTATGTGAGGCAGTCCTCTACGAGGCCAGGCCGCGGACACTGCCCTCACAAGGGGGGAAGCAGGAGGTATGTGAGGCAGTCCTCTACGAGGCCAGGCCGCAGACACTGCCCTCACAGGGGGGGGAAGCAGGAGGTATGTGAGGCAGTCCTCTACGAGGCCAAGCCGCAGACACTGCCCTCACAGGGGGGGGAAGCAGGAGGTATGTGAGGCAGTCCTCTACGAGGCCAGGCCGCGGACACTGCCCTCACAGGGGGGGAAGCAGGAGGTATGTGAGGCAGTCCTCTACGAGGCCAAGCCGCAGACACTGCCCTCACAGGGGGGAAGCAGGAGGTATGTGAGGCAGTCCTCTACGAGGCCAGGCCGCAGACACTGCCCTCACCAACCCGTTCTCGCAAATTCGTAAAGTCAATATTGACTTATTAACTACGTGCATAGGTGATATACTAAACATAATAGATACCCTTAAAAAGATTCATAGAAAACACCGACCTTACCTAACCTTGTTAGTATCTTAAGATAAGCATCTTATTGCTTCGTAATTACAATTATTACTTAACCTATACCTATTATAGGTTAGGTAATAATTGTAATTACGAAGCAATAAGATGCTTATCTTAAGATACTAAGTAGGTTAGGTAAGGTTGGTGTTTTCTATGAATCTTTTTAAGGGTATCTATTATGTTAAGTATGTCACCTATGCACATATTTAATAAGTCAATATTGACTTATTAAATTTGCGAGAACGGGTTGCCCTCACAGGGGGGGGGGGAAGCAGGAGGTATGTGAGGCAGTCCTCTACGAGGCCAGGCCGCAGACACTGCCCTCACAGGGGGGGGGGGAAGCAGGAGGTATGTGAGGCAGTCCTCTACGAGGCCAGGCCGCGGACACTGCCCTCACAGGGGGGGAGCAGGAGGTATGTGAGGCAGTCCTCTACGAGGCCAAGCCGCGGACACTGCCCTCACAGGGGGGGGGAAGCAGGAGGTATGTGAGGCAGTCCTCTACGAGGCCAAGCCGCGGACACTGCCCTCACAGGGGGGGGGGGGAGCAGGAGGTATGTGAGGCAGTCCTCTACGAGGCCAAGCCGCGGACACTGCCCTCACAGGGGGGGGGGAAGCAGGAGGTATGTGAGGCAGTCCTCTACGAGGCCAGGCCGTGGACACTGCCCTCACAGGGGGGGGGGGGAGCAGGAGGTATGTGAGGCAGTCCTCTACGAGGCCAGGCCGCAGACACTGCCCTCACAGGGGGGAAGCAGGAGGTATGTGAGGCAGTCCTCTACGAGGCCAAGCCGCGGACACTGCCCTCACAGGGGGGGAAGCAGGAGGTATGTGAGGCAGTCCTCTACGAGGCCAAGCCGCGGACACTGCACTAACTAGCCAAACACCGGCTGATCACCCACGGAAACACATATTACCAAACTACATTTAGATAAAAATATCGAAGCCATGCAATGGGATCGAACTCGCGTCCCTGAACTTCTCAGGCACAAGCACTACCGACTGGACCATGATGGGCTAAATTCATCGCAACCAAGATGCAGTTTGTTTATACCCAGCTTTTGAGACCATAGTTATGATTGGTCGTCTTCAAACACGAGAGAAAAGTCGAGAGAAGTAACTGCATAACAGACGATGAGGTGAAATCTGATTAAGGTGGGGGGGGGGGGAGGCAAGCATTAAATTAAGAGAAGGGCGGCCAGGTTTGGCAAAGTGGACGGACGAGACAGGTGCAAGAGTGGGCGGGTAAGACAGGCGTAAGAGAGTGGACGGGTAAGACAGGCGTAAGAGAGTGGACGGGTAAGACAGGCGTAAGAGAGTGGACGGGTAAGACAGGCGTAAGAGAGTGGACGGGTAAGACAGGCGTAAGAGAGTGGACGGGTAAGACAGGCGTAAGAGAGTGGACGGGTAAGAATGGATGGGTGAAACTTTAATTAGTGACACTGAAATGTGTAAATTATGTATGACCTGTGGTGATCTTCCTGGTGTGTAAATTATATTCTCATGTATGACCCCTAGTAACTGTGCTAGTAGGCTGCCCCTTGTAGTAGCAGGGCTATTATAAAGCCTAGTAGCAAGTCTAGTAGTCTTTATTATTGTAATGCCTACAAAGGACACGAATTAAAAATGTAACTTACACAAGCCCTAATTATGTACAATATTAGACCATATAATAAATAATGTTAAACGGCATTTGAATAACACAGTTTACGGTTACAGCGAATAACACACATTAACACGTGTACTTCTCAGGCAGCAAGATCGAGAATGGCTTCAGGACGGACCTATATACGCATCAGTGAAGTCTTGAAATAACCAGATTGACCCATTAGTAATCTGTCCTCTTCTGCTTGATGAGATCAAATCTAATCAGCAATGGGTTAATTTTCAGTCAAGTCGTCCAGACCGTTCAGGCGCTAGTGCAAGCGTGAACACGCGGACAAAACTCTTAACACACTGTGATTCTCAACTCTTGTATTGAGAAGTTGCACCTCTTGTAACTCTTGTATTGCCTTTACAACATCATCAATTGAAGTTGTCAATACAAATAATCACATTGATAATTCAAGCTAACCTGATGCCTGAATATATAAATGCAATAATACAAAACCTCTCTCTCGAGTTTGCTAAATTGTCTTGCCGTAAATAGTGGTGTATTAGCGAGTGTGTTGACATCATCTAGGCATTAGTGACACCCCAAGGTCGTGTCAAAGAGGGGGGGAAAAAATCCACACGACTGATTATGGTATCAGGAAGGTCAACCAACACCCACAATGTGGGAGAGAACACAACACACCCGTCACTTGGATTCTTTCCAGCTCTCTCACATCGTTAACCGATAAGATAACAAAATTACCCATTATTGTTTTGTTTTCCTTTACAAATCGCCTAGTCCTGTGACTCTCTGAACCCCTCCACTCTGTCTCTCACACACACAATAGGAAGTGGTTTTAATTTTGTTAAATTTTGCCCCGAGGGACGAGTTTATTGGGCAGCTTTTTTTTTTTTTTTTATTAACATATTAGGTACATCTGCATTAGTGCAGCTACCCTAGACTATATGAAGTGGAGTACAGTGTGTCAAAAAAAAACTAACTAGGTGATGCTATAAAATCCCCATCACACAGGATGGTTAGTCATACAGAGTCATGTGTTTAATAGCCTGCACTGGCAAATTTTGGGTATACTGTGAGGATATCTTCAAGAATACGAGAGTGAATAAAGTAATTGCAAAGCTCCAGGTACCTCATGCCAACTGGTCTGAAAGGTCTAATAATTGGGCATTCAGTGATGTAGTGCGGGAGATCATGCCGTAGTTCCTGCTCACAGAGTTTGCAACTGGAGTGCTCAGGATTGGGAGACCCGTCACCTGCAGCCACCTGCCACAGGTAACGGTAACCCAACCTGATCCTTGCAACCACTGTGTCGCACAGTCTAGTGGACGTTTTGTGCTGTCCATAGATGTAGGTTTCAGATCTGAACAAATCATAGCTTTTTATACTAGTACTTTCAGGTCAGCGCCACTCATCCTGTGAGTGGACACACCGCCATAGTGACAGTATTGGGCAGCGTCACTCATCTTGTGAGTGGACACACCGCCATAGTGACAGTATTGGGCAGCGTCACTCATCTTGTGAGTGGACACACCGCCATAGTGACAGTATTGGGCAGCGCCACTCATCTTCTGAGTGGACACACCGCCATAGTGACAGTATTGGGCAGCGCCACTCATCTTCTGAGTGGACACACCGCCATAGTGACAGTATTGGGCAGCGCCACTCATCCTGTGAGTGGACACACCGCCATAGTGACAGTATTGGCAGCACCACTCATCCTGTGAGTGGACACACCGCCATAGTGACAGTATTGGGCAGCGCCACTCATCTTGTGAGTGGACACACCGCCATAGTGACAGTATTGGGCAGCGCCACTCATCTTGTGAGTGGACACACCGCCATAGTGACAGTATTGGGCAGCGCCACTCATCCTGTGAGTGGACACACCGCCATAGTGACAGTATTGGGCAGCGCCACTCATCCTGTGAGTGGACACACCGCCATAGTGACAGTATTGGGCAGCGCCACTCATCTTGTGAGTGGACACACCACCATAGTGACAGTATTGGGCAGCGCCACTCATCCTGTGAGTGGACACACCGCCATAGTGACAGTATTGGGCAGCGCCACTCATCTTGTGAGTGGACACACCGCCATAGTGACAGTATTGGGCAGCGCCACTCATCTTGTGAGTGGACACACCGCCATAGTGAGAGTATTGGGCAGCGTCACTCATCTTGTGAGTGGACACACCGCCATAGTGACAGTATTGGGCAGCGCCACTCATCTTGTGAGTGGACACACCGCCATAGCAGCATGTACAACACTCCCCAATAGGAAGAAAACCCGCTGGGTTGTTCATCCTGTCACTTGTACCCAGACACAGCTGGGACTTGCTTAACTGTCTCAAGTTGTTTTCACATATCCATACATTAAAACATTGATTGTAACCATGATATATATGTACTTCTGCCTATAGTTTAGACCTATTATCTTGTGTATGACCCTCTGTCCTGCGTGACAGTGAATACCAACATTATCCTCACTTTAATAAGGCTTTATCAAAATCCTCAGATTAGGCAAAATTGTAATAATTTTGTCAATAAAGATGTTAATAATAACACACCTCTGGTGGCTCAGAGGTTTGCCACCAGACTAGTGCCCGAACTGAGGGGCATGAGCTATGAGTTGAGACTACGGGAATTAAACCTTACGTCTCTGGAAGACAAGAGAGTTAGGGGGAGACAAGATCTCCACATACAAGATTCTCAAAGGAATTGATAGGGTTGACATAAAGACTAACACAAAGGGCTCACGCACTAGGGGGACACAGGTGGAAATTAAGTGCCCAAATGATCCATAAAGACATTAGAATGAACTTTTTTAAGTGTCAGTAGTTAAAAATGGAATGCATTAGGAAGTAATGGAGGCAGACTCCATACACAGTTTTAAGTGTAGATATGACAGAACCAAATAAATTCAGGAACCTGTACACCTGTTGACAGTTGAGAGGCGGGACCAGAGAGCCGAAGCTCAACCCCCCGCAAGCACAACTACGTGAGTACACACTCGTATGGTATTACTCTACATAAAATAAAATAAAAATAACTTAAGATATTAAATAACACTTATCCCCGAGAAACATTTCCTTGGGTGAGGGACTGACTGGCCGCCAGACCCCCGGGGACTGAACACCGTCTTGCAAGATCAGGTGTTTTATACTAAACATGTGAGTGTTGCAACAGGTGGCGAGTCGCTACGGAATGACCTGCTCCTGGCAACTCATCCTAATCACTGAATTAACGAAATAAAAATAATCCAGCCTTGCAGTATCTCTGTTGGGGGTACCTAATGACCGAGTTATTACTGGTGCAGCACCGTGTTCTCCCACACCAGGAAGATCACCACAGGGTGTGGTGGTGGAGCACCGTGTTCTCCCACACCAGGAAGATCACCACAGGGTGTGGTGGTGGAGCACCGTGTTCTCCCACACCAGGAAGATCACCACAGGGTGTGGTGGAGCAGCACCGTGTTCTCCCACACCAGGAAGATCACCACAGGGTGTGGTGGTGGAGCACCGTGTTCTCCCACACCAGGAAGATCACCACAGGGTGTGGTGGTGGAGCACCGTGTTCTCCCACACCAGGAAGATCACCACAGGGTGTGGTGGTGGAGCACCGTGTTCTCCCACACCAGGAAGATCACCACAGGGTGTGGTGGAGCAGCACCGTGTTCTCCCACACTAGGAAGATTACCACAGGGTGTGGTGGTGGAGCACCGTGTTCTCCCACACCAGGAAGATCACCACAGGGTGTGGTGGTGGAGCACCGTGTTCTCCCACACCAGGAAGATCACCACAGGGTGTGGTGGAGCAGCACCGTGTTCTCCCACACCAGGAAGATCACCACAGGGTGTGGTGGAGCAGCACCGTGTTCTCCCACACCAGGAAGATCACCACAGGGTGTGGTGGAGCAGCACCGTGTTCTCCCACACCAGGAAGATCACCACAGGGTGTGGTGGAGCAGCACCGTGTTCTCCCACACCAGGAAGATCACCACAGGGTGTGGTGGAGCAGCACCGTGTTCTCCCACACTAGGAAGATCACCACAGGGTGTGGTGGTGGAGCACCGTGTTCTCCCACACCAGGAAGATCACCACAGGGTGTGGTGGAGCAGCACCGTGTTCTCCCACACTAGGAAGATCACCACAGGGTGTGGTGGTGGAGCACCGTGTTCTCCCACACCAGGAAGATCACCACAGGGTGTGGTGGAGCAGCACCGTGTTCTCCCACACTAGGAAGATCACCACAGGGTGTGGAGCACCAGTCAGCACCAAGACGCAGGTCTAATTAAAAGCCCAACACCGTCTCAAGTGGTAATGTTTACCGCCCACAATGATTGATCATCACACAATTACTGACCAAGGGTACTGGACGCCGCCCCGCCCGCCTCCAGCCCGCTATCTTAAAATACTGCATGTTGCTGCTTCTTGGGGCACTCCCACCTGCTGTTGCTGCATCTTGGGGCACTCCCACCTGCTGTTGCTGCATCTTGGGGCACTCCCACCTGCTGTTGCTGCATCTTGGGGCACTCCCACCTCCTGCTGCTGCTGCTGCATCTTGGGACACTCCCACCTGCTGCTGCTGCATCTTGGGACACTCCCACCTCCTCCTGCTGCATCTTGGGGCACTCCCACCTGCTGTTGCTGCATCTTAGGGCACTCCCACCTCCTGCTGCTGCTGCATCTTGGGACACTCCCACCTGCTGCTGCTGCTGCATCTTGGGGCACTCCCACCTGCTGCTGCTGCTGCATCTTGGGACACTCCCACCTCCTCCTGCTGCATCTTGGGGCACTCCCACCTGCTGTTGCTGCATCTTAGGGCACTCCCACCTCCTGCTGCTGCTGCATCTTGGGGCACTCCCACCTGCTGCTGCTGCTGCATCTTGGGACACTCCCACCTGCTGCTGCTGCTGCATCTTGGGACACTCCCACCTCCTCCTGCTGCATCTTGGGGCACTCCCACCTGCTGTTGCTGCATCTTAGGGCACTCCCACCTGCTGTTGCTGCATCTTAGGGCACTCCCACCTCCTGCTGCTGCTGCATCTTGGGGCACTCCCACCTGCTGCTGTTGCTGCATCTTGGGACACTCCCACCTCCTCCTGCTGCATCTTGGGGCACTCCCACCTGCTGCTGCAGCATCTTGGGACACTCCCACCTCCTCCTGCTGCATCTTGGGGCACTCCCACCTGCTGCTGCAGCATCTTGGGACACTCCCACCTCCTCCTGCTGCATCTTGGGGCACTCCCACCTGCTGCTGCTGCTGCATCTTGGGACACTCCCACCTCCTCCTGCTGCATCTTGGGGCACTCCCACCTGCTGTTGCTGCATCTTAGGGCACTCCCACCTCCTCCTGCTGCATCTTGGGGCACTCCCACCTGCTGCTGCAGCATCTTGGGACACTCCCACCTCCTCCTGCTGCATCTTGGGACACTCCCACCTCCTGCTGCTGCTGCATCTTGGGACACTCCCACCTCCTCCTGCTGCATCTTGGGGCACTCCCACCTGCTGTTGCTGCATCTTAGGGCACTCCCACCTCCTGCTGTTGCTGCATCTTAGGGCACTCCCACCTCCTGCTGCTGCTGCATCTTGGGGCACTCCCACCTGCTGCTGTTGCTGCATCTTGGGACACTCCCACCTCCTCCTGCTGCATCTTGGGGCACTCCCACCTGCTGCTGCAGCATCTTGGGACACTCCCACCTCCTCCTGCTGCATCTTGGGGCACTCCCACCTGCTGCTGCAGCATCTTGGGACACTCCCACCTCCTCCTGCTGCATCTTGGGGCACTCCCACCTGCTGCTGCAGCATCTTGGGACACTCCCACCTACTGCTGCTGCTGCATCTTGGGGCACTCCCACCTCCTGCTGCTGCTGCATCTTGGGGCACTCCCACCTGCTGTTGCTGCATCTTGGGGCACTCCCACCTCCTGCTGCTGCTGCATCTTGGGGCACTCCCACCTGCTGCTGCTGCTGCATCTTGGGACACTCCCACCTCCTCCTGCTGCATCTTGGGGCACTCCCACCTGCTGCTGCAGCATCTTGGGACACTCCCACCTCCTCCTGCTGCATCTTGGGGCACTCCCACCTGCTGCTGCAGCATCTTGGGACACTCCCACCTACTGCTGCTGCTGCATCTTGGGGCACTCCCACCTGCTGCTGCAGCATCTTGGGACACTCCCACCTCCTCCTGCTGCATCTTGGGGCACTCCCACCTGCTGCTGCAGCATCTTGGGACACTCCCACCTACTGCTGCTGCTGCATCTTGGGGCACTCCCACCTGCTGCTGCAGCATCTTGGGACACTCCCACCTACTGCTGCTGCTGCATCTTGGGGCACTCCCACCTGCTGCTGCTGCTGCTATTGCTGCATCTTGGGGCACTCCCACCTGCTGCTGCAGCATTTTGGAACACTCCCACCTGCTGCTGCAGCACCTCATGGCCCTTACACAAATGCAGCTGTTCAAGAAGCCCGATATAACTGGAGCAGCGTCAGAGAAGCATCTACCTGCTGTGCGCGCACCGGAACGTTACCCTTGTCCCGCGCCGCCAAATTTACACCTTTTACGGACGGAACCTTTCTTAAGCCCCAGCGAGTGGAGCGCACTGGACGAATATATTATTGCTGGCAGAACGGTGTTAATAGGAAGACGACCCACGCGGTAAACAATGCCGACCTTCCGTCGCGGACACTGTCTACTAGCACTCGTGGGGGTACCTAGTACCCGTCTACTGGTACCCAGGTGACCTTCCTTGTGCCAGTGAGGGCCTTGGCAGTACCTTCTTGCCAGTAGCGGGCGGTAAAGTTGACCAGTGTAAAAAGCACAAACAAAGAAGTGGTGCGAGGCAGAGCTCACCCCCCCGGGGACCTGAGTTACAAGTACCAGTCTGACCTATAAAATATCCCACTACCCTTCTATACTCAGAGTCTTTTTATAGAGGAGACTGATTATATTGTATGAGAGAGAGAGAGAGAGGAGAGAGAGAGAGAGAGAGAGAGAGAGAGAGAGAGAGAGAGAGAGAGAGAGAGAGAGAGAGAGAGAGAGAGAGAGAGAGAGAGAGAGAGAGAGAGAGAGAGAGAGAGAGAGAGAGAGAGAGAGAGAGAGAGAGAGAGAGAGAGAGAGAGAGAGAGAGAGAGAGAGAGAGAGAGAGAGAGAGAGAGAGAGAGAGAGAGAGAGAGAGAGAGAGAGAGAGAGAGAGAGAGAGAGAGAGAGAGAGAGAGAGAGAGAGAGAGAGAGAGAGAGAGGAGAGAGAGAGAGAGAGAGAGAGAGAGAGAGAGAGAGAGAGAGAGAGAGAGAGAGAGAGAGAGAGAGAGAGAGAGAGAGAGAGAGAGAGAGAGAGAGAGAGAGAGAGAGAGAGAGAGAGAGAGAGAGAGAGAGAGAGAGAGAGAGAGAGAGAGAGAGAGAGAGAGAGAGAGAGGAGAGAGAGAGAGAGAGAGAGAGAGAGAGAGAGAGAGAGAGAGAGAGAGAGAGAGAGAGAGAGAGAGAGAGAGAGAGAGAGAGAGAGAGAGAGAGAGAGAGAGAGAGAGAGAGAGAGAGAGAGAGAGAGAGAGAGAGAGAGAGAGAGAGAGAGGAGAGAGAGAGAGAGAGAGAGAGAGAGAGAGAGAGAGAGAGAGAGAGAGAGAAGAGAGAGAGAGAGAGAGAGAGAGAGAGAGAGAGAGAGAGAGAGAGAGAGAGAGAGAGGAGAGAGAGAGAGAGAGAGAGAGAGAGAGGAGAGAGAGAGAGAGAGAGAGAGAGAGAGAGAGAGAGAGAGAGAGAGAGAGAGAGAGAGAGAGAGAGAGAGAGAGAGAGAGAGCTAAGACTGCAAGTTGCACCTTTTAATGCGCCATGATAGGCGGGGAGGGTGTTACAGTTTCAGTAAATCTGATCACTGGCAACCTAATGACTGTTCTCACTCAAGAACACTTAGAAAATGTTCTTTAAACTGCGTGAGTCCCAGAGCCTCATTATTACTGCGCAATGTACAGAGCTCAAGGGCACGGTGCCGCCCCAATTAAGTTCCTGATGGACAATCTAGACTCTACTAATGCAACATATCTGTTAGCATATTACAGTCCTGGGTGACCTAACCAGTACCTCATACATGACTATATCTTGTGGTTCTTCCCTTGATCAACTGACCTATAATAGTTCGTGGGATTTTCATCAGACCAGCTTCAAACAAAGGTTATCCTGACAGTAGGGGGGCGAGAAACCAACTCTCATCCCCTTGCTATAGGTTAGGGGAACTGATAGGACTCTCCTCGGAGCTAACAGCAACTGAATGCAATGCCAGGCACCGGGACATGAACAGCCAGGCAAATACCTTCTCCAATCCACACGGGCGGAATGTGACCAGGCCTATCATGGTTTGGCCAACTATGCCGGGTGGCAGCCTAGGCCAAAAATAAGGCCTGAAGGAGTTACAAAAGGCATCCTTTTTATTTTGTAAAAGATGAACCTTCACTGACGAGCTTGTCGAATGATGGGAATAGGAAGAAAGAAGAAAACTGGCCCGAAGAAGCAGTGGGTTCTCTGATTAAAGACTGGCAAGGATGGTCCCCAGATTTGCCAGGCGGCTTACAACCAGGTCCTCAGTTACTGCTGGGTGAACATGTGTGAACAGTTCACACATGTTCACCTCGGCACATGTCAGGCTCGGTGATCAATCGTCGCTTCCTTTCTAAAGAGATCAGTTATGAGGAACGACCAGACGAATTAAATCCCTCACGTCTCCGGAAGACAGAAGAGTTAATGGAAACATGATTAAACACAAAGTAGATCATCAGGGGAACTGACAAGTCAAACAAAGACATTATTTGTTATGGCTGGTACTGTGATTATTATTATAATTATTAACTGCTACTAATTCATCGTATACAAACATTGAGGTTACGGGAAGCATTGTTACGTCTCTAGCTCTAACATGTAAACATATACCATCAAGTATCGGTATGAGGGTTCCTGAGACTGGGTGAACACAGTGCTATTGGTACACCTCTAATTGGAGACACTTTTGACTGTGTTATCGTGGATTACTGGCGACGTTTCAAGTACTAGGCGTCTTGGGCACCACTGTGCAGATAAGTGACTACCTTCAAGAAGGGACGCTAAGGTCCTTAATGGAGCCGTTAAGGACCAGACTGCTACACCAGACTGCTGAAGGTCAAGCCTATTCTCTTGACTGTGCCATAATCTTTACATGTACAAGAAAGGAAATGCAAACTGCCATGAGATTTTTTAATAATTTCTTATGCAATATCTACCTTAAACAGATGAGATGTTTCACTTGACGGTGTCACGCCACAGGCAAAGATTACACCCACACAGCATGATACAGCAGGATGATCAAGCATGTCACAAACATCGTGCTAAGTGATGACATTGACATCATAGAAGTGAAGTTTGACACTTCAATAGCCTAAACTTGATCAACATGCTGACCTTAGCAAGCCAGGCAGCCAAGACACTTGCAGCACTATGGTGCATCTTGTTCATGAGCAACAGGCGACGATGCAAAACCATATGTGAAGTACAAGTTCCATCACACCTTGAGTGTGCACTACTTGTTGTTGTTGTTATAGATTCAGCTACTCGGAACAAGTTCCAAGTAGCACGGGCTATGGTGAGCCCGTAACTTACCTATGCACTACTCTTCTCGACAGCCTGCTACCCATCTAACCCTCTGAACAAAGTAGAGCAACATGCAAGACGACTTCCCCCAGTCACAGCCAATCCCGACTGGACGAGTCAATACATCAAAGCCTTCAACACCAGGGAGATAGTGGTGACCATACTGATATATATGTATCTATGATGAACGTTCTCAAGATTTCACACATGACTCAACTTTTGAGGACAACTAGAAGATGGCAACTACAACATAAGGCGCTCAGCCAACAACAGCCTTGTTTCGGCTGTGCACAGAACGTCATTCCATCAGCGATCATTAAATGACACTTATTTGAAGTCTGCTCTCTCAAGATTTGGATACGTGTGAAGTCAAGTTCAGCAACCATATGAAAGCTCCGGCACACGGCACCACCACCACCTCGAGATGGCCTTCAAGTGATATACTGATACTAGCCTTTAGCATATAGACTTCATTTAGGAAGATTAATGATAGCTTTACTGAACACTAGTATCAGTTTTACAGGCGGCAGAGAGTGAAGGGGAGATGGTGCCAGCCAGACAGGCGTGGAGTGAACTAGCCCGCTAGCTAGCACTGGTGCTCGGCCGTCCATGAAAGTTACCCTGACTCCCTAGCCTTTACTGGCTGGCCCAGAACCTGTCGCCACCTCCTCCCCATCTGCCCCCTTCCCAGGAGGCCTCGCCGCCCACCTCCTCCCTCACACCACAACCTCTGGCACCACAGCACCAAGTGTGTCGAGCATGATAGTCGCATGATAAAAGTCCTGCTGGGTAAGGGTGTTGCAACTCTAAAATATATACTCACCTCAGACACACACGGCAATAGGTACACTCAAGCCTTGACCTATGTAACTTTCTACATGCAGCGAGCCCGTACTCAGGTGGACGGCAGCGGCTAGGGGACAGAGGGTGTGTGCCCAGCCTCGCTACACCTGCTCTTCGGGGACAACAACTAGGGGAGCAAGCAAAGGCAAATGATGTAGGGAACCTGGAGATCGTGGCAGGTTAGGGAAGGTAGACAGGGGCATCAGGGGAGGTTGTAGGGGGGGATGGGGAGGGGGTAAGGCAACGTGGAACATGAACTGTAGACCTGCGCGTCCCAAATTGGAGGGCGAGAGGGTACATGATGTAGCGGTGTGAGACTACCGGTAGTGAAGCCTGGCAGATGGTAGGGGGAGGGGGGGGGGCGTGGCAGGCGTTGTGGGGGATTGACACACTGGGGGGGGGGGGGAAGGGTCAGACAACGAGGGGAAGGAAGAGTGTGGCAGACGGTGGGGGGGGGAATGGAAGTCGGTGGGGGGGGGGGAAGGAGTGGAAGTCGGTGGGGGGGAAGGAGTGGAAGTCGGTGGGGGGGGGGGGGAAGTCGGTGGGGGGGGGGGGAGTGGAAGTCGGTGGGGGGGGGGGGGGGGTGTAGGAGTGGAAGTCGGTGGTGGTGGTGGTGAGGGGGGGGGGAGGGGCAGGGCAGGTAGCAGGGGAGGGGTCAGCAGTCCCTGGCGTCAGACGGGGCAGCCGACCTTCTGGTGTCGTTGTCATGCACCAAACGAATTTACTGACCCTATATGGCGTGAGGCACGGGGGAGGGGGAGTAACAGAAGGGAGGAGGAGGGGGTAACAGAAGGGAGGGGGGAGTAACAAAAGGGAGGGGGGGTAACAGAAGGGAGGAGGGGGGTAACAGAAGGGAGGAGGGGGGTAACAGAAGGGAGGAGGGGGATAACAGAAGGGAGGAGGGAGTAACAGAAGGGAGGGGGAGTAACAGAAGGGAGGGTGAGAGTAACAGAAGGGAGGAGGGGAGTAACAGAAGGGAGGGGGAGTAACAGAAGGGAGGGGGAGAGTAACAGAAGAGAGGGGAGTGTAACAGAAAGGAGGGGGGAGAGTAACAGAAGGGAGGAGGGAGGTAACAGAAGGGAGGGGGGAGAGTAACAGAAGGGAGGGGGGGGAGTGGACGGAGATAATTGCTGTCATGTTGACAAGGATTATTATGATCACAGTGGCAGTAGTGATTAGTGCAGATGGTGAGGAAGACCATGAGGATCACACGTGGTAATGATCACCTCAACCATCATTCCCAGCTCCACCGCAACCACCATCGCCGCCGTCAACCAGCACAACCACCATCGCCGCCGTCAACCAGCACAACCACCATCGCCGCCGTCAACCAACACAACCACCATCGCCGCCGTCAACCAGCACAACCACCATCGCCGCCGTCAACCAGCACAACCACCATCGCCGCCGTCAACCAGCACAACCACCATCGCCGCCGTCAACCAGCACAACCACCATCGCCGCCGTCAACCACACACACAACCACCATCGCCGCCGTCAACACACCACAACCACCATCGCCGCCGTCAACACACCACAACCACCATCGCCGCCGTCAACACACCACAACCACCATCGCCGCCGTCAACCAGCACAACCACCATCGCCGCCGTCAACACACCACAACCACCATCGCGCCGTCAACACACCACAACCACCATCGCCGCCGTCAACACACCACAACCACCATCGCCGCCGTCAACACACCACAACCACCATCGCCGCCGTCAACACACCACAACCACCATCGCCGCCGTCAACACACCACAACCACCATCGCCGCCGTCAACACACCACAACCACCATCGCCGCCGTCAACACACCACAACCACCATCGCCGCCGTCAACACACCACAACCACCATCGCCGCCGTCAACACACCACAACCACCATCGCCGCCGTCAACACACCACAACCACCATCGCCGCCGTCAACACACCACAACCACCATCGCCGCCGTCAACACACCACAACCACCATCGCCGCCGTCAACACACCACAACCACCATCGCCGCCGTCAACACAACAACCACCATCGCCGCCGTCAACACACCACAACACCATCGCCGCCGTCAAGACACCACAACCACCATCGCCGCCGTCAACACGCCACAACCACCATCGCCGCCGTCAACACACCACAACCACCATCGCCGCCGTCAACACACCACAACCACCATCGCCGCCGTCAACCAGCACAACCACCATCGCCGCCGTCAACACACCACAACCACCATCGCCGCCGTCAACACACCACAACCACCATCGCCGCCGTCAACACACCACAACCAGGACTCCCTCACTACCCACCCCAGGCGGGAAAGCGTGCGAGGCGGCGGCAGTGTTGTGTTTTGGCCTGCTTGGCCTGACCTGGGAGTACGGCTTCTGTTTGTTCCAGAGAAAACATTAGCATCATCTCATGCTTCAGGCGAGTAAACTAACATACTCCACCACGAAGCAACGAGACCAGCATACACTGCTCACCGCGCCACGACGGTCCACACGATATATCTGTGCACTCTCAGGCTTAACTAGGACATATACTTAACCTATTATAGGTATAGGTTAAGTAATTGTAATTACGAAGCAATAAGATGCTTATCTTAACATACTAAGAAGGTTAGGTAAGGTCGGTGTTTTCTATGAAGCTTTTCAAGGTAAACTAGTATGTTTAGTATGTCACATATGCACGTATTTAATAAGTTAATATTGACTGTAAGAAAGTGCGAGAACGGGTTGGAAAATCTTTGGAGCAGTGCGATGGAATCGAACTTGCGTCCTTGGGGTAACTCCGGGACAAATTCGATTCCACAGTAGTACTCCACAGATTTTCTCATATTTCACAAGATTTATGACACCGTCTTTTCCTCCTCACTATTGCCACTGGTTGATAGTCTTAGTCTTTATCGTCGGAGACGGCGTTCATTTCTATGTTGCAGGAAATGTTGCAATAATGATGGCCTTGAGGGAGGAAGGAGACGCTCTCCCTGTAGGGATTCCTGCAGATGACTTACCGTGACTCCCTTTATATTGCTCCTGCCACAAACAAGAACAACGCAATCCACATATCAGTCATCTAATTTGCTTTCCACTAGCACCAACACCCCTTACAAGTGCTTAACACGCATACGCACGCAAATATACCTACTGACACAGATACACACAGAAACACTGTGTGTGTGTGTGTGTGTGTGTGTGTGTGTGTGTGTGTGTGTGTGTGTGTGTGTGTGTGTGTGTGTGTGTGTGTGTGTGTGTGTGTTTGTTTTTGCTCGGGGACCTCACGGCTGAGTGGACAGCGCTCGGGGGTCGTAGTCTAAAGAGCCCAGGTTCGATTCCCGGCGGAGGCGGAAACAAAATGACCAGACTTACTTTCATCCTGATGCCTCTGTTACCTAGCAGTAAATAGGAACCTGGGAGTTTGGCATCTGCTACAGGCTGCTTCCTGGGGACGTGCGTGCGTGCGCGCGTGTTAGAGAAATATATGTAGTAGACATAATAGAGAAAAAATAGATTGGTTAGAAAGGCGGGTTCCAAGAGCTAATAGCTCGATTTTGTCGGAACAAAAGAGGAATTGATAGGGGTACATAAAGACAGTTTATTTAACACGAGGGACACACGCACTAGGGGACACAAGTGGGAATTAAGTACCCAAATGAGCCACAGACACATTAGAAAGAACTTTTTTAGTGTCAGTAGTTAACAAATGGAATGCATCAGGCAGTGATGTGGTGGAGGCTGACTGATACACAGTTCCAAGAGTAGGTATGATAGAGCTCAATAAGCTTAGGAACCTGTACATCAGAAGATCGGCAGTTGAGAGGCGGGACCAAAGAGCCGAATCTCAAGCCCCGCAAACACAACTAGGCGAGTACAACTAGGTGAGTACACACACGCACAAACTCATCATGATTGTACAAAAAAGTGTGTATGTTTTTATCCTCAAAACCTGCTTTACAATTTGTTTAAATTATTAAAACAAATCACTTACCGCACCTTCATTTTACGCTGCACATGTCTTGAGGTGAGGAACGTGTTCATGGCAACACTGGCTTGTGTGGGGCAGGCTAACCTTCAGCCTATTGGGCAAGGTAAGGCGCCCCACCCCACTCACCACAGAACCTTGTATACCACACACGTCAACAAAAAATCCAGGAGTATGCGGCTCCGAATTGGAGTCTATTTTTACTCGAGCACAAAACCAAGTTGGAGAAGGTTCAAAGGTATGCCATTAGACTAGTCCCAGAACGACGAGGAAAGCTCCGTGAACTGAACCTCGCGTCACTGGAAGACAAAAGAGTTAAGAGAGACAAGATTACACCACACAAAGTTCTCACAGGAATTGACAGGGGTAGATAAAGATAGACTATTTAACACAGGTGGTACACACACACAAGGGAACACAAGTGGAAACTTAATACCCAAATGAGCCAGACACCAGACAGAATTGTTTAAGTGTCAGTAGTTAACAAATGAAATGCACTAGGAATGGATGTGGTGGAGGCCGATTCTATACACAGTTTCAAATGTCGATATGAACCTATGTACCAGTTGACTGACAACTGAAAGGTGGGACCAAAGAGCCGAAGCTCAACCTCATCACGCACAATTAGGCGCGTGCACCAAGGCACACCACACTGCAATACTCGTCATGTTCCCACCTTGCGTAGTTGACATTGCTGGGAACGCCTCGATCAAAGTGCAGTATGCGAAGACCTTAAACTGGGCAGCGGGGCGCACGCTGCTGCCCTCAATACCCCACGCGGGTCACAGCCCTCAGTCTCCTCCTGCGATCACACTTTGGATCAAGTACTTTTTCTCACGTTCAATTACTTAAGGTACAAATAATAGGTGTAGAAAATTTAGTCATGTAATTCCAAGTACTCAGCTGTTAAATACAATTGCAAATACTTTTGTGAAAGTCCACTATAACTCATTTTCATTTAATTGCAGCTTTGATTTATGATAAGAAATATAAAAATGCTGATTTATTCGAACTGGGAAGAATCTAAAGTGAATGTTCAAGACACCTTCTTCAAGACTCACCTTCAAAGCAAAAAAAAATAATTACCGAGAAACAAATGACTGTCATAGCGTAACCTCCAGGAACTACAAAAAGTATCTCTTAATTACTTTTCAAAACCTACGACAGCACATTAAATAAAGTATAATTATTACACCTCACGAACGAGGCTGTGTCAAAGTTTTCATCGGGTAAACTGCAACAATCTGGTCCGAATACTTTTTCCCCGATGCTAAACGCTCTTTCCTAGCGATGATGATGGTGCCCGGAGGGTGATGAGCCTAGACTAGCTCGGCTGAGTGTGGAGAGATGTCCTCATCTCTAAAATAGTCATCTAGAAATCTCAGGGATTGCCCTCCTCTGGTTGACATGCGTGCTGAGAGAGCCTGTGACCTCATGAAGTGATGTAATCAACAAGACGATGGTTAGCATTAGGATCTTCAACAAACCTGAACATTCTAAAAAAAAAAAATTATTTTTCAAGGTAGAACTAGTATTTACTGGAGGAGCCAACCTTGCAGAGCCTGTAGTGATCTGTGCTACAAAGCGTTGGTCAAGTACAGCAGGAAAGCGGAAGTGTTTGCGCGTCTCGTACTGGGTTAGTTGCTTTTCCAGCGAGCGCTTCAGTGTTGCAACAAAGTTACCATTACATTTTGATTGCTTCTGTTCAACATGTTGTCTAAGGTCACAACACTCAGTCTGCATAACAGTAGATACTGTGTCCTGTCTTTGGACATTGTAGCCTACTTAATAGGCTCAAGAATATCTAATATGTGATGAAGGAAGGTCCGTCCACAGGTTTAAAGAAGAGTGTCATCTGCAGGCCGAACACTAGTCTCACCTTAGACTACTAGTTCAGCGGTTACAGTAGATGGGTCTTCCGTGCTATGCAAGTCTCCACATTTTAGCAAGTAAGCTCTTCAATTGGATGATATTTCAAAGCCCAATCTTTAAAAAGTTGCAACACGAATATAAAGCAACGAATCTGATCTGTGAGGCCTGAATATTCCTCAGTGTCACTTATGTTGACCTCCATTTCATACCTTGTAACGCATCTTCAAAGCCAGGTAGTGAAACTGCAGCAATTACGTTGCAAACATTATATGTCACAATGGTGAGAACTTTCATAACCAGTCCAAAGCACGAAATGGTTTCCTCGTATTCCCGAGGCGTCTCTGCCGCGTGGCGCCCTCGACAACGTTGACAACCCCGCCACTGAAGATTCACTTACTAAGTTAGGGTTAGGCTGTTTGTACTTGCTTCACGTTAGGTTGAAAAAGTGCCGGACCAACCGGGCTGTGGTGGGTATGTGGGCCTGCGGCCGCTCCAAGCAACAGCCTGGTGGACCAAACTCTCACAAGTCAAGCCTGGCCTCGGGCCGGGCTTGGGGAGTAGAAGAACTCCCAGAACCTCATCAAGCAAGTTGGTTTACACTTCACACATTCAGATTGGGTTTATTTAGATTAGGATAAATTAGGTTGCTTCAGATTAGGCTAGATTAGATTGCTTCAGATTTGTTAGATGAGGTTGCATCAGGTTACAGTATATTAGAAGACTGTAGTGGAGTAAACATTAAAATCAGCAACTTCTTCGTCGCTGGGTAAACATTATTATCAGAGCTTCGTCTCTGGGATGTGTTAAGAGGTGAGTGAAGCCTCGCACCAGTCTGTATAATATCAAACCGGCAGCATTAAAATGTTCTCGCCAGCGTACAGGACAATCACATCCCAAGGGCACATCATGGGATGAATAGCGGTCCGGTATGAATATTTCTGTACAATGCTGAAGGAGACTTGTGTTTAATTTAAATTTGTAAGCATCTATTGGGAGCTGGACCAAAATATTAACAACTTGATACAGATGTAACTAGCGAGGCGAAGGTATTAGCAGTGCTCTAGGTGTCAGACGTAACAAAACAGGGCATACAGCATGATGTTAATAATACATGGGTTGTATAAATGCATAAATAAAACACGCTGGAACGAGATCATTGTTAGAACCCGTTTGGAGTAATCAGCAATATTACTCGCATATAATCATAATTGTTGACCAAACCACACACTAGAAAGTGAAGGGACGATTACGTTTTTCGGTCCGTCCTGGACCATTCTCAAGTCGACAATGAACTTGAGAATGGTCCAGGACGGACCGAAACGTCGTCGTCCCTTCACCTTCTAGTGTGTGGTCTGGTCAACATATTTCAGCCACGTTATTGTGACTCGTCGTCTGCATATCATCATAATACTTTAGAGAACGAGAGAACACAAACTCTCGAAAATGATTGGCTGGGATTATGACTGTCATTCATCATTACCAGCACCACGAGCACCAAGATCATCTGGTGATCTCGGTCCAGTCCGTCCTCTCCAGTTGTCACTACGTCACCAAAATGATGTGCGAAATTGTCCTAACCTAAGCGATGGATCCAGGCATAGAAAACATAGTTGTTTGAGAGCCGCTATGATTTAGATAACCCATCCTCCTGTTTAGAGAGCAGTTTTTGTAACCATATGGACCAGCGTATATATATATATTGACGTACCCGACAATTAGCTGGAATTTGGTACTATTCACTTTATATAGTCCAGACAAATAAAGCTAAAATCAAACTTAAATATTCCTAGGCCTAGTATAGCACATATATGTACTATATTAGGCCTCAGATAGCCTGTATTAGGCCTAGGATGGTTAGGTTTCATTAGCAACAAATACAAAACCATTAACGGTTTGTATGAATTCTACATTCTAATTGTCCACTACGTCAATATATACACGCCGTCGACATGGTTACTATACGTATTATCTACACAGGAGGATAGACAGCATTTATAAAACATCTTATTTTCACGTCAAAATGTGTATTATTGGACAGGACTAGAAGCTGAGGTAACAGCCTTACCCGCACTGAAGATGTTAACCTCTTGCTGTGACCTCTAACAAGTCTTAGGTTTAATGTCCCTTTAAATTATCGCCCAATGCCAGATTCATTTAGGATGCTGAGAAAGGGAAAGGACTGGATGGGGGCGGGGATGAGGAGAGGGGAGGGGGGGATGAGGGGAGGGGGGGATAAGGGGAGGGTGGAGAGAGGGGATGAGGGGAAGGGGGGGGGGAGTGTAAGCGAGTGTGTATTTTGTGTTTTTAGGTTTCAGAGTGTGTCTAGAGAGTGACACTTGATGTTAATAGTCACGTCTAGCATGTTGCTCATTACCCGGGCGGTGCGCCATGAATATGCACGAGTGAGCACCAGCGGGACGGCTCCCATCACCAATAACCACACAACGGTCATAATATACGACGGCGACCAGCACTGGACCAGTCCTCTCCTCTTGATGCTCTCATACACTCGTCTCATTTCTTGTTGGGGGGTAGAAATAGCCTAAGCTACTCTGGTTGATACCTGGTTGATGGGGTTCTGGGAGTTCTTCTACTCCCCAAGCCCGGCCCGAGGCCAGGCTTGACTTGTGAGAGTTTGGTCCACCAGGCTGTTGCTTCGAGCGGCCCGCAGGCCCACATACCCACCACAGCCCGGTTGGTCCTGCACTCCTTGGAGGAATAAATCTAGTTTCCTCTTGAAGATGTCCACGGTTGTTCCGGAACTCTATCCCTTTGAGATGTATTTCTTTCTTGTCTCAATAAACATACTTGAACTTGAACTCATCCACTTCTTGTTGTTTTAGATTCATCTACTGGGACCACAGTGATGATGTAGCACGGGCTATAGTGCTCATCAACTCATCTCCTCATCACTAACACTTACCAGTGAAGTAGTTCACCTGGCTAATGTTCTTGCTGTGGTGGATGGAGAACCAGACATTCACATCAAGACACAGGAGGCTTCCTCACGATATAAACTTAACTAAATATTAACAAATGTATTATAATTGAAATGTATTTTCTTCTACATAGGTCTAAGTTTTGCTTGTTAACCAAGGTAATATAGTCAATTATGTGTTAACACAGCACACAATACTGCCACTGCCGTAGAAGGGGAAGGGAACTATCAGGAGAGAGCTTTAAGCCATTACGACTATATAGCACTTGGAAGGCGTCAGGTTTTGGGATGGAACGGGGGAAGGAATGGTGCCCAGCCGCTTGGGCGGTCGTGGATTGAACGCCGACCTGCATGAAGCGAGACCATCGCTCTACCGTCCAGCCCCAAGTAGCTAGTCGCACAGACGTAGAGAAACACAAGTTTAGAGAAGGTTATACTTGCAGATTACTTTCCGTCTTTAGGCAATTTGCCGGTAATTAATCCCCTTCAAATTGTTACCTGCAGACATAGACTAATCTGCCCTAGGTGTTGACGGACATAAGACAAGTGTTCACATGGGCAATAAGATGCTGTGTTGCAGATTTTGCAATTGTATTTAGAGCGCCTATAGTGAAGAGTGTTCCCAGTGGTGCTCCCCCCCCCCCAAGCCTGTGTTCTAAAACTTCACATTAAGCATTACACAGCGAAATTGTTGTTTACATAAAACAAGTAGAATAAAACACCAGTACTCAACTTGGGGTCAGTCGGCACGCGAGACGAATTTAGAGCAACGTGAAAATATCAACATAAATTAACATATAACGCTTAATATAACCGTAAAACATGGCAGTTTACAAGCACATTAGGGCACACACACACACACACACACACACACACACACACACACACACACACACACACACACATTGGGTCCTCGTAGCCTGGTGGATAGCGCGCAGGACTCGTAATTCTGTGGCGCGGGTTCGATTCCCGCACGAGGCAGAAACAAATGGGCAAAGTTTCTTTCACCCTAAGTGCCCCTGTTACCTAGCAGTAAATAGGTACCTGGGAGTTAGTCAGCTGTCACGGGCTGCTTTCTTGGGTGTGTGGTGTGGGGAAAAAAAAAGTAGTTAGTAAACAGTTGATTGACAGTTGAGAGGCGGGCCGAAAGAGCAAAGCTCAACCCCCGCAAAAACACAACACAACTAGTAAACACACACACACACACGTACACACACACACACACACACACACACACACACACACACACACACACACACACACACACACACACACACACACACACACACACAACGTAGTGAGAAGTAACTGTGGTGACATCAACACGTTTCTTACATGCCAGCCTGAGCACGAGGACAAGGCGTCAAAGATGGCGCGCTACACATTCTGACTGGACACCAAAACCTCAAGTCACCAAGCACATAGTAGTAGTAGTAGTAGTAGTAGTAGTAGTAGTAGTAGTAGTAGTAGTAGTAGTAGTAGTAGTAGTAGTAGTAGTAGTAGTAGTGTCTAATGGTGACCTTAGGCTAGAATACACAAGAGCAAGAGCAGCAGCGGCATAAACAAGAGCAGCAGCGGCACACACACAAGAGCAGCAGCGGCACAAACAAGAGCAGCAGCGGCACACACACAAGAGCAGCAGCGGCACATCTAGGAGCAGCAGCAAGAGGAGACAAGAGCAAGGCATTCCTGAGGCTGCGTAAATCCAGCGGCCAGCCACACTGGATCGATTCCAGAGCTGGTTATTAGAGTGTACATGAGAGGCCCGGAGAACCCTGCTAATTGACTGTATTTGTCGCCACATGAGAGTGACGGACACCGATTGCAATTACCACACACCAAAGTGGCCGGTGTAAGCTGGACCGTCGTAACGAGGCTAGAGGATAGGGAGGAGGAGGAGGAGGGTGGCAGGTCCGGTGGGGAGGGAAGTGGAGGAGTTTGATGTGGAGGGGAAGTGAGGGGGAGGGGGGAGGTTGATGGGGTTGATAGATGATGGTGTGAATGAGGAGCGTCAACCAGCACTACTACTACCCTGTACAACAACAACTACTGAGGACGCAGGCGTGATGAGGACAACCTCTCGACACCCTCACCGCACAGTGAAGACACAAGCGCGCCACCCCGCGGCGCCCCACTGATCACCAACACCGCTAACTGACACCACCACGAGGAGATTAATGGAAAGAAAAAGGGTAGGAATTACAACAGACACGAGGAACACGCAACTATACAAAAAGAAGGAAAAAGGTGACAAATAATAAGGACTGGGGGAGAGAGGGAGAGAGAGAGAGGGGGAGAGAGAGAGAGAGAGAGAGAGAGAGAGAGAGAGAGAGAGAGAGAGAGAGAGAGAGAGAGAGAGAGAGAGAGAGAGAGAGAGAGAGAGAGAGAGAGAGGGGGGGGGAGTTAGTATTCTGATGGTGACAGAGATATGGACCCTAGAGCAAGGCAAGACTGGGCACCGATACAAACCTACTGTTGGGCTCCTCTATCCCCAGCCCCACCACCCTGTCCCCCATCCCCCACATCCCAGTTCTCTGTCCCTCTAACAATCCCCCCAACCCCAGCTGTCCCCCCCCCCCAACACTCTCCCCAGCACCATCTGTCTCTCACCAGGTGGTGGGTGGCAGTGCAACCCGTTCTCGCACTTGCTTATAGTCAATATTGACTTATTTAATAAGTGCATATGTGACATACTAATGACATACTAATTGATTGTGAATATTTTAGTTTACCTTGAAAAGCTTCATAGAAAACACCGACCTCACCTAACCTTCTTAGTATGTTAAGATAAGCATCTTATTGCTTCTTAACTACAATTATTACTTAACCTATCAACGGTATAGGTTAAGTAATAATTGTAATTAAGAAGCAATAAGATGCTTATCTTAACATACTAAGAAGGTTAGGTGAGGTCGGTGTTTTCTATGAAGCTTTTCAAGGTAAGCTAAAATATTCACAATCAATTAGTATGTCACATATGCACTTATTAAATAAGCCAATATTGACCGAGGGGGGGGTGTAGGTGGTGGGTGGCAGAGTGAGGGGACGAGGGGTGGTGGGTGGCAGAGTGAGGGGACGAGGGGTGGTGGGTGGCAGAGTGAGGGGACGGGGGGGGGTGTAGGAGGTGGGTGGCAGTGTGAGGGGACGGGGGGAGGGGGAGCCCCAGCACGGGGTGATGCAACAGGTGGCAACAGGCTGCACGTGCAGTGCTGCCGAGCCCCTAAACCAACTCCTCGCCCCCCCCCCCCAACCCCTATCAACTCCCCACGTGGCCACCAGCTCCCCAGCCCAGCCCCGTGGGCCAGCTCCCCATGCCCCCCACGGACCGTGGGCCAGCTCCCCATGCACCCCACGGACCGTGGGCCAGCTCCCCATGCACCCCACGGACCGTGGACCAGCTCCCCATGCACCCCACGGACTGTGGGCCAGCTCCCCATGCACCCCACGGACCGTGGACCAGCTCCCCATGCCCCCCACGGACCGTGGGCCAGCTCCCCATGCACCCCACGGACCGTGGACCAGCTCCCCATGCCCCCCACGTACCGTGGGCCAGCCCCCCTGCCCCTGTTTTAAGGCAGGTCTAATGTACAGTCCCACCTAGTGTTGTGCTCAATACATATATGTCCATTGTGGGGCAAGTAAGAGTGGGTCCGCTGGGAGGCACCTGTCGCGGGTGGGCAGGAAGTGGTGGGTCCGCTGGGAGGCACCTGTCGTGGGTGGGCAGGAAGAGGTGGGTCCGTCGGGAGGCACCTGTCGTGGGTGGGCAGGAAGTGGTGGGTCCGTCGGGAGGCACTTATCGTGGGTGGGCAGGAAGTGGTGGGTCCGTCGGAAGGCACGTGTCGTGGGTGGGCAGGAAGTGGTGGGTCCGTCGGGAGGCACGTGTCGTGGGTGGGCAGGTAGTGGTGGGTCCGTCGGGAGGCACGTGTCGTGGGTGGGTAGGAAGTGGTGGGTCCGTCGGGAGGCACGTGTCGTGGGTGGGCAGGAAGTGGTGGGTCCGTCGGGAGGCACGTGTCGTGGGTGGGCAGGAAGTGGTGGGTCCGTCGGGAGGCACGTGTCGCGGGTGGGCAGGAAGTGGTGGGTCCGTCGGGAGGCACTTGTCGTGGGTGGGCAGGAAGAGGCGGGTCCGTCGGGAGGCACTTGTCGTGGGTGGGCAGGAAGAGGCGGGTCCGTCGGGAGGCACTTGTCGTGGGTGGGCAGGAAGAGGCGGGTCCGTCGGGAGGCACTTGTCGTGGGTGGGCAGGAAGAGGCGGGTCCGTCGGGAGGCACTTGTCGTGGGTGGGCAGGAAGAGGCGGGTCCGTCGGGAGGCACTTGTCGTGGGTGGGCAGGAAGAGGCGGGTCCGCTGGGACAGTTTCACATGTTCATGTCAGTGCTACGACGCCACAATAAGCCCTTCATTAGGCTATACCCTTGTAAACATAATATTAAAGAGGCATCAAGGCAATCAATGTTCTCTTATATTAATGTCAAGAAAAACGCCGGCAACATTAAGACCAATCTTCGATAATACTCGGGAATATAATGTTGTATAAGACTTGAGCATAATAAGCTGTCAAGCATATTAAGCTATTAAGCATAATATAAGTCATCCAGGGGCACTCGACCCGTGACCCGTGAGAGGGAAGGAGAATTTCTCCACTGGAGGCAGCCCGCGGCGGTCCACACTTCAATACTCAAGTCAGTCTGACCTTGGAAAAATATATATATATATATATATATATATATATATATATATATATATATATATATATATATATATATATATATATATATATATATATATTGTGGTCAAAATGATTAATCACATCTTCACTACAGAATATATCTTGCTGACCATCTGGCGAAGACAGTCCCAATCTTTCAGTAAATTAGGGAGAAAAAAAGCAAGACTTATAATTACATGAACAAATCCACAAGGGCCGTGAAGAGGATTCGAACCTGCGTCCGGGAGCATCCCAGACACGGCCTTAATCGACTGAGCTACGACAGGGTTAAAAGAGTTGAAACCGAAGTTCTACTGAACTTACTGGATCCCGTAGCCTCTCCGAGGCACACACCAGGGTTTTATAATGTAGTGTCATAATTACGTACAATGGTAACCCGTGATAAATAATACACAACGCCACTTAAACATCTCCCTAGAAGTGCGAACCTAGTAGAAAAAGTTGGAAATAAGATTAAGAGTGTTAAGTGAAGAATGCATGAAGGAGATGACATTAGCCTTGCGATATGGTGGAGACGGTGTGGTCTATCTCTCGCCTCCCGGGGTTTAACCCACTTAACGCTAATTGTGCGCCATGTTAGAACTCCTAAGAGCCTCCTCTCCGACTAAGGCTACACATGTGCACGGTTTGACAAACACGGTCGCGCGCGCGCACACAAAATAGCAGAGGTGTTTATCACCATACAACTGTTCAGTACGTGGTATTGTCAACCAGAAAAACAACCAGTGTCCGGCCAACCATACAGATGATGGTGGGGGCCGTGGTTGGAATAACTATGAAAGTGACATTGCAGCTAACAACTGAACCACAAGCGATCAGCACTGTTAACTGGTCATGTGCACACCACCACCATTGAATAGTAGAGTAAGTTGACCTTGAAGAATCCCTTGGCTTGATACCTGCTAGGAATCCCCCAGCGCCGAGCCCCGCTTACACCTGTATTGTTACTCCCTGACGCTATCCTGATGCCTGGAGGTGCACTGGGCACTCCCACCACGCCTCACTGGCCACTCCTGTCTCTGCCTCCCTGAGTAATGACCTCACTCATGTCTCCACTCCTGCCATCCACCCCAGTCATCGGCACCTGTCCCCTGCTTCGTGTGCCACCAATTCTAAACACTGTCATTATACGATGTTTAGTCTCCCGAGTAATCATGTCTCCAGTGACTTCAGATTTAATTCTCTTAAGTCTTTCATTGGAACTCGCACTCTCAGCTGGGTCAAGGAGGAAGAGGGGGGAGGGGAGGTTGAAGTGGGGGAGGGATGTACACACCTAGAGGTACTTACCTAGATGTGCTGCCAAGGTCGAGCTCGGCTCCTAGCCTCCTGGTTGATACCTGGTTGATACCTGGTTGATGGGGTTCTGGGAGTTCTTCTACTCCCCAAGCCCGGCCCGAGGCCAGGCTCGACTTGTGAGAGTTTGGTCCACCAGGCTGTTGCTTGGAGCGGCCCGCAGGGCCACGTACCCACCACAGCCCGGCTGATCCGGAACTTCTCTTAGAAAACCGTCCAGTTTTCTCTTGAAGATGTCCACGGTTGTTCCGGCAATATTTCTTATGCTCGCTGGGAGGACGTTGAAGAACCGCGGACCTCTGATGTTTATACAGTGCTCTCTGATTGTGCCTATGGCACCTCTGCTCTTCACTGGTTCAATCTTGCATTTTCTTCCATATCGTTCGCTCCAGTACGTTGTTATTTTACTGTGTAGATTTGGGACCTGATCCTCCAGTATTTTCCATGTGTATATTATTTGGTATCTCTCTCGTCTCCTTTCTAGAGAGTACATTTGGAGAGCTTTGAGACCTAACCTAACCTCACTTTCCAAACGATCTTTGATTAATGCAATGATTCCTTTCTCACGCTTTTGTCATTTTACATTTGAAATTCTGAATTGAATTAGCTTCAACAACTTCTACCTGTAACTTATTCCATTTATTAACAGCTTTAACATTGAAGAAGTTCTTCCTGGCATCGCAGTGACGCGTTTCCGTCTGCTCCATCTATGTTCTGCTGTTCTTAGCTTTGAATAATGCAGCTTTGTCTTCTTTGTCTATTTCCTTTAAAAACTTTTAGTTACCACGTCCCCTCTATGTCTTCTTTCATCATTGTGTGCTCGCCTAATTCTACTCACTGGGGGGTTAAGCTTCGTCTCTTTGGTCCACTGTCAATCCCACTGCCATATCTTCCCCTCTCCCTTCTCTATTCTAGTGTCGTCAGTTTCAGTTCCTTCAGGTGCTCTTCATAACCCCATCCCTTGTAACTCTGGGACGAGCCTCGTCGCAAACTTCTGAACCTTTTCCAGTTTCCTTATGTTTCTTTGGGTGGGGACTCAACGATGGCGCGGCATAATCAAAGACTGGTCTCACGTAGGCAGTGTAATGCGCCCTAAATGTCTCATTACTTAGGTTTCTGAATCATGTTCTAACTTTTGCCAGTGTAGAGTACGCTGCTGTCGTTATTCTATTTGTGTGTGCCTCAGGAGTTAGATTAGGCGTTACGTCCACTCCCAGGTCTCTTTCTCGAATTGTCACAGGCAGGCAGTTCCCCCTACCTAATGTGAGTGTGCGAGTGCGTGAGTGTGCGAGTGCGTGAGTGTGCGAGTGTGTGAGAGAGAGTGTGAGAGAGTGTGATAGAGTGTGAGAGAGAGAGAGAGAGAGAGAGAGAGAGAGAGAGAGAGAGAGAGAGAGAGAGAGAGAGAGAGAGAGAGAGAGAGAGAGAGAGAGAGAGAGAGAGAGAGAGAGAGAGAGAGAGAGAGAGAGAGAGAGAGAGAGAGAGAGAGAGAGAGAGAGAGAGAGAGAGAGAGAGAGAGAGAGAGAGAGAGAGAGAGAGAGAGAGAGAGAGAGGAGAGAGAGAGAGAGAGAGAGAGAGAGAGAGAGAGAGAGAGAGAGAGAGAGAGAGAGAGAGAGAGAGAGAGAGAGAGAGAGAGAGAGAGAGAGAGAGAGAGAGAGAGAGAGAGAGAGAGAGAGAGACCCAAGTGTAATGGGAGTCTACTCACTATCTAATTACAGATATGCATCCTTGTGTTATCATCAAGCCGCACGAAAAATGAATTAGATAACGATAAGCAGATACAATATTTCACGTTTGGGTCATGTGACTATATGGGGAACGTTTTGCTAACAGATCTAAATAGTCAACCAAAGCGTCCAGTCAGATGCGAAAAAACGCTTTAGTTTGTGTATAGAAACAAAATATAATTTATATAGCCTACGGAATTTACAGACATGTGACGTATAAGAGAGAATTACGTAAAATTGCATGATGCGATCCACCATGGAAACTGGCAAAGATAGCCTAGTATCTTCTTGAGATAGTTATCTTGAGATGATTTCGGGGCTTAGAGTCCCCGTGGCCCGGTCCTCGACCAGGCCTCCACCCCCAGGAAGCAGCCCGTAGCAGCTGACTAACTCCCAGGTACCTATTTACTGCTAGGTAACAGGGGCATCAGGGTGCAAGAAACCCTGCCCATTGTTTCTCACCGTCGCCCGGGATCGAACCCGGGACCACAGGATCACGCGCCCAGTATTCTGTCCGCTCAGCCACCGACTCCCGGAAGTAGTAGCAGGAAATCAAAATACATTAAAAAAAAATTTAATCTTTGTTAGTTATGAACTATACTTATGAGCTCTTCCTCGCCACGCCTGGTGCTGTGACTCATACGTCAGGCTGCAAACAGCCGCGTCCAACAGCCTGGTTGACCAGTCCACCAACGAGGAGACCTGGTCGACGACCGGGCCGCGGGGTCGCTGAGCCCCGGGGTCGCTGAGCCCCGGAATCATCTCAAGGTAAGGATGCGTCACGGGACAGGTAACTCTGGCCGCTGGTCTACTGGAGTGAGCTTGACATTGTCCTCGCTAAATGTACTCAGTATATTTACACTCGGATAATAATCACAACCGGTCCTCGACTCAAGTCTATTACATCCAGCAGTCGACCCCACAGACGCATTCATAAACTGCTACATGCTGTTCAGTCAAAACAGGAATTTTCTCAAATATAAATTAATAGTATAATATATTAGCATATTGTGCATATATAGGCATAGGTTAGGTTAGGTGTTTAGGTTCTGTTGGCGATTATTTGTATTTGTAGTCCGTGGGTGAAGCATTTACAGCGTTGTGGTTCGAACAAAAGTCGTCAGTTAAGCACTTGTTCCGGAAGTGTTCGAACGAAATCAGTGGTGAGTCGTGTGTAAACAGTTTATCATTCATAAACAGCTGGGGTTGGCGGATGGATGGAATGGACTTTGGGTCTTTGTTTAGAGGACGGACTGGACATAAACTTGGGAACTATTGCAAAACAATCAAATATTTTCCAAACGAAAGAAGAAGTTCATGAAGCTTGGGGATACGACCCATGAAGCTTGGGGATACGACCCATGAAGCTTGGGGATACGACCCATGAAGCTTGGGGATACGACCCAGGGATCTGCCTCTGGGGAAGGTCACCAGGGAACCCGCGCCGGCCCGGTCCTTGACCAGGCCTCCACCCCCAGGAAGCAGCCCGTGACAGCTGACTAACACCCAGGTACCTATTTTACTGCTAGGTAACAGGGTCATAGGATGAAAGAAACTCTACGCATTGTTTCTCGCCGGCGCCCAGGATCGAACCTGGGACCACAGGATCACAAGTCCAGCGTGCTGTCCGCTCGGCCGACAAACTAACCATCAATGTTTACCTAAGGGACGCCAAACACACATTGATAATATACTCTCTAGGCTGGAATATTCCTATGTGCTTGCATAACAAGTCAGTAAATATTTATCGCACTTATGTGCACAATTTAATGAGGTTAATCGTAGAGGAAACAGTATTAACATTTAAAATAAAAGCTTAATAGGCCGTCACCAAAATGAATTTGGAAAACTTAACCCCTGCAAGCACAATTAGGTGACAATTAGGTGGGTACACACACCCACGGGCGGGCAACATACCCGGGCAGCTAGCCCCACCAGAGACGTGACAAAGGAGTACCTGTAGAGCTCTCACTCTGCTGCACAAGAACTCTCCAATACGTACTAACTATACACACACACACACACACACACACACACACACACACACACACACACACACACACACACACACACACACACTACCACTTGGTAAGAGCATTTACACCCTCTACCTTACCTCTTGGTCCTGCATGTTATACAGTTTAGCAATTCTTGACATCTTTCCACGTGCTCATTTGGCACTGTGCCACATCTGAGATTGCACCGAACAATATATCGTGTACTGGCACTGTGCCATAGTAGATAAAGTACAATGCCAGAAGAGTAGATGGGGCAAAATGCCAGCTGCAGCAGACATGGCACAGTGCCATATCTACCGCTCTGGCACTTTGTTACCCTCTTTCCCTTCACACAAACACATTATTATATGTGTGTATTTACTATTTGCTTTAACAACTATTTGTGCCTGCAGCATCAAGCTTTAGCTCTTGGACCCCGCCTATCTAAACTACGGTTGTCTAATGACTTATATGTAGTAGATATGATAGAAGAAAATGATGTCTCTCCAACTCACACAAGATGCAGTCCCCTAGCAGCCGGAACTCCCAGGTGCCTAGTTACTGCTAGGTGAACAGAGCATCAGGTGAAAAACTCTTGCAAATTTGTGTGTGTGTGTGTACTCGCCTAGTTATCTTGCAGGGGTTGAGTTTCGGCTCTTTGGTCCCACCTCTTAACCTGTCAATCAACTGGTGTATAGGTTCCGGAGCCTATTTATTGGGTTAAAGGATAGGATAAAGAATTTAATATTGTCTCCTTCAGCGTCCTCAGTAGCCTGAGACATCTGCTTGTTCAACAGACTTCAATTTTATAGGGAATCCACAGGAACTTGATCACCATTCCCCGACTAGGTAGCAGGGGTCTCAGCTTTCTTAATTTCAGCCATTTCCCATTTTCTATATTTTTTCAGTTGCTTTGAAATGTGGCATTTAAGTTAGTGCGAGTCAGTGGTTCCCTTGTGCCTCCGTCTTGGGGCATTAATGTCGTAACAAATGCAGTGAGCTCTGCTTGCGCTGAGGAGACATGGTTCTCAGCTCGTGCTTCTCCTTCATTTTCGGTTTGAAAGGCATTAAATTCCTAATTACAGTTCATGCTTCACCAACCCTGCTATGGCTACGATATCCAGCAGCGTACATTTTATTTATTTAATTTTCTGTCTAATTATAAATTCCCTCGAGATATAAATGTCTTATTTTTTTCATCTCGTTTATTTTAATCTTGCATGGTTCTTCCTCCCAGGGAGGTGACAACTTGATGGGTATGAGCTCGCGGACTTGCTCAGGCAGATGGAGTTCTTTGAGATGGCATACTAATTGAAATGGTCATTTAGAACTATTGCTGGTTCTTCCTTTAATTAGTACCGTATTAATTTTTGTGTTTGCCAATATCTTTATAGTGAGGATCTCTTGCAATCTCAATAGTAAGCTTTGTATTCAGTATCTAAATATGCACCTTTATCCCATTTTTGGCACTAAAGATTATTTTTCTAGTAGATTCCATGTTCTGGCAGTTTTGGGGTTCCAAGGATGATCGCTATAGCTTGACTACTATAGCTTAACTCCGACTGTTCTCCAAGTTATTCATAGAAGTATGTGTATCAGACAGACGCAGCACATAGTCTATTTACCGGAGCAAACACATGCTATATAATACACCACTTAAAGCCCCATAATCATTCCTGGAGATAACTCTCAGCGCCCCGAGGCCACTTTTGTAACTCCCTATAAGGTAATCAAACATCTTTTTGTCTCCTTGTTAAATCCGACAATAACCCCAAGGGATCAATAGTGGTTAACCCATCGAGGAGTTTCGCCATTAATTTGCAGCTCTTCGTTTTCTGCTCCCTGATGTGAGAATGCTTTAATCTCCTTTGTTATCTTGAGGTTATCTTGAGATGATTTCGGGGCTTTTAGTGTCCCCGCGGCCCGGTCCTCGACCAGGCCTCCACCCCCAGGAAGCAGCCCGTGACAGCTGACTAACACCCAGGTACCTATTTTACTGCTAGGTAACAAAGGCATAGGGGAAAGAAACTCTGCCCATTATTTCTCGCCGGCGCCCGGGATCGAACCCGGGACCACAGGATCACAAGTCCAGTGTGCTGTTCGCGCGGCCGACTGGCTCCGGAATTCGTGGAGCGAGTAACCCCAAGTTCAGTTCATTTCCTACCAAGGAGTTCAGTCGACGGCTTCATCTTTCCTAAGGTGGGAACTTACATGAGGTCATCATAACCTACTTATTGTAAACCTTCCGGAAATTCGATGCTGGTAATTACGCTCATTATAGTCTTGAATAATGTGGGACCTAAGACTCGTCAGTGAAGATAAACACAATTTGTCTTATTTTGTTGACCAGACCACACACTAGTAGGTGAAGGGACGACGACGTTTCGGTCCGTCCTGGACCATTCTAAAGTCGATTGTCGACTTGAGAATGGTCCAGGACGGACCGAAACGTCGTCGTCCCTTCACCTTCTAGTGTGTGGTCTGGTCAACATACTTTAGCCACGTTATTCTGACTCATCGCCTGCACAATTTGTCTCAGACAAAGACACAACTTTAAATAATTCATCCCAATTCCGGTATTTTTTTTTTTCCGCGACTGAAAGAGTGCATTAACCTCCCACATTAGTAATAAATAAATAACAAAATGCAATTTTTTAACAATCCTCATGAGCAAATTTCAAGTTAAAATTGTCTTAATTTAAAAAACAAATTTATCAACATGTGAACGGTCACTAAAAAGTTGAAAATAATAATCCCTATTTCTATAATGGGAAAACCCGCTTAAGGTCAGAGGAACAAGTGTCTTTCCTAAGCCTCTCAAAATAAGAAAGAACATATTAACATAAGATGGACCAAGAGCATACCCCCCCCCCTTACTATACAATCTGTGAGGTGCTATACAATCTGTGAGGTGCTATACAATCTGTAAGGAGACTCACACCCAAATGAAAACACAAACTCTAAACTGACAATCTTCAGCAATTTACAAAGTTGTTTTCAACTTAAACCAAAATTACATACATCATCTTGTGCTAGACTTCACAAACAGCTGTGATGCTTCTGCCAGTGAAGCACTTGTCAACATCCACACTGGCCATAACCACGCTTGTCTTATTTGTGTGTCTTCAGTTATTATATATATATATATATATATATATATATATATATATATATATATATATATATATATATATATATATCAGTGTTCGTATAGTAAACAGATGGAATCTTCAAGATAAACTAGATAGCCACTACAGCCCGGTTGCTCCAAAACTATGTGGGCCTGCGGGCCGCTCCAAGCAACAGCCTGTTGGACCAAGCTCTCACGAGCCCCACCAAGCAGGTAAGACTATGGGGAGAGAGAGGAGGGTGGAGCCTGTAAGTGGCGTGGATTATGCAGGCGATGAATCACAATAACGTGGTTGAAGTATGTTGATCAATCCCCACACTAGAAAATGAAGGGACGACGACGTTTCGGTCCGTCCTGGACCATTCTCAAGTCGATTGTTGACTTGAGGGTTTGGATTACACCACACCACTTACAGGCGAGAGCAGCGGGCGGGAAGACCTGGCCAGCCACACAACAGGTGTCGCCAACATCACCCAAGATAAGATAAAAATGACTGCACGCAATACACTCGACGATTGAGGGAGAGAATTATGGTGATTTCCTCGTTGTGACAGCCAGAAGAAACAGTCAACTCAGCCCATCTCCCGGTACGTTACTTTCATTACTGATCCTCTTAAGGGGACATGATCAACGGTAGTGAACAACCGCGCACATAACACGGCCCAAGAGCTAACGTCCAGTCCTGCAGCTACAATTTGGCGAGGAGATGTACACGCGAGAGACAGCAGATGTGTTATGCATTTCCACTTAATATGGGAGGTGCATACATGTGCATCTTTTACCCACAACGGTGTTTAAAACCTCCCAGGGTCATCTCTTGAGTCACACACACACACACACACACACACCCTCCCTGCCTGCTTCCAGCCGCCACAAGGGCCAGTCAGTCGGGACACTGAACACTGTCCAAGCTGTGCAAATTCTGTGTTAATGTAAAAATACAGCTGAGGTCTGATTAAGACCTTTAGTGCCTGCCATCTGTAACATTTTTGCGCTACCGCTCACAGCATGAGTATGGGGTGCACAATAAACTACCACTCTCCGGCAACAAGAGTCAATCCCTGTACTCTATGGAGCTCTGCCTCTGGAAGCTGTGGGCAGTTTTAAAAATCACTGTTGCCCACCCTGAGATACGAAGAGCCTTCCTACGGCTCTATCAGTGGCTCCCAACGGGCCTGAATGGCACTGTCACCCCCCCCCCCACGCCACGAGCCTACATGTCAATGTCAACCCCCCTCTCACACCCCCACCCTAAATTTCACCCCATTGAACGTCACACCCAAAAGTATAGCACTGAATGACCTTCCCAACCTCCTGGCACTGTGAGGCACGCCCCCTCCCCCCCTCAACCTCCTGACACTGATAAACATCACCCCATGCCATCCATGGTACGATAATTCTCCCTCCTCTGCTTCCTTATCGAGAAGTCTCCCAATTTCTAACAAGTGCAACAATTTTAATACAGCGGTGACATCAGTTTCCTCAATTCTGGCGTACCCAAATATTCTCTCGCCTTCACTTTCATGAGTTAGTTCCTCCTTCACCTTCATATGAGTGTGTCTATCCGTCAAGTCTCACTCTCATGTGGGTGGGTGTTGGTGGGCCTTTCACCTTGGGGAGTGGCAGTGCCCACTGTAAGGGAGAGTTGCCGGAGGTGAGACCCCCTCCGGTACTTGGCAGCGGCAGCTGGCGAGAGGTGGCGTGACCGGCGCCAACTGGGTCTTGCTACTCGGATGGGGCTTGAGACGGAAGGCGCCTACCTGGTGCTACGCCCACTAGTCCTCTGGCTCTCACGCCCGCCGCCCGTCGCCCCACGCACGACCACCGTCTTATTCAGCGGACACGTCTCGCCACGCTCACCATACAACTGCCAGGCAGTTTGGACACTGACGATGAATTAAACTAATCAGTGTAACAGAATACTAAACAAAAATGTAAATACAGCGGCTAGTAGGCCTATCTTGAGGTTATCTTGAGACGATTTCGGGGCTTTAGTGTCCCCGCGGCCCGGTCCTCGACCAGGCCTCCACCCCCAGGAAGCAGCCCGTGACAGCTGACTAACACCCAGGTACCTATTTTACTGCTAGGTAACAGGGGCATATGGTGAAAGAAACTGCCCATTGTTTCTCTCCGGCGCCCGGGATCGAACCCGGGACCACACGGTCACAAATCCAGCGTGCTATCCGCTCGGCCGACCGGATCCCCAGCCTAGCCTAGCGGCCGGCCTAGCTTCTATCCTCCACACGAAGGCGCCCACAGTAACTCTGTGGGAGGGGGGGGGAGGTCTGCTCCCACAGAAGGCTCGTGTGAGGTGGTGAAGACTCCAGCCCTTCCCCACGGCACACTGCCTACAGCAACACACAAGTGTCAGATGGGTGCCACAGCAACACACAAGTGTCAGATGGGTGCCACAGCAACACACAAGTGTCAGATGGGTGCCACAGCAACACGCAAGTGTCAGATGGGTGCCACAGCAACACACAAGTGTCAGATGGGTGCCACAGCAACACACAAGTGTCAGATGGGTGCCTACAGCAACACACAAGTGTCAGATGGGTGCCACAGCAACACACAAGTGTCAGATGGGTGCCACAGCAACACGCAAGTGTCAGATGGGTGTCACAGCAACACACAAGTGTCAGATGGGTGCCACAGCAACACACACGTGTCAGATGGGTGCCACAGCAACACGCAAGTGTCAGATGGGTGCCACAGCAACACACAAGTGTCAGATGGGTGCCACAGCAACACACAAGTGTCAGATGGGTGCCACAGCAATACACAAGTGTCAGATGGGTGCCACAGCAACACACAAGACTGGGAGGATTCAGAAGATGTTTCACGAGGTGCTTCTCCCTCCCTCCCTCCCACCCTCCCTCCATACACCAATTTAATAAATCTGGCTCCCAAAAAGCCAAGTAGAGTGAAGGGTCCGCGGAGGTGGGCGGAGTGGAGGTGGGCGGAGTGGAGGTGGGCGGAGTGGTGGTGGGCGGAGTGGAGGTGGGCGGAGTGGTGGTGGGCGGAGTGGTGGTAGCGGAGAGCGGCCTGGCACCCACCACTAGCAGTCACTCACCTGGGGTCACACGTCCTATAAAGACCACACTAACCACCCATGTCCCCTCTAACTACCAGTTTGTACTGATTTTAATTTATAAATAACGAGAATAAAAGAGTATAAAGCTAAATCAGCGAGACTTAGCAGCGCCTCACACAGAAGGCCACGAACACAGTGCTGGAGGCTGATGACCACGGGTAAAAGGACTGTAATTAGTACTAATTACACGACTCGTAAAGACTTCGTCATCTATACCGTTAAATATCTTAGATTCATTACTACTTAAAACTACAAAACAAAATATTTAATGCAACACGAAATATGAAGATATTGTTTATAAAATACAGGGCACATCACCAGCTAAAATTATTAAAGAGACTTTTAAGTGAAACATTATTTAGTAATATTTTAAAACTTGTGTATTAATATATTGAGCAGATTGAAATGTAGCTTCGAGTTAGTTCGCCCATAAAGATCAATATTGTAGGCCCTGAGGGCCGTTGGTGAGCATTTCTCTCTCCGTGCAACACTGTTGTGGAGGCAACTGGTGCAACTTCAGCATTAACTGCAATAAAAACAAAAAAAGGACCCCTGAAGCGCGACAGTTCGACCCCCCTTAAGAGTGGCACACCTCGACCCCCGCAGCGTGGTACACCTCGACCCCCGCAGCGTGGCACACCCCGACCCCCGCAGCGTGGCACACCTCGACCCCCGCAGCGTGGCACACCTCGACCCCCGCAGCGTGGCACACCCCGACCCCTGCAGCGTGGCACACCCCGACCCCTGCAGCGTGGCACACCCCGACCCCCGCAGCGTGGCACACCTCGACCCCCGCAGCGTGGCACACCTCGACCCCCGCAGCGTGGCACACCTCGACCCCCGCAGCGTGGCACACCTCGACCCCCGCAGCGTGGCACACCTCGACCCCCGCAGCGTGGCACACCCCGACCCCCGCAGCGTGGCACACCTCGACCCCCGCAGCGTGGCACACCTCGACCCCCGCAGCGTGGCACACCTCGACCCCCGCAGCGTGGCACACCTCGACCCCCGCAGCGTGGCACACCCCGACCCCCGCAGCGTGGCACACCTCGACCCCCGCAGCGTGGCACACCCCGACCCCCGCAGCGTGGCACATCCCGACCCCCGCAGCGTGGCACACCCCGACCCCCGCAGCGTGGCACACCTCGACCCCCGCAGCGTGGCACACCTCGACCCCCGCAGCGTGGCACACCTCGACCCCCGCAGCGTGGCACACCCCGACCCCCGCAGCGTGGCACACCTCGACCCCCGCAGCGTGGCACACCTCGACCCCCGCAGCGTGGCACACCTCGACCCCCGCAGCGTGGCACACCCCGACCCCCGCAGCGTGGCACACCCCGACCCCCGCAGCGTGGCACACCCCGACCCCCGCAGCGTGGCACTCTGCCCCCACTTATGCACGACACAGGTTCTAGTGACCACCGAGAACAACAATAATACACGTGACAATCAGATCTTCCAGCTCAATTGTTCTCTGGCAGGAAGAGAACTTGTTTTTTAAAACATTTATGAAAGAGAACGGGAAGCCTTTACAATTGTACATTGTATACAAGACGCTGGTCAGAATTGCAGGAGGAATACCTAAGTTCTAACTGGACGCCAAGAACAGTCGGGCACACTGGCAGCAACCGTGCTATTGTTCAGGTATCATCAGAACTCACCGCAGAGAGAGAGAGAGAGAGAGAGAGAGAGAGAGAGAGAGAGAGAGAGAGAGAGAGAGAGAGAGAGAGAGAGAGAGAGAGAGAGAGAGAGAGAGAGAGAGAGAGAGAGAGAGAGAGAGAGAGAGAGAGAGAGAGAGAGAGACAGTTACCACAAACATACAAACATGCCCAAAGCATTATCTAAATTTTGGTGTCAGGGTCATTTTCCCCAAGTTGTTTATTAATTGGCAGTTCTTGATTAGTATTAAGAGAGGAGTGAGGCGGCCAAGTCCAAGGTTCTCTGTATAGTCTGGTCAGCTTGCCAGAGTCTAAATGTGTGCACCAAATATATAATTACAATGAAAGGTTCGCGAGGAGAATAACAGGTTCCAGATTACAGAGGCAGGTTTTCTGGACGCAATAACATTCCTGAATATAATGACATTTTCCTAATTGTTGCGCCGAGACTCGTGCAAAATCTGAAGTGTCTCAGAGGATAAGCGTATTATTCCGACTCCTATATCAATGTGTTAAGCGAGTGTTACACTGTTGAGTAGACCACTAAGTTACTGGTGCCAAGGCTTTAAGCAGTGTATTATTCTAGACTGCTCGCCACAGTTCCGGGATGTAAGTGTGTACTTGGTAGTTCCTGGGGGCCAGTGGGAGGATGTGAAGCAGGAGGCGGGTTACTGAGCACATACTTCCACACCAGCCCCTTCTCTCTGGATTTGCCTCAACGTACAAAATACTTAGTGCTAACTCAACCAGAAACGTACGAACCCACGCAACCCACCTTACCTGCACATTCATAAAAAAACTAAATTACCTGGATTTTTGCGAGACTCAACTTTTCATATATCTTTCTCATCGGAGACCATAACGTGTAAAAATGAGACATATTAGTCAACTCCGCAGTGCTCCACATCACTGGAGACGCGCTGCTGAATGTTCCTCATTCACAACGTGTAAACAACGCCAGGATTACACTCACAATGACGTCTCTCTGCCACCTTTCCAGTAATTCGTGGTTATTTCGTCACTGAAACAACCAAACAAGGACTTGGGATCATTAGTGATGATTAGCCGCCGCCGACTTGATCTCCAGCTCAGAGCGGAGCCTCGGTGAAGGACTCCTCAGTATTCATCCTGGAACTTGACTAGTGGCTTGTGAGGGGAGCTTGGCTCGAGTGCTTGCTGGAAAGGTGCAAGGCTTGCCAGGGTCACCATGAACACCCGACACCGTATACATACATGCACATATAACTGGATCAGTCCTGTACCCGCGCTACGCAAAACCTATCCCTTGCTGGTGCCTCCATCGGCAGCCTCCTCCTCAATGGGCAGCAGCTACCGACCCCGGAGGTGCACACGACCTCGTCTTCCTCTCACCATGTCCTGGACGCCACTGTGTTTAGTATCATTATGTTCCATGTTATAGTCGGGCTCTTCTAACGGGTTAGAACAGGGGAATTAATCTATGCTCTTGTACGCACTTGAGAAGGCCTTTTTTTTAATATATTAGGAACGTCTGCATTTGTGCAGCTACCCTAGACTATATGAAGGGGAGTACAGTGTGTCAAAAAGCTGTACACAACCTACGTGAGACAAGTCTATGGGTATGTCGCCCTGTCATTGAGCCCCCCCCCCCCCCCTGGTGCCCTATGTGATAGTTTCTAAGCACATTTTCAAGAAATAAATGAGTCTCTAGGAGCAGGCTTCAGATGAGCTGAGGTAGGATAACAGATCTTACTTGCAGTTTCACTAGTCAGTTGATAGCACTAATGTACCCTAGTCTTAGTTAAAAGACAAGAGTAAAAGAGAGAAGAGAAAAGAGAGAGGAGAGAGACAGGAGAGGAGAGAGAAAGGAGAGACATGAAAGAGAGAGAAATTACCCATACGAGAGATTGCCAGAGTTGAAACTAAGAAACAAAACCAATAAAACAAGACGGTATGCAGGGAAGCTTGATAAACCAAGAATGAACTAAACTTGCAGATTATAGAAGCGAAAACCAGTTCATAATAACAATAGTAAATATGATAGGAAAATATGTTGTGAATCTTTTACATTAAACACTCGGCGGCCCGAGAGGCTGGAGTACAAGAGCTAATAATCGATCCTCCAGGCACAAATAAGTGGGCAAAATTAGATGGTGGTGGAGAACACTAGAGGGAAAATGGTGGCGATGGTGGAGGAAGTTATATATGGATGAAGTTGGTGTAGATGAGGTCATGGGTGAGAGTGGGTGAGGGGGTGTGGGGGGTTGTGTGGGTGCGTGTGAGGGAAGTGATGATTGGTATGGGGGTAATAAACAATACCGTCAACTATTAGAACACAACAAGGTGGAGCATCCAGCAGATTAAGTGACTGGCTGACTAACCGCGATATAAACTCCTAGCCGAGTTTAGGACTTGTGTTCTGTGACAGTTTATATACTTAAATGACTGTAAAAACCTCGTAAGAGAACATTCTACCCAATGTCAACTGGAAGCTTCTTTACATAAATAGCTTCATATACATAAATATACATAGCTTCATATACATAAATGCTCGAAGTTGCTAGTAAACATTAGGAGCCGTTCACAAAATATCCATCGGAAAACCCGCAGACAAAAAACAGATAATGATGATTAAAGCCAAACAGTATTCCGAAGAGAATCTCTGTGACTAGGTAATGAATATGGGTTAGGGAGCCGGTCGGCCGAGCGGACAGCACGCTGGACTTGTGATCCTGTGGTCCTGGGTTCGATCCCAGGCGCCGGCGAGAAACAATGGGCCGAGTTTTTTTTCACCCTATGCCCCTGTTACCTAGCAGTAAAATAGGTACCTGGGTGTTAGTCAGCTGTCACGGGCTGCTTCCTGGGGGATGGAGGCCTGGTCGAAGACCGGGCCGCGGGAACACGAAAAAAGCCCCGAAATCATCTCAAGATAACCTCAAGATATACCTATTAATTGAAGGTTGGGAGGCGAGGCCTGCAGTGAGAGAGAGGTTAGCGGGCATACAGAACAAACCTGACAGTAAAGAGTAGACTTCGCCAAGTGAAAGATAACAGTTTCCTGTGGCATGATGGAGTTACGCTCTGAACACCTAAGACCTCTCGTGATACAGGTAGTTTTTCAGAAAATAAAGGTCTTGGGGTGAGCTCAACTTGACAAAGGTCAGCTCCCCACGACGGAGACCACTGCACCACGCGACTACCATGGGTGGCCAGCACACACATGTAACCCACTAACATTATCTTCTTATTTGAATGGGTACATCCAGGTGTCTGCTTTGGTCTGCTAGGTGAATTCCTACTGTCTCAGTGCATCAAAATTACTTTAATTAATATTTTACTGTAGTGTGGTTATCTTATCTTGAGGTTATCTTGAGATGATTTCGGGGATTTAGTGTCCCCGAGGCCCGGTCCTCGACCAGACCTCCACCCCCAGGAAGCAGCCCGTGACAGCTGACTAACACCCAGGTACCTATTTTACTGCTAGGTAACAGGGGCATAGGGTGAAAGAAACTCTGCCCATTGTTTCTCGCCGTGTCTGGGATCGAACCCGGGAACACAGGATCACAAGCCCAGCGTACTGTCGCTCGGCCGACCGGCTCCCTAACACTAACACATCTAAATTGTGGAAACAGCTTGAGATCGCTGACAATGTTCTCACTGAGCGCGGGTGAGAGATACATTATCATTTACACGGACAATATTATAGAAACCGGTTCCAGACCTTCACATTAACCACCACCCTGCGAGACCAGGGGCCAGATTCACGAAGCAGTTACGCAAGTACTTACGAACCTGTACATCTTTTCTCAATCTTTAGCGGCTTTGTTTACAATTATTAAACAGTTAATGAGCTCCGAAGCACCAGGAGGCTGTTTATAACAATAACAATAGTTGATTGGGAAGTTTTCATGCTTGTCAACTGTTTAATAAATGTAACCAAAGCCGCCAAAGATTGTGGAAAGATGTACACGTTCGTAAGTGCTTTCGTGAATCTGGCCCCTGGTTATGAACGGTGCGTCAGATTGCGTGCAGTGGTTTTAACAGTCTCAGCACATGAACAACCAGAAGGCTTGGTCAGAGACCGGACAGCGATGACACCCACCCTTCAAACCTCATCAAAGTAAGTTACTTTAATTAACATATTAAATAAGTTCATAATGACTTATGTAGCCGCGCTAGACTATATGAAGGGTTGCAATGTAACCTTTCATATGGTCATGTAACCCAGGGGTTACATGACCTGAGGGCATGCGTATAGCAACATTCCCTAGCATCAGGCGTGCGTATAGCAACATTCCCTAGCATCAGGGCGTGCGTATAGCAACATTCCCTAGCATCAGGGCGTGCGTATAGCAACATTCCCTAGCATCAGGGCGTGCGTATAGCAACACTCCCTAGCATCAGGGCGTGCGTATAGCAACACTCCCTAGCATCAGGGCGTGCGTATAGCAACACTCCCTAGCATCAGGGCGTGCGTATAGCAACATTCCCTAGCATCAGGGCGTGCGTATAGCAACACTCCCTAGCATCAGGGCGTGCGTATAGCAACACTCCCTAGCATCAGGGCGTGCGTATAGCAACGCTCCCTAGCATCAGGACGTGCGTATAGCAACATTCCCTAGCATCAGGGCGTGCGTATAGCAACACTCCCTAGCATCAGGGCGTGCGGATAGCAACACTCCCTAGCATCAGGACGTGCGTATAGCAACATTCCCTAGCATCAGGGCGTGCGTATAGCAACACTCCCTAGCATCAGGGCGTGCGTATAGCAACACTCCCTAGCATCAGGGCGTGCGTATAGCAACACTCCCTAGCATCAGGACGTGCGTATAGCAACACTCCCTAGCATCAGGGCGTGCGTATAGCAACACTCCCTAGCATCAGGGCGTGCGTATAGCAACACTCCCTAGCATCAGGGCGTGCGTATAGCAACACTCCCTAGCATCAGGGCGTGCGTATAGCAACACTCCCTAGCATCAGGGCGTGCGTATAGCAACACTCCCTAGCATCAGGGCGTGCGTATAGCAACACTCCCTAGCATCAGGGCGTGCGTATAGCAACATTCCCTAGCATCAGGGCGTGCGTATAGCAACACTCCCTAGCATCAGGGCGTGCGTATAGCAACACTCCCTAGCATCAGGGCGTGCGTATAGCAACGCTCCCTAGCATCAGGACGTGCGTATAGCAACATTCCCTAGCATCAGGGCGTGCGTATAGCAACACTCCCTAGCATCAGGGCGTGCGGATAGCAACACTCCCTAGCATCAGGACGTGCGTATAGCAACATTCCCTAGCATCAGGGCGTGCGTATAGCAACACTCCCTAGCATCAGGGCGTGCGTATAGCAACACTCCCTAGCATCAGGACGTGCGTATAGCAACACTCCCTAGCATCAGGGCGTGCGTATAGCAACACTCCCTAGCATCAGGGCGTGCGTATAGCAACATTCCCTAGCATCAGGGCGTGCGTATAGCAACATTCCCTAAAGTCAGAAAAAATGAAACATGATGTATAGAAAATGAAAATGGCATGATGTATTATCTTCTCAGGCTTCGGTGAACTTTCCATAACCGTGATAAAGGTGGTGTTCGTTATGCAGTGTAAGTGGTGTCATGGGTGGTGCGCGTGGCGACCTTCACCACACACCACCAGCCCTGTCCTACCCAGCAACCAGGAGGCCTGGTCGACGACCGGGCCGCGGGGACGCTAAGCCCCGGAAGCACCTCAAGGTACCTCAAGGTAAGGTAACCCCCTTACAACCCATCCTCCGAACTGACAGTACGTTTTAATACTAAGTGCAATAAGTACATTTCCCGACTGTCATACATAGTACATAATTGCACTTATGGGGTTGTTACATTTACCTCCCCATTTTTGGAGGACGGGCTGCCCCTTCACCCGAGCTGCTGCTCACCGCGGAACTATACTCCATAGTTTTAATACCAACCTTTTCGGAAGCCGGAAAGCCACCTTTTTGGGAACCGGTCGGCCGAGCGGACAGCACGCTGTACATGTGATCCTGTGGTCCCGGGTTCGATCCCGGGCGCCGGCGAGAAACAATGGGCAGAGTTTCTTTCACCCTGATGCCCCTGTTACCTAGCAGTAAAATAGGTACCTGGGAGTTAGTCAGCTGTCACGGGCTGCTTCCTGGGGGTGGAGGCCTGGTCGAGGACCGGACCGCGGGGACACTAAAGCCCCGAAATCATCTCAAGATAACCTCAAGATAACCTTTCTTTCATCATCATTTACAGGTGTTTAAAGTTTCAAGGCAACACTGAGGAATTCTTGCCGTGTTGCATGAAAACCGCCCAAAGTTTTGAAACAAACAAATTAGACCAGAGAGTATATGGGTGTTTACCTACAAATGTCAAGAGTAGGCGAGATGCAGCTCTTGGGCCAGTCCTCCTAGCAACAACCTGGCGTCTTTGTCTCTTCTACATTCTGGTTCTCAATGTTGCTCTTGAAACTGTGGATAGAAATGGCAGCAACCACAGCATCTTCCCACCCAGTATGTCACTTTATTACAACCTGTACTGCAGATGAACCTTTTCTCACCACCGTGCCATCTCTTCCACTTATACCTCTTTAACAAGCCAACGGCTTCCTGTCCTCGTCGAGGTCACTAGAAATGGCGGCTCAAGTAACTTTGTATAAACTGTATAAACATCAGAGGTCCGCGGTTGTTCAACACCCTCCCAGCAAGCATAAGAAATATTGCCGGAACAACCGTGGACATCTTCAAGAGAAAACTAGATTTATTCCTCCAAGGAGTGCCGGACCAACCGGGCTGTGGTGGGTATGTGGGCCTGCGGGCCGCTCCAAGCAACAGCCTGGTGGACCAAACTCTCACAAGTCAAGCCTGGCTTCGGGCCGGGCTTGGGGAGTAGAAGAACTCCCAGAACCCTATCAACCCGGTATCAACCAAGTGTATATCCCCCAAGTATTTTATAAGTTGCTATCAGGTCTTCTATAGCTCTTCTCTTTTAGCGTTGCTAAGTTAAGCGCCCTTAATCAGGTTTTTTATAGCTTAGATCTGTTATTTCACTCACTAGTCCTGTTGCAATCTTCTTGTGTTCCTCGAGATGAGGATTCAATGCTGGTGCTGTATATTCAAGAAACTGATGACGCAGATTGTGTATATCGTCTTGCAACTTATCTGACGCAGCTTGCAACTTGCAGATGACTATTAAGGCGTTTAAAATCCGTCCACATGTTGGCCAGTTTCGTGCACGCTGCCCAGTTTATATTACTGGTGTGCGCCTCCTTCAGTAAGCAAAAACCATCACGAGATGTTGGACTCTCTAGCGTTACACTGTCTGCAACATTAACATGTAGCAGCTCACTCCTTCAGGTAGGTCATTAATGTAGTCTAGATCAGGAGCCTTCAAGGACCCCGCTCACTACTTCCCTCCGTTCCAGCATTTCCTCTCTGCGTCCAAGTCACGTTTCCCAGCCTGATTTCCTGTCTTAAATAATAGGCTTTTGTAAGGGACGGTATTAAAGATTTTTAACAATTTAGAAATGCAATCAACCAAGCTTTGTTCTCTCGTGTAGATCCCTATCAGGTTTATCAGGCACGACTAGCCCCTTCTAAGTATATTTTGCCTCTCTATTACAAAGTTTGCTTCCCCAGATGTTGCACAATTTTCTTAATTTTTTTTACAGAACCCTGCAGGGAATTATGTCAAGAAAACCGGTCCGAAGTTTTGGGGTCTTTCTTTAAAATAGGTGTTACATTTGCTGTTATCCGGATATTTGACGGTTTACCAGTCTTTAAAATCGTGTTAGAGACTAATTAGTGGATAACATTATTCCTGCTTTTCATTCACCTGGGCTCTAGGAGACTCGAACCATGAACCCCACGCGTGTGAGGGAGTGTTACCACCTCTGTTCCATCTAATCCCATCACGTGTCTACTTCTCTCTGAGCGGCTACAATTCTGTCCTTTTGTCTATCCATCTGTTGCCATCCATGTTCGGTCTCTACTCTGGTTCTGGCTCAAAGACCTGGTTCCTCAAGTTGTGATGGGATAACAACAGTAAGTTAAGGGTCCTCTGATAGGTTAGGTGGGCAGGAAATTCTCATAAACTTTCAAAACGTTATGAAAAACGTTAATTTAAAGTGTCCTCTCCTAACCTCTCCGCGTAGGCCGGACGACTCAAACAGAAAACTGAACAGTACGTCACTTTTGTGAGTCGATTTCATTTCAAATTACGTCCAAATTTGGCCATAGCGCATACCAGCGAAAAGTGACGTTATTTTTAAGAGGACGGGTTGTATTCCCAGACCACCTTATCACTCCCATATTACCACCAATTCTCACATGCCACTAATCACATGGTTCTATGCCGTCATTCTCTGAATAAGGCTGTTCTTCACCTTTTGCTGCTACTGTATATAATTTTCTATCCACATTTTTGCTTTTATCCAGAATTTGTTGTACCAATTTCTGGATCTCTTTAGTGCCTCCTTGTTGACCTCCGTCATCTGCCTCCCATATGTTTGCTATATTTTTGTCTCGTTCCATTGGCTGTCTCTACTGACAAGCCGCGGGCTAGCATGCTCCATTCATTGAGCGGGATGAACGTTTACTTGGCCTTCACAGACTTGTAGGGTATGTAGCCCACTATCCTGATGGCGAGCCCTTGTCCATCCTGTCCCCTCGTCCCTAGTCAGTTTACAGGCTGAATAGTCTGGCAGTGGCTCAGCCTCGCTAACTTGCCAGATGTGTCTATAGCCAAGACGAATTACCGCAATGACTTCATCACATTGTCTAATCCGGTTACTGTGCTGACCATACAAATAAATGTCTATTATTATACAAGTTGCCATAGACATCCTAACGATTTACACTGAATTTGCTTCTCTATATTAAAGAAGAAAGAACATGGAAAAGAAGGAGCAATGAAAGACAAAATTGTCCCTGTATCTCTTATGAATCTATCTTTAACCTGTATGGCAGAAAGTTGTATTCACAAACTCATAGATTAAAATATGTATACTACCTGATGTAGATTATCCTCGTGAAATGTGTGTTTAAACCTACACTTTGGATCTTAAGTCTTGTGCATGATGTTTTCTTCTGTGCGGTAATGAATATAAGCAGCATCCTCACTGCAGTAAGATAACTGAATTACTCTGATTAGGTACAATTGTAAATTTTGTCAGTAAAGCTGTTAATAAATAAATCAGGTGTCTGCTCATCCCATTCCTCGACCATAGACCTAGCGGAGAGAACTAGTTTATAACTGAACACTCTAATATTATTTACACACCACACTCACTCACTATTTACACTAGTGCCTCATTCTCTATTGTCAAATGTCTCACTCTGTGTACACTCTAGGTCTAGGTTTGCCAACTCATTTTGTCCCTTTCTCCTAATTGGCTGTATACGACTCGGCTGTTTAAGAAAACAATAAACGATCGTATTAGCTAATTTTGCTCATCATTTATCATTCCTATCTTAAGGATCCTTCATTACCCAATCTTTTTACATTTGGTTGAAGTCGCCATAAATTAGGAGAGTCTTTATCTCTAATCTGATGAATAACACAACCTCTAACATCACTATTGCTGTCCCGACTTCCAGGTCTTTATCTGCTTCTGCAAATAATTTACCAAGTCTGTCTTTTATTGGCTCATTATCTCTACCTTCCTCACTCTTCCTGTGTCAGTCTTCTCCCATTCATTTCGTATAGTTCAATGGGTCTTCGTGCTCCTTCAATTTTCACTTCTTTGCATTTATTTTAATTGAAGTTGAGTACCTGTATTCATTTTCTCCGAAGCTCATTCTGCATCTTATAACACTTCAAATGTTACGTTGTGACGTCTTTACACGTGTACTCACCTAGTTGTGTTTGCGGGGGTTGAGCTCTGGCTCTTTGGTCCCGCCTCTCAACCGTCAATCAACAGGTGTACAGGTTCCTGAGCCGAACGTGTGTGAGTGTGCGTCTGGTGTGTACGTGTGCAACGTCAGTGGCCTCAATACTACATTATAACAGCTCTAAACATCCAATTATCACTCAAATTGCTGAGAGAAGAGTGACGCAAATTCCACGTGAACTTGTAATAAGAGACAAAAGTTTGCACCATGGCATAAATAGAACATGGTGTGGCAGAACCATGGCATCTGAAACTTTATAGTCGAGTACATACAAATGTGTGTGGGGAGGGCCAACCATGGGACGGTGACAAGGTGGGGAGGGCCAACCATGGGACGGTGACAAGGTGGGGAGGGCCAACCATGGGAGGGTGACAAGGTGGGGAGGGCCAACCATGGGAGGGTGACAAGGTGGGGAGGGCCAACCATGGGACGGTGACAAGGTGGGGAGGGCCACCATGGGAGGGTGACAAGGTGGGGAGGGCCAACCATGGGACGGTGACAAGGTGGGGAGGGCCAACCATGGGACGGTGACAAGGTGGGGAGGGCCAACCATGGGAGGGTGACAAGGTGGGGAGGGCCAACCATGGGAGGGTGACAAGGTGGGGAGGGCCAACCATGGGACGGTGACAAGGTGGGGAGGGCCAACCATGGGACGGTGACAAGGTGGGGAGGGCCAACCATGGGACAGTGACAAGGTGGGGAGGGCCAACCATGGGACGGTGACAGGTGGGGAGGGCCAACCATGGGACGGTGACAAGGTGGGGAGGGCCAACCATGGGACGGTGACAAGGTGGGGAGGGCCAACCATGGGACGGTGACAAGGTGGGGAGGGCCAACCATGGGACGGTGACAAGGTGGGGAGGGCCAACCATGGGAGGGTGAAAAGGTGGGGAGGGCCAACCATGGGAGGGTGACAAGGTGGGGAGGGCCAACCATTCCACCACAAGGTCACGGCACCAGCCACATATTAATTTGTGGCTAAGGTCCACCAGGGAGGGCCGCGGAATTAACATGGGCTACAGAACATGGGAGGCCCGCTCATGGCACGCTCAAGGTCGTGGGAGGGAGGGTAGAACGTGAACATCTGAACACAACCACCCTCCCCTCTCTACTCTATCTCCACACACACACACACACACACACACACACACACACACACACACACACACACACACACACCTCCCCCCTCCACACACCCCACACACACGCCCCTCTCTCCTGCATGCCTTTGCCTTTCCACTGCTTACTCCTATGCTTACATTCTGCTGTCTGACTGGCCGCTTTCTTGCCAGTGTGTGACTTATTGTGTCTGATGTGCTTGGGTGTCTCCTTTACTCCTGATGACTAGTTTGATCTCTCCCTCTCCCCCCCCCCCCCTCTCTCTCTCTCTCTCTCTCTCTCTCTCTCTCTCTCTCTCTCTCTCTCTCTCTCTCTCTCTCTCTCTCTCTCCTCTCTCTCTCTCTCTCTCTCTCTCTCTCCCTCCTGACTAGCTACATGTTGCTTGCTGGTTATATGGGTTTATGCCTGCCACAACTGCTCGGATGGCTGCATGCACCCACCTTGCTGAAAGGTTGGACGGTCGCTTGCTTACCTTCTGATTCAGTCCTGCCTCTCACTTCTTAATCTACCAGTCACTCACACCAGCCTCTCACTTCTTAATCTACCAGTCACTCACACCAGCCTCTCACTTCTTAATCTACCAGTCACTCACACCAGCCTCTCACTTCTTAATCTACCAGTCACTCACACCAGCCTCTCACCTCTCAATCTACCAGTCACTCACACCAGCCTCTCACCTCTCAATCTACCAGTCACTCACACCAGCCTCTCACCTCTCAATCTACCAGTCACTCACACCAGCCTCCCACCTCTCAATCTACCAGTCACTCACCAGCCTCCCACCTCTCAATCTACCAGTCACTCTCACCAGCCTCCCACCTCTCAATCTACCAGTCACTCTCACCAGCCTCCCACCTCTCAATCTACCAGTCACTCATACCAACCTCCCACCTCTCAATCTACCAGTCACTCTCACCAGCCTCCCACCTCTCAATCTACCAGTCACTCTCACCAGCCTCCCACCTCTCAATCTACCAGTCACTCTCACCAGCCTCCCACCTCTCAATCTACCAGTCACTCTTACCAGCCTCTCACCTTATCTACTCTTTCATTGTTGACATCCTGCCTTCTGCTTTCTCGTCTACCTGCTATCTTCCTCTACCTGCCTCCCACTCTTCTCCTACCTACATGCATCACCGACCTGCTGTCTACCTGTACACTGTATCAAGCCTAATCACCTGCTGCCTTTTCTACCCGTTTCGAAGAAGGACTCGCCTCCTGCTGCCTGCACGACTAGTCCTTGAGAGGGTGGGTGGTGCAGGGGATATAAATATGAAGGAATAAATTAAAACTTGGGGAGAATCATGCACGACTGTTGAGCAAGGTGGCGACCCTGGGTGGAGCTGCCCTCTCAACACCCCC